>CM053604.1:453702-464484 GCA_028646535.1 Procyon lotor
GTGGGCAGAGGGCTGCGTCCCTGCCTGGAGGGCCCATCTTCTCTGATCCCCCAGAGCTAGTGTGGGCAGGGGGGTGCTGGGCCCTAGGAAGGGGGGAGGCGGACGTGGGAGGGACTCACGTTTCTGGGGCCTTAATCCCTCAGGGGCTCAGCCTGTTTTCTGGCCCTAAGCACAGCCGTCCCCGGCCGGGCAGCCTGAAGCTCCCCGCGTGTGCTCTGGAAGAGCTCTCCACTCACGCTGTGTGCGCAGCCCTCCCACCGGCCAGCAGGTCCACTCCGCAGGGCCGGCCGCACTGACCAGCCTCCTCCTTCTCTGCCTCCCCAGCTGAGGAGGACCGCTGTCTCTACAGAAGCCCGGATGCCCTGCAGCCGTGGGCCGGCCGCGCCTCTCCCTGGGGGTCTTGGCGCCAGCAAGGCCTTCTGCCTGGGGAGACTGTCCCTTGCTGCCACAACACCCCTACATCGCGGGGATTTGTCTGTAAGACCTGGGCCATTCACGCACACACTAGCCTTCTATCCCCCTGGCCAGGCCACACACACAGTGGGCGCTTTCTGGACCCCATCCCTGGGCTGACCGAAGGCCACTCCTCACCCTGCCAGCTTTTCCAGACCTGCCGTCTTGGGCCCAGGGCGGCCCCCATGGCCAGTGTCTGGCTGGGGGTCCCATTGGCTCTTGTCAGTCATTTCCGGGCCCTGGCAACGGCTGGGCCCCAGAATGAGGCCAGAAAAGAGGCAGCGTGGGACCCAAAGGTGGCCTCCAGTCCAGCTCCAACATCCCCCAGGACCCCATCCCACCTGGACGCTGTCCCCAGGGGCTAGCCTGAGCACATCGCAGCCGCACGGCTTTGCTCTCAGGAAGGCACGTCCTGGGCCCCGGGGATGTGCCATGGAGCAGTGGGGGCTGGGCAGGGAAGGGCTCACGGCGGGACCCCAGGGGCTCCCTGGGGCCCCATGCAGGTCACCCGAGGGACGGTGCCCACCTTCTGCCCCGGCCTCTGCAGCCTGAGGCCTGACACGGGCCCCACGTGCCAACTTGTGTGGGTGCAGACTCCCCACTGCTGAGAGCTCAGGTCCAGGGCCTCTGGTCCGAGAGGGGCCCCAGAGCTCAGTCCTGGAGCTCCTCGGTGGGGTCCAGCAACCTGGGCCTCGGAGGATGTCCCCGCAGGGACCTGGGTCCTGAGCTGTGCCCATGTCTCGGGTTGCCAGCGCCCCTTGTGAGGTGGCCCCCTCCGCAGGGACCCAGGGACCCTGCGCATGGCCTGCCTGGCCCTGGGCAGGGGGGTTCTTCCCTTGGCTTCCTGCCCTGGTTCGGAGACAGCAGTCCCCGGGGCCGAAGCTGCCGCTGGGGGTCCCACCACCCTCAACCAGGTGAGCACGGCCGAGCTCAAGTCGGCAAGACGGACAAGTGGCCATGGGGCAGACAGCTCGGGCCAGCGCGGCGGCCCACACCCTCCGCCGGGCCGGCCGGCCACACGGGTGCCTGTGGACTGTCGGCCTCTCCCTCCCTGAGGGCCCACGTTTGGTGGGAGGCGGGCGCCGGCCGGAGCAGGCCCGAGAGGAGGCGGCGGGCGCTGGGGCAGGGGCTCACCGAGGGCCCAGGCCAGGCCCGGGAGGGAGCAGGCGCCTGCCCAGCCTACCCATTTCTCCCTCCAGCCACAAACACGGCCACCAGGAAAGCCCTCTGGGAAGAAGACAGGCTCTGCCATCGGGCTCGGCGTGGGTCCCCCGGGATGGGCCAGCCCGCCGGGAAGCAGCGCAGGCCGGGGTCGGGGAGTGTCCTGACCTTGCCGGACCGCACGCCCTGAGGGATCAGCGGCCTAACCTGAATCCCTGGCCCTCTAACCCTAACCTCCTCTGGGTCACGAGGGCCGGGAGCCGCCCATGGAGCTGCCTACAGCACTTGACCCCCTCGCCCTCCCCGGGGCCTCGCCCCTCCTGCTGGGACCCCCCCCCCCACTCACCCTCCTTCCTCACAGCCTGTGGAAACTCTGGCCTGTCCCCCCTTGGCCGGAACCCCAGGGCTCACCCTAGTAGGGCTTCAGTGCAACCCTGGCCGGCCCCTGCCCCCGTCGGTCCCCTCACGCCCTCAGACTTGCCAGCAGGGCCCGGTCTCGGGGGTCCTGCCTGGTCCGGTCCCTGGGCCTGAGGCACTGTTCCCTGCACACCTCGGTCACGTGGCCTTTCTCGGTGCCCCTCCCCCCACCCCAGCTCTGCCTCTATGAGGAAGACTGCGGGCCACTGGAGCTAAGATTTTGCTCTCCTTCACTCTCCCCTGGGGCTTCCGGGGCCGGGATCTGGGTCTATGTCCCCTGCCCATGGGTGTCTGTGGCCTGGGGTGGGAATGCTCGGGGTCCCCCTGGCTGGCTGCCCCCCCACCTCCGCAGGCACACACACCAGACTTTCCTCAAACACAAGTCCATTTCCATTTGTGCCACACTGATTGTCTGTGTGGACAAAGGCCCCTTTCAGGGACGTCAGAGGTTCAGCAAATAAATAAATGAATGAAGTCTCGAGAGGAAGAGGTGGTGGGAAGGGGCCGGGCTGGGGAGGGGGGGGCGGCAGAAGGGCACCCTCCCGTCAGCTGCCCTGGCCCTCGGAGGGCACACAGTCTAGGGCCAGAGAGGACAGCCAGGGACCGGGGGACAGGCCTGCCCAGCCTGGGGGCCGTGAGCTGTCGGGGGGGGGCGGTTCAGGGCACAAGGCCCAGGAATCAAGTGTCATACCGAGGGTTCCCACAGAGGCTTGGGGCTGGCTCGGTCTGGCGTTTGGTTTGTCCCACAACGCGTCACGGGCCCTCCGGAGGAGGGGACAGGATCAGAGGCCCCAAGTCTGGGTGATGGGAGGCGGCAGGCCCACATGGGATCTCCTGTGCCCCTGCAAGCCAGGTCCCACCCTCACTGGGTACCTTCCTGGGGTCCCAGCTGGACCCACAGTCAACTCTGAGCCTCCTGGCGGATCTGAGCTCCTTGAAAGGCAGGGGTGCCCCACGTGCTGCTTTCCAGGGTCCCCTGATCCTGAGACCCTCCAGCTCTGGGAACTCCCTCTGCCCAGGTCAGGCCTCCTCGAGGGCTCTGTGCTCCCTCCAGCCGAGGCCCCGGCCCAGCCTGCCTCTGTGGGCACCACCAGACGCAAGTGGAGAGGAACGGAAGGGTCCAGGAGGGCTGCCTGGAGGAAGGGGCCGGGGGAATTGCCTACAGCAGAGAAGGGGCTGGCCGGCTTGATTGGCCACTGCTCCAGTCCAGGCCTGGTCCAGCCCCCAGGGCAGTGCTGACTCCTGGCTATTCTGAGGACAACAATGGCCAGCATTTAAATTCCAATTGAGTCGGCCTGAGTGGCCTCGGGCGTGAGAACGGGAGCCCCCACCCCCAGCCCGAGCCCCGCCCGCCACATTCCTGCCTCCCCGGAGATGGCCACGGCCAGGCCGTCGCCAGGGGGCCGGGAATGCAGCACTCAATGGCCAGGGACAAGGGCCCATTGAGCGGTGACGGGCGGGATTGAGCAGTCATGGCCCCTCAGCTCAGGAGCCCCCCTCCTCTGTCCCACCCGCCCCCCGGTGCTCGCAATGTCAGCTGCTAGAGGGACCCCGTCCAGGCCTTCCTGGGCCCAGAGCAGGCACGGGCGGGCCTGAGTCCCCTCGACTGACCACCTGACCGCACGGCCTCTGTCCTCTCACCCCTCCCGCCACAGCCAAATTGTAATCGGATCATGTCAGGCTCCTGCCTATAGCCCTTGGCGCTACCCCCGCTACCCGCGCCCGGGGAACCGAAGGCCGAGCCCCCTTCCCCCAGCTGGGCCCGCTGACCCCCCCCCCCCCCCCCCCCCCCCCCCCCCCCCCCCCCCCCCCCCGTGGCCCCCTGCTCTCATCCAGCCTTACCTTCTCCCCTGTGCACTCCTCCCCGTCCACACCGTCAGCCCCACGGACGCAGGAGCCCGTCTGCCCCATGCCCGGCCTTTGGGGGCTCCACATGGATGAAGCCATCAGGGTTTTAATGCCCACAAGCGCGGCCGGGTCGGGTCCCCCGCACCCTGGACAGAGGGCACAGTGCCTTCGCGGCAGCCCCGTTGGAGGGAAAAGGGCTCTATGGTTGCAGGTGTGTCCTGCCACTCGGGGGCCCCCAAAGGCAGAGGCCCCTCCCATGAGGCAGCCCACGGCTGAGACTTTGACCCCCTGCTTGGATTTCTCCTCCGCCTATGAGCCGGCCACAGCACGCTGCTGTCTGTCCTCGCCCAAATGGGTCACCCAGACAGGACCCCGGGCTTTGTGGCCTCTGTGGCCATGTCAGTGGCCCAGTCTCAGGCCAGGATGGGAGAATGTCAGGCAGGGCGCCAGGGAACCTGAGCCCAAGGAGGGTAGTCCCAGGGGGCAGTGGCAGACCGGGAGGCACGGAGCCCTCACCCGGGAGCGAACTGGGGGACGGGAGGGTGGGCTGGCTCAGTGCCCGTGGGCAGCAGGGTGTCCCCACGAGGACACCTTCCATCCTGCTTGGGAAGATGAGCTCCCCCACCTGTCTCCTGGGTGCACCTGGGGGGGGAGCGCCGGGGGGGGGGCAGCCTTGGCCAGGGTGCACGGCCTGCCAGGTCTGGCATGACCCCCAAGCAGGCATGGCGGCCCACCTCCCCCAGACGGGGCCCAGGGAACCCCAGACAAGGGAAGTTTCATGGTGCAGAGGGCCGGGGCTGGGCTTATGGGGAGCTCCCAGGCCTGTGTCCCACCCCCGCCCCACTGTCCAGAGAACTCCCCCACCCTGCCTGGGCGGTCCGGCGGGGCCCGAGCCCTTTGAGCAGGGCACTCCTCGCTGGCCTTGCAGAGACAAGGCCCACCCGAGCCCTGGGCCAGCTGGCCTAGAGAGTAGGGGGATGGGCCACCAAGAAGTCACCCTCAGGGTCCCCTGTGGGCCCCTATCTTCCACACTCCTGGGGCAGGGCAGAAGCAGGGGGTGGCTGGGCCTCGCTGTCCTGGACCTGCACACCCCAAGCTGCCCCACTGCCCAGCTGCCTCAGAGTCCCCAACGTCCTGGCCTGTATGCAGGCTGGAGCTGGGTCTTCGGGTCCCCAGGGGTAGGCTGTCCTGAGAGGCCCTTGCCCGTGGCCGAGAGCGGACAGGGACGGCTTTGCAGAGCAGGTGGCTCCCAAGGAGCCACGAGTGGCTACAGTGGGGCGCTGGCAGGGGGAGGGGCAGAGCTCCGATGAGAGGGAGCCTCATGCACAGGCCCCGAGGTAGAGATGGGCCCTGGGTCTGAGGACTGGCCAGCACGGGGGTGGTTGGGGAGCTTGTTCTGTGAGCCCCCGGCTGGGCGGAGACTCAGCCGGGGACCCCGGAGCCGCAGGGCTCCTGAGCAGAGAGCGGTGTGGTCCTGTGCAGACTCTGGCAGGACCCCTGGTGGCCTGGGGGGGTCGGGGGGCGGGGCCAAGGTCGGGCTCCAGCAGGTGTGCAGGTATCTGAGGTCAGTGGCCCTGGGAAGATACAGTAGCCAGTGGGGCTGGGCCCACCCCAGAGGTCCCTCCGCAGCCATGGGCCCACCTTACGCCCAGGCCTGGGCCGGCTCCTTGAGCCCTAGATGACCTGGGTGCCCCTCAGCTCTCCCTTGCCTGGAGTGAAATCCAGGCCCACAGCGGAGCACAGCTACAGCCTGGGGCCCCAGAAACTGCCAAGCCACCCTCCTGGCAGAACCCTCCTGTGCTGCTCTTTCCTGGACACGGAGAGCCAGCAGAATCCGCTTTCTCTCTTTGCCCTGGCTTCCAGGGAGCTCAAGATTGAGCAATGACCATCCATCCCGAGGTTCTGGAGTGTTCGTGTTTTCTCGGCCTGAGGAAATCCAGAGTGAAAAAGCTGTGTCTTCCCAGAGGCCTAGAGCTCAAACCCTCACGGCACAAGTGTCTGGGTTTGCTTCCCAGAGACTGGGATGCGCTTTCCTTCCAGCTCTGCGCCGGGGCCTAGATGGGGCAGGGACCTCGGCAGAGCCCCCCCTGCACTACAGCCCTGGCCGCGTCCGGACCGGTGCCCGAGAGGTGGGCTGGGGCCCAGGTTGTCAGGGAAAGCTCGGGTCCCCAGGAGGGCCCAGGCCCGTCCTGCACCCACGTAAACACACGCCTCTCCCACCTGCACCCCCTGGACCTGGAGGCCCACCCGAGCCCCAGGCTGCCTCCAGCGGGAAGAGGTGTCCCGAGGCGGGGTGACTCTCCTGTTCCCAAGGGCTCAGGCTGGCGCCATCCACGTCCAAGGCATCGGCAGAGTTGACGTGGCAGGCACTGGGCTCCAAGAAGTCACTCGCCCTGAGTGGGGAGTGGGAAGGTGGCCGAGCCCCAGCCCCTGGCCTCCCACGTGTCTCGCCAAGGTCGGCCTGCCTAGACGCTCCAAGGGCCCCGGGCTTGGGGAGCCGGCTGGGGGCTCAGTGGGCCTGGGGACGGGCAGGCGTCCCCGGTGAAGATGGCTGTGTCCGGCCCAGTGTCGGTGGGCCATGCTCCTCGAGGGCCACTAACCCTGCCCGCCTGGCAGGGCAGATGTGTCCCCGCTGGTGGGTCCCAGCCCCGCACTCGCCGCCCCAACAGCCCCGGGGCGGTCCCTCATGGTTGTCCCCAGTCTGGGCAGCCACAGTCCTCCGGGGACACAGGTCTTGACTCTTAGGGGACAGAATCCTCCTAATCCCACCTTGAAACTCGCTCCATCGCCCCAGAGCCCCTCCGTGAGTGTGGGGCTGGGCTGGGGCTCAGGGGCCCACGGGCAGGGCGGGGGTTGGGCAGAGACGCCTGCCACGCGGCCTGCCAAGGGGTGACCCCCCAGCTCCAGCACCCCTGAGACCTAAGACCCCGCCCTGGGAGCCCCGCCCCTTACTGTCACTGGCCCAGGGTCCAGGGGCGGTGGGTGAGTCCCCCCTGGGCTGAGGGGTCTTGGGGGCCGCCCCCTCCAGGGTCTTGGCGCAGGACAGTGGGCAGAGTCTGACTTCAGGGGGGTGACTCCCGCAGGGCTGGAGAGATCAGAGCCTAAGTGCAGGCGCTGTGGGACGGGTCTGCGGCCAGCCTCTGCCCAGCCCGTCCCAGGCGCTCTGACGAAGACCCGGTGTCCCGTCACCTCATCCTTCAGGGGGCACCTTTACTGTCCCCACCTCACACATGCCCAGGACCACTCAGTGAGCACCGCAGGCTGGGCCCCTGCACCTGGGGCTCCCTGCACCTTCTGGGCCAGGCCCGCTGCCAGAAGGGGGAGGGGGTGGCTCTGGGCGGCCAGGCTGAGGGCACCGAAGCCCCGAGGGCACGGGTGCATTCGGAGGGCAGGAGAGCAGGGGGTCACAGAAAAGGGGGCTCGCTTGCTCGCTCCCCACTTCTGAGGACATCTTCAGAGCCGGAGGGCCGGGCAGGCTGGGGAGCGCCTGAGCGGGGAGGCCTTGGGGGCGCGGGCCGGCCCCTGTCGAGTCTCCACCTGCCCAACCAGCAGGATTTCTGGTGCTACCAGTTCTGTGAGCTCACGGCCGCGCGGGGCCCGGAGCCCTGTGAGCGCTTAACGAGGAGAACACGGCGTCCGGGCCACGTGTGTGTGCGCGCCTGTGACGGCCGGGCCGGGGCAGGAACGGGATGTGGGAGTAAACAGGGACGGCTCGCCCGGCGCCCGGTTTCGGAGCCGGCGGCTCCCCCTAGCCCGGCAGGATGGATGCAGCAAGGGGGTGTGAGAGCGCGGCCAGACCGGGAACCGGGGGGGGGGGGGGGGGGGGGGGACGGCCCCCAGCCCGGGGTGCCCTGTGAGTGGCCCACTCTTGGGCTCCGTGGAGAGTTCTGTCCCCAGGCACCCTTGACCGTGAAGGCGGAAAGCAGCCCAAGACTGGGCCGGGTGATGAAGGGGATGCCTGGCGGCCGCGGGGGTCCCCCCACAGGCCTTCCTGCTCTGTACCCGACCCTCCGTGGGCTGGGCCTGCAGGCCCCCAGCGCCAGAGGGAAAACCTGGAGGACTAAAGAGGCCCATGAGCCCCGGAACCTGGAGGCTTCTCAGAAGCCACGAGGGGAGAGGGGGACGCGGTCGGGGCCATTCGGGGTCGGGTGCCTGGGAGGGCAGCAAGCGGAGACGGCCAGGCCCCAGACGGCACGGCCAGAGACATGCTGTGCGGCCCGGGCAGGTGGCTAACCTCTCTGGGTCAAAGCAGATTCCTCCTCTGTCGGCTGAGGCTTAGTCATGTCCTTGGTCCCAAAGACCCAAGGGGCCGGGGGAGGAAGCCCCTCCCGGCTGGCCAGGGTTGGCCACGTCCCCAGGGCACCCAGCTCTAGTGGGCTAGCCCGGAGTGCACACCGGCCCGAGGTTTCCCTCAGCCAAGTAGGTCCCTGGGGGGCCGGCGGGGGGCCCCGGAGCCCTGAACGGAGGCGTTCCGCCGAAGCCTCCGACCTGCTTGGGTCCCCTGGGCAGGCACACGTGAGTGCCCATGCACTCGTGGAAACGTGTGTGCACCAGGCTTGGCCTGGGCCCAGGGAGGTGCTGGGATCTGGAGCCCCTGCCCTCACGGGGTGCGTGCTGGGGCGGGTGTGGGGGGCCTGCCCAGCCTTGCTCTGACCCAGTTTTCCAAGCCCAGCCCAGCGGGCGGCCCTGGCAGCAGAGGCCCCGAGAACTTCTCAGCGGCAGGGGCGCCTGGGCCCGTGGCATCCTTCGGGGGGGCCAGCTAGCTTGACGTGCTTGGGGCCAAGGCGAGCCCGTACCCTGGGGACACACATGTGTGCAGGCAGCGGCTGGTCTCAGGGGTGTGTCCCCTTGGGCCCCCCCCGAGGGTTCCAGGCCCCATGTGCCGGGGGTGGGCAAGCCTCCTAGGAGGCAGGCTGCTCCCGGGCCCCCGTATATTCTGCCCACCTCCCCTTCTTCCCCCGGATGAACCAGCACGTCATCGAAGACCAAGCCCTGAGGCCCTCCAGTCCTGACCCGGCAGAGGGCTTCCCGGTTGCCCCTTCCTGGGAATCAGCCGGGGCCCAGCTGCAGACCAGAGTCTCAGGAGGCCACAGATTTGGGGCTAAGCCCATGGAGCCACAGGGGCTGGGCAGACCTCCGGAGATGTCCCGGAGGAGGGCTGGGGGGAGGGTCCGGACCGGGCAGGGAGGCTGCAGGAGCAGAGCCGGGCCGAGGACTGCGGGGAGGTGGGAGAGGCGGGCGGCCGCGGGAGGGGAGCCCCGGCCTGATAAGGCCCTTTGATCTGCACTGAGGCAGCACAGACCCTCATCCTCAGATAACCTGGACCCGGGAGCCACAGGCTCCAGCCCCAGCCGCCCTCCCCGGCCGCCCTGCCCCCACCCACGGAGCCCAGAAGGTGGGAGTCTGGGGCAGGGGTGGCGCCCCACGAAGCAAGCTTGGCGGCAGGAAGGGAAGCCGGGCATGCCCCTCCGCCGGGTCCCCCAGCCCCGCTGCATCCAGCCCTCTCTGGCCCCGCGGGCCTGGCAGCGGACCCCTCTCCCGCCTCCCCGCGAGGCTCCCGCCGCCGTCACCCCGAGCCTGGGGGCCCCAGGAAGCCCCTCCCTGGCTGTGGCCCCTCGAGCAGCCCTGTCTGACCTGAGTTCGATTCCTGTGTGGGCACAGGTGTGGACACAGCTTCTTGTGGGACGGTCGCCCGCTGCCCAGGCACCCTCGCCATGACCGCTACCCTCCGCCTGGGCGGTGGTCGGCGCCGAGCCCCAGGCCCAGGGCGCTATCCCAACCACGCCCCGGCCCTGCTGGGCAGACCAGCGGGCGATAAAGTTGTCAGAAGCCTCGGGCCGTGGGGAAGGCAGGCAGGCGTGGCCGGGGAGGGAGGCCTCGGGAGCCTCGCAGAGACATCTCTATTAGGGGGCCCCAACCCCTGCCCAGCCCCAGGGCCTCCCAGGACTGGGAGGAGTGGGCGAGCTTGGGCAGAGGGGGCCCTCGGGCTGGAGGCAGGCGGGAGACTCGCGGGGAGGGCCAGCCCATGAGGCCAAGGGGCAAGCTGAGGCTGGGAGCTGTGTGGTGAGGGCACCCCGGGGGCGCCTGTACTCTGGGTCTCCCCCCGGGCAGGAGTGCCCTGAGCAAACGGCTGCTCAGGTAGGCCCCTCGTGAGCGGCTTCCTGAGGCCATGCCTCGGTTTCCCCATCTGTCAGATGGGTAGCTCCTCAGCGTCAGCAGCCTGTGTCCAGCATGTGCCCAGGCTGGGCTGGGGCGCAGGACGGCGTGCCCGCTCCCGCCCCTGGGCTTCCCCAGGAGCAGGGTTTCCAGAAGCTCGGGGCCGGGGGACCCACAGAAGCCCCGATCTCCTGGGAAGTTAGGACCAGAGCAGGTTCCCTGCAGGACTGTTGGCTTCAGCTCTCATCCTGTGGGGGGCCGGCAAGACCCACACGCACTGTCGCCTGTCCCCTCCACGGCCCAGCAGCTGGGGCGGGGGAGAAGCCCTTGAGGAGCGAGCTGCTCCCCACCTCTCCTTCCCCGGGGCTGCAGAGGGTGGGGGACGTGGCCACAGGGCCCTGGGTCAGCAGAGGCCAGCCAGGCCTTTCCTCCCAGAATCCCCAGCACCAGGCCCCCTTCCCCAGGAAGCCCCCTCCTCCCGGGGCCCCGTCTCAGAGCTGCTTCCTTCCTCGAGACCGGCCTCCCCCCAGGTGCCGCCAGAGCCCCCTCACAGGTGGGAGACAGAGGCCGGGCGAGCCCACAGAGCTGGGCAGCCGCGGGCGGTGGCCATTCTCGGACTCTGCCTCGGCTGCCGGCTGTGACCTTCCAGCCCCACCGCCCCCAGCGTCGGCATAGCCGGAGCTCTGAGCAGGCCACGGGGGGGGGGGGGGGGGGGGGGGGGGGGGGGGGGGGGGGGGGGGGGGGGGG
>CM053604.1:464584-479823 GCA_028646535.1 Procyon lotor
GGCAGGGCAGCCGCGCCCGGCCACTGCGTGCCTGGGCAGGCCGGGCCACCTGAGCTCCTGTGCCTCGGTTTCCCCACCTGTCAAAGGGGGGCTGATGATGGAGCTGGTGTGAGGTTCTCTGCCAGGAGCCACCGTCCCCACCCACGAAGTCCTCCTGTTCCCAGTCCCACAGGATGCAGGGCGCCCCAGTGGGAGTTCTGGGGGTCCCCTGGCCCCAGGCTGGGCGGGCTGGTGTCTGTGGCCTCCGGCTGGCAGAGGTGGAGGCCTCCCCGCCCCCTGGACCCAGCCGACCACTCTGAGCTCGCGGGCTCTGACTAGAAGCACAGCTGAGCTTTGTACCCGGGAGACCTGTGCAGGGGCAAAGGGCCAGGAATCGAGGCCCTGCAGAGGGGCTGTGGCTGAGGCTCAGGGCAGAGCTCGAAGGGCTTCCTAGAGTGGGTGCCACTCGCCAGGAAGGGCCAACAGGACCCAGAGGAAGGGGCATTCCATGGAGGAGGGTGGAGGCCGCCCAGGAGGGAGGAGGGTGTGACGTGGGGTTGGCCCAGCAGCCCCTGAGGCCTGGATTCCTAATTCAGCCGGAGCCTGCGGAGCGGGCTTGTTTATTCTTGGCAGGAAGGCTGGGGGGTGGGGGGAGTGGTGAAGCCTTTTCAAAAAATAATAATAATAAAAACGCTCATTTAGAAGGCTCCCAAGACGTGCTAAACTCCAAAAGGGGCTTGGAAAAAATGCTGAGAAGGTTTAAGTGTAAATGGACCCAAAACACCATAATTAAATTTCCCTTAAATTTACCAGAGTTTGGGGTCAAAGAAAAAATAAAACTTAGGGAAAATACACTTGAGGTTTCAGGCAAATGCCAAGTGCTTAGAAAAATAGATTTCTGAGCTGCTCGGCGGCTACCGGCCTGGCCCCCGGCAGCAGCAGGAGCCGGGGAGGCCTTGCCCCCTCTGCTGCCCCCCCCCCCTCCCCGCCCCACAGCAGCCCTCTAGGCCAGGATCCGTGTGGGGGGCTGCAGGCCCCTCACCCCAGCCTGGTTGGAGCCCAGCACAAGGGGGAGCTTCCCTCGCCTCCTCCCCAGCTCCCTGCCACCACTTCCTGCAACCCCAGACGGCCCTGGTCTCCTTTCCTTGCTCGTCTGGGAGCAACCACACTTTCCAAACCCGAAGTCGGGATTCGAGGGCTAGTGGTCGGAGTGAACCAAGGGGGAAAGAGGCTGGAACATCTGGACGGGGCCTGTTACAGCACATCCCAGAACAGGCTCCCCACGGGGCGTGATTATAGTGTTGCCCTCTTTGCTCAGCCTGCCAGGGAGCTCAGAGCTCAAATTAAGGCTCTTGGACAGTAGCTAGTGCTGGCTGACGGATTTTGGATTACTTTCTCTTCTCCACGTTCTTCAGAATTCCATTTCTGTTATAACAGGCAAATCAATCATGCTTTGTATTTTAATCCTCCTCCAATTTTCTGAGTACAAATTTAAAAGGTAGAGATTACCCATGATCCATAGCAGTTTTGGCCTCTCTCAAATCTGTTCTCCTTTCTTGGGGAGGAAGGAGGTCTGCTCAGCCTAGCTCGACTACGGAGAGGCTGTGGTGGCCCCTGGTCCCTGGGCCCCGCCCCACGGGCGCCCCGTCAGCGGGCAGGCTGGCCAGCAGCAGCGGTTTCTGAGAAGGTGGAGATGTATGTTTGGAGAGGGAGAGTTCCCGAGGGGGTGGGGGGTCAAGCAGCGCCCCAGGGGATCCCCAGGGCCTCCCAGGAAGGCAAACGAGGCCCAGACGTGAAGCTCCCTTGGGGCCTCAGTTTTCCCCACTGAAGCACTCAGCCCGGTGGCAAGGCTGAGTGAAGATTCCAGCAAGAGCCGCGTCTCTGGGCCAGGCACTCGGTTCCGGTTCCAGGGCTAGGTGAGCAGGAGGCTCTGGCCGGGGGCTCCCCATGCCCCGGCGTCCAGCGCCGGCCTTGATGGCCACCTAGGGGGAGGGGTGCTGCGGGAGCCACGGCCCACCCGCCTGCCGCCCGGACACCAAGGATAGCAGGCAGGATGAGGATCTGAGTCCACACTAGGCAGGGGGAGGCGAGGAGGAGTGGCTGTAGGGCCCCCGGTTGACAGCCTGCAGGTCCCCACACCCAGGGCCCTGTGCAGCCTGCCGCCGACCCCTAGCATCCTTCCCTGCGTGCACCTGCCAGGGCGGGATGAGGATGGGCAGAGGAAAAGGCCCTGTGACCCGGGGCACAGAGTGGGTAGCAGTGACCGGGCCACCACCCCAGGGGCCCCTGGAGCCTCAGAGGCAGGAAGAGGCAAGAAGGACCCCTCCCCCCGGAGCCTCAGGGGGAGCAGGGCCCTGCCCACACCTTGATTTCCGACTCCTGGCCTCAGGACTGCGAGAGACCACACTCCACCCGACCGACGTGCGGTCCCTTGCTACAACAGCCTTAGGAAAGGAAGACGCGCACCCCGGGCCGGCCCTGGAGCAGGAGGGGGCACACCCCCCCACCCCCAGCAGCCTCTCCTCTCACTGGTGCTGCCCAGTGGCCAAAGCCACACAGGGGCGGGACAGGAGGGGGCCCTGGACGCTGTGTGGGGTCGGGCTCGTTGGCACAGACAGAGGTATGCAGAGACCACCAGCACGGACCCACACGCCCGTGGGCACTTCAGCCAGGAGGACGGTCCCAGGAGGCAAAAAAGCAGGGAAGTTACTCAGGGGAGGGTGGCTGGATGCCCACGCTCGGAGGCCAAGGAGTGCAGGATGCTTTTGTCAGGGGTCCCGGGAAGGACTTGTGGGTGCCATCCTGGGAGGGGACCTGCGGGGCCTCAGGGCCTCAGAGGGGTCCCCTGGAAAGCCGTCCGTCAGGGGCCAGCGACCAGTCCTTCCCCTCCGCCCGCTCTGAGCGGCCTCCTGTGTCCCTGCTTGCTCTGTCCACAAGCGAATCTGGAGAACACACGCAATCCCGTCCACACAGACCAAGAGGGTCGATGGGGCCAACAACCCACACCCATCCTTGTATGTGGAGTGACTGATGCATCAAGTAACTGGTTAGGGGCGCCTGGCGGCTCGGTAGGTTCAGCACCGACTCTTGGTTTCGGTTCAGGTCATGGTCTCAGGGCCATGAGATCGAGCCCTGCATTGGGCTCCACGCTCAGTGGGGAATCTGCTGGAGATTCTCCCTCTCTCTGCCCCTCCTCCTGCTCGAGAGCACTCTCTCTCTCATATATATGTACACACACACACACACATATATACGTGTATGTGTATATATATAAAAATAAATCTTTTTTTTAAAAGTAGCCGATTAATTAAGAAACTGGCTAGCAGGTTAGCGTGGTCCATGCTGCTGTGGCTGCTGGGACAGTATCCCCAGAGGGGCCCTAGGTGGGGGCAGCCTGGGGCTGCACACCGTACGGGTGCCGACAGAGGGCCCGGGGCCGGCACAGCGCACACTGGCGACTCGAGCAGCACACCCCACAGATCCCGACTGGTCAGGTGGGCGCCTGGGGTCACAGGAGGGCTCCCTGCAGCTGGGGCCCTTCCAGGACCCGCGGTCTGGCCGCAGAGGCTGGGGTGTCTCCCGCTGGGCATCTTCAGCACACAGGCTGCCCCTGGAGCTGCGGGGGGTCTGCCAGCACCCAGTCACAGGGGGGGCTTTCGTCGCCCATTTTCCTGATGAGCACCCAGATCCCAGAAGCCAGGTGGTCCAGAGGCACTTGGGTGGGGCAGGCCAGAGCCCTGCCCGTGTCTCCCCTCCCCTCTCTGCGGCCCCTCCCGGTTTGCCTGAAAGTGGGAGAAGTGCCCTCTTCCTCGGGAAGGTGGGCACAGAAGCCGTGGTCACCAGGGTCCTGTCCACCTCAAATCTGTCCCACCCAGCAGTGCCCAGGACCTGCCACCACTCCGCCAGGTTGAGCTCTGCCACCAGCTACCCTCATCCCTCCCGGAGCCCTGGGGTGTGTGTCCCCTCTCTGCATCCCCCAGCCCCTGTTCTCCATTCTGATGCCCGGCCAGCGCCCCATCTCCAAACTTGTTTCCTCCTGGAGGATTGGGAGTAACTCGGGCGTAACTAAGTTACTAACTTAAGAGCAACTAAGTTACTAAGCTAGTAACTTAGCTACAAGCAGCAGCGAGGCCCCAGCTTCTGGGGTGCAGTCCGCCAGTGTTTCAGCCCCAGGCAGACCGGCAGAGCCGCCCCTCACTCTCCGGCCTCCGCACACACGGTGTCCCGGCCTCGACGCGCCTCTGGGCTTGTCCACCTGAGGACCGGCTGCTCACACCCCAAGCGCCGGCTTCAGCAGCTTCTCCGTGAAGCCTCTCGGCCAGACGTGACCCCCGGGATGCTCCCTCTTCCATGTCCCCGCGATCGGTGGTCTGAGGCCCCGCTCGGAGGCCGGGTGGCAACTGGGACCGTGAGCCGCGCACCCAGAGGTCCGCGCTCGGCCCCTCCGCGCGCGCGCCGGGCCCAGTGGTGCGGCGCGGGGGGCACCGCGCGCGTCCCGCCCCGGCTCCCACGCCCTCCGAGACCGCCCGGCGCCCCCGCCCGGCCCCGCCCCCTCTAATCCCCTCCGCGGGCGGGGGCCCGGCGAGTCGCGGCCCCGCCCCCGGGCCGCCCCCCGGGGAGGGGCGTGTCCCGCGCCCGGCGAGTCGGGGCGGGCGGGGCCGGGCCGGGGCGGGGCCGGGGGCGTGGCGGCCGCGGGCCAGCCCCCACTGGCCGCCGCGCGCCGGGCCGCCCGGGCTCAGAGCGCGGTGGCGGCGGCGGCGGTGCGGCTGGCTGGCGCCGCGCAGTCCTGCTCCGCCGGGCGCACGGACGCACCGGCGAGCCGACGCTGCAGGCACGGGGCGCAGGCGCTGGCCGGCGGGCAACGAGCCGGAGCCGGAGCCGCGCGCGGCGAGTGGGCGCCGGCGGCCGCCAGGTCGGTGCGCGGGCGCGGAGGGGTCGAGGCGGGCGCGCGGCGAGGCCAGAGCGCGCGGCGGGCTCACGTCCCGAGCGGCCTCTGCGGCGGGGCCCGGCCGGGGCGCCGGCTTCCCGCTCTGGAAAGTTTGCCGCCGCCGCCCTGGGAGGGCTCCGCACAAGTCAGGGAGGGAAGGGGGAGGAAGGGAGGGACCGCGGCGGGGAGGAGGCGGCCGGCGCCAGCGGGAGCCCAGGGCGGCGGCGGCGGCGGCGGCGGGGGCGGCGGGAGGGGCGGCCGGGGGTCGGCGGAGCCGGGGCGCAGGAGCCCAACCGCCGCCGCTTCCGCCCCTGCGCGCCCCGGCTCCTCCGGGGTAACGAACTGCCCTCCTCCTCCCGCAGTCTCCCGAGTGGCGCCCTCCTCCCGCCGGTGCCAGAGCGGGGCCATGGGGGGCAGCACGGCCGCGCGCGCCGCCTGAGGACGTCGTCGCCCTCGCCCCCACTATGGGTGCCCCGGCTCGCGCCCTCGCGATCTGCGTGGCGCTGGCGGTCGTGACCGGCGCCGCCTCGGGGTCCCCAGGCATGGAGCCGCCCGTCGTGCGGAGAGCGGCAGGTAAGGAAGGACCCGACGGGTACCGGAGAGGGGCGTCGGGGCCCGGGAACGGGCTGCTGGGTGGGTGGGGGCGCCGGATCGGAGTGGGCCCGAGGGCGCGCCCTGGCTTGGCCCTGCGGGACTGGTGCCCGGGTTTCTGCCGCCCTCCCTCCCCGGGGATCCCGGCCAGAGCTGGCGCGGCAGTCTGTGGGGCTCCTGGAGCCTCGGGGCTACCACCCAAGGTGCGAGGCCGCGGCGGGGAGCGGGACGCGACTGCGGTGTCCGCAGCCACAGCCCCCCGCGGTTCCCCGGTGGGGCGCCGCCAGACCCCGGGCAGCATCGGGAGGGCGCGGGGGCTGCGTTTCCACCATTCCCATTGTTGTTCCGTGGGTCTTCACTGACGGAAAGTTCCTATTGTTGGTGCCGCAGTCCCAACCTGCCTCCGTCCCGGTTCGTGGCTTCGGCCCCAAGCGCGAGACCGCACTTTGGAGGGAGGGGGCGAGTGCGTCAGCCTGCCACCCGGGCCCTACCCCCCCAGTGGCCTGCGTGACGACGCAACACCGTTTAGTGCCTCCGCTCGCCAGCCCTGCTCTGCTGCCCTGTGGGCGAAGGTGTCTGTCCTCCCAGGGCGCGCGCCCGACGCCAGGCTGGGCGCCGGGAGGTGAGAGGGCGGGGGTCCGAGGGTAGTGGAGCCGCGGACCCCAGCCGGCAGTCAAGGTCGGGTGGACGTCGGGGGTCCGCGAGGCGCCAGCCCGCCGAACGCCGGGAAGGGGCGGGAGCGCGTCCGTGCGCCAGGCCCCGCCCCGCACACGCGCCGCGGCCCTCGAGGTGCAGCGCGCGCGGCCCCCTGCCGAGCCCGCCCTGCGCTCCGGGCGGCGCCGCCCCGCACACGCGCCGCCAGGCTCCCGGCTGCGCCCCGAGGAGAGGGCCGCCCCAGGGGGACAGCCGGTCGGGGGGACAGCCGGTCTCCGGAGCACAGGCGATCCCAGAGGGAGGGGGACAGCCGGCCCCGGGGGCACAGGCGACCCCGGGGGCACAGGCGATGGGGGGAGGACAGCCGGCCCCGGGGGCACAGGCGATCCCCCGGGGACAGCCGACCCCAGGGGCACGGCCGATCCCGGGGCGCGGGCGAGGGGCCGCGTGCACCCCCGCTCGGACCCGGCCGCCGCGCGGAGGGAGGCCTTCGCCCGGTGAGCTCACGCCCCACCCGGGTGGGACCCGAACAGCCGCTCCTTTGTGCCCGGCGCGGCCACAGACCGCGCATTGATGGCGGCCGCGGCGGCCTCGCAGGGAGGTGTGAGCTGAGCGGCGGGCGCGCTGTGCCAGCGAGGCGGCGGCCGCGGGCAGGACCGAGGCAGATGGCGGCCCACCCCTCCCCGCGCCCCCGCGCCCCCGCGCCCCTTTCTACGGCGGCGGCTGCAGCCTCCCGGAACAATGTCATTTTTTTATGAATGAAGTGGGCCCGGCGCTTGAATGTGTGTGTCATTCAGCGACGTGACAGAGGCCGTCGCGAGGTCAGCGCGCGCTTTTAGCGCCCTGCTCAGGCGGCCCCTGCGTCCAGGGGCGCCGAATAGGCGGTCGCGGGGGGAGCCCCGAATTAGCATTCGCATTCAGATAAAGATATTACTCCCTACGGCCGAGGAATGTCAACTAGCCCCGCGGAGGGGGCGGCGGGCGGGGTCCTGAGCCTCCCGGACCCCCTGCGGCGTGCGGGGCGGTGGGGGCGCCGCGCTCCCTCTGGGAACACAGCCGCGAGGCCGGGCCTGGGGCGCAGCCGCAGGAGGGACCCGCGGGCCCCTTTCCTCCCCTGGAGGCAGTCCCCCCCTCCCTGAAGCAGAGCTGGTGAGACAGGTAGTGAGCGGTGAGGTCCTCGGACCTAATCCCGTTGGTGAAGGAGATGGACCAGGCTGGAAAAATTCAAAGACCTGGTGAAGTGTAGAGGTTCTGGCTGACACTTTCCCGGGAAACGTGAATTAAGAAGCCGATACAGGTGGGGCCGAGGTGGGGAAGGTGAGGCTTCCCGACTGGCCTGGGCAGCCTTCATGCCCACCCGCCGCAGGTGTTCTCGGTGAGGGGCCTGGGGGCCACTCCGCCTGCCCTCTGACCTCACCCAGCCAGGAGGAGTCCCTTGGGGGTGCAGGGCATGTCCCAGAAAAGGCCTGGTGGCACCCTGCCCCTTCCCCCATCGGGGCTGGACTTTGAGCCCCACAGGCCTCCGGGTGGTTCATTAACCCAGCTCGGCTCAGCCGGAGGCTGGACTTCTGACCCCAGCCCCTGCCCAGAGCGGACGGGTGGAGAAGCACCCCTGCCCCCAGGGCTCAGCTCCTCCTCGGGGCTGCTCTGCGGCCCGGCTGTGCCCCATTTCATAGGGGAACAGGAGCCCCAACCTGAGCCCCAGGCCTGAGTGACTTACAAGTGAGTGAGCCACGAGGGGAGTCTCTTCTGGATGGGAGGGGTGCTCCCTGCCTCCTGACCTGGCTCTGCTCGGCCCCTCCAGTGCCAGGCACCTCCTCCGTCCGTGAGCGTTCGGGGGAGCTCAGGCTGGCTGGTCCTGTAAGCCCACGTTCACTTGCCTGACCCCCCCTTTTGTTTCTGACTTTGTTATAAAACTTCTCAGAAAGTTTCTAGGTGGGGAAGGGGGAAGATCACGTCTTCTCCGTTGACTTCGGGGTCCTTTTGAGACAAGGTCTGTCTCGGGCCACCTGGAAGCATGTAGGTCCCACTCTGACGTGGGAAGCTTCAGCCCACGGCCAGGACCCGGGCCCTTTGTTCTTTGCCTGCCCCAAGCCCCAAACCCCAAATCCCTTGGGTGCGGCCAGCCCCAATGGCTCCTTTGAGTCAGGTCTGAATTCCATGCTTGTTCTTTGGGTCGCCCCCAGGGCCCTTCTGAGGGAATGTGGTCCAGCCCCTGTGCCCCCCCCCCCCTGCACTGGGGGCTCACCTGTAGTGACCTGAATCCAGGTGTGTTTCCTCCCCGCGGACGGTACGGGGCCCGGCGGCAGTCCTCCCGAGCAGGCCAGATCTGGACGTGGCCTGGTGATCTCAAGGGTGATAGCTTGGGTCCCCATCCCTGTTGTCACGAGATCCGGCCCCTCGACTGCTGTGGTGGCTGCCCTGTGTCCCAGTGGGGGAAGTTGAGGCACAAGGAGGACCCTGTGACTGGGAGACAGGCCCGCAAGCCCAGCTGGGCCTTTCCAGGACACAGTAGTGGGCTGTGCTCTTGGGCTGCCCTTGGCATGCAGTCCCTGACGGAGCCCAGCCCCCGTTCGGGTCGGGGTGCAGCTGGGCGCCAACATTCCACCTGTGCCCACCCTCCTCAGTGGCACGCGGGTACCTGCCGTGGCACACAGGACTTGGCCTCCAGCGTGTGTAGACCCCAGCACTGGCGCGGGCGTGGGCAGGGCCCCCTTGTGTTGATGGAGAAAGACTCCCTCCTGGGCTGCTGGGGACTGAGCAGCACGCGCCCCTGCCACTCCCCAGGTAGAGCAGGACGGTGATCGGTTTTGTGCTCACCTGTGCCCATTGCTTTGGGCCCCACCCGTCCTTCTGTGTCCCCCTGCCTGACCCCAGGCACTCGGCCACTGCTGGGGCACGGCTCAGGGTGGGCCTGCTGGGCCAGGTCCTCTGGAGGCTGCTGGGGTCTGGGGGTCCCCGGCTTCAGCACCTGGGCCCGTCCGGGGCCGGGCCTCCGCCGAGGGCAGCGTCCGTCACCGGTGGATCCCGGCCTGGGGGCTGCTGGTGTCTCCCCAGTCCCACGGGGACCGGGCTGAAGGGAATACCGTGGGGGTGGCTGACCTGCCGATGCGGCGCAGAACCAAGCACACTGTTGCCCTTGGGCCAGGGCCTGGGGCTGAGGCTGCCATCACCGGCCTGTCCTAGCCTTCTGGGGGGCCTCAGCCAGCTCCCAGCACTGGGTGGTCCCCACAGGACACAGTGGCCAGGACTGGGGGGCTGGAGGTCAGAGTAGGAGTCCCCCGACTGTGGGCCCCCAGGAGTGCAGACTCCAGGGTGCTCCGGAGACCCTCCTGGCAGGCGTGGGGCAGGCGGGGCCGCCGGAAGTGGGTGGGCAGACTTGGGACTGTCCAGGGTGCCAGGGGCTGGTGTGGCCAGAGTGGGCAGCTGGGCCCTCGAATCTAGGCCATGCGTCGGCAGAATGACAAGTGACGGTGCAACTGACCCAGCTGGGTTTGGGGAAGGAGGCCTGGGCGGCGGGACCACCCACCCCTGTCCCGGGCCGCAAGCCCGGGCCTCCCGCCTGCGCTGGGCATTGTCTGGCCCTGGCAGGGAGGCCTGGGGTGATGGTCAGCCCCGCCAGTGGGGTGGCCCTGGATCTCAGGCTTCGGCCCTCTGCGAGCTGGGCAGCCGTGGGGCAGGGCGCAGGGCCCCTGCGGTTACCGGTGCACACCCGCCCTTGGCGAGGCTCCCCCCTCCCGGACAGAGCTGTTACTAAGGTGGGCCAGGGCCCCTTAACCCGCTGGCCCATGAGACATCACTGGCCAGACGCAGTACCCTCTCTGTGTGAGTGTTTTCTTGCTGTGTATTTAGTGTAGTGCTGAGCTGTGGCTCACACGCACGATGCTCCCTGCTGAGTCGGGGCCCGGCTGTCCCACGTCCCCGAGTGCCCCCACCCCAGGCTGGCCCCCGGGGTCACCGGCCCACAGCAGGTGTTGCTCTGGGAGGTTCGGCCCATGCTGCCCGTCCATGGTGGCCTCCTTCTCGACCTGGAGAGGGTCTGTTCTCTGGTCCGGAAGTGCTTTTGCCGCCAGGAGGAGAGATGGGGCATTGAGTGGGGACCCCCCCCCCCAGCCGTCCTGCCTCACGCCTCCGATCCAAGCTGGAAGCCAGAGGTCCGCGGAGGACAGCCTGCCTGCCACCTGGTTTTGAGTGGCCTGTGAGCTCAGGGCGGAGTTGGCATTTCTGAGTGGTTGGGAGAGAGCAGAGGAAGAATAATACTTTGTGATCCTTTGCCGCACGAATTCTCGGTGTCCGCCTGAAGGGCCCGGCGGGCGTGCAGCCAAACCTGCTTCCTCGCGGGTCATCCCCATCCACGCCCCCACGGTCTGGTTGTCCCCCCGAGGCTCCCGCCGCAGCCTCCGCTGTGTGTCTGGGCGGCGGGCCTGCCATGCTTCCCAGGATTCCTGTTCTGGGGGCGCCGGCCTCAGGGTCCTCCGTCTCCTCCGCAGAGGCCCCGGGGCCTGAGCCCGGCGCGCAGGAGCAGCTGGTCTTCGGCAGCGGGGACACTGTGGAGCTGAGCTGCCACGCGCCTGCCGGTGGCTCCACGGGGCCCAGCGTCTGGGTCAAGGACGGCGTGGGGCTGGTGCCCTCGGACCGCGTCCTGCTGGGGCCTCAGCGGCTGCAGGTGCTCAACGCCTCCCACGAGGACGCGGGGACCTACAGCTGCCGGCAGCGGCTCACGCAGCGCGTGCTGTGCCATTTCAGCGTGCGTGTGACCGGTGAGTGCCCACGGGCTCCCCGGGCTCACCGTGTGGCCGTGGGAGGGTGGGGGGCGTGTGACGGGGGAGTGCCCACGGCGGGGTGATGAGTGAATGCCCGCGGGGGGGTTGGGATCGTGCTCCCGCAGTGCCCCACGTTGAGGGTCTTGGTTGTCGGTAGAGAGGGTGCACCCCGCAAAAAACACTGCGTGTAGGGGCCCCAGCCCCACCATGGACGCGCACAGACCCGGGAGGGGCGGCAGCCACTGGGGAGTGGGCGCTGGGTGCTTGCCTGTCAGAGGCCGACTCCTGCACCCCCCCCCCCCCGCCTGAATTTCAGATGCTCCGTCCTCTGGAGACGACGAAGACGGAGAGGATGAGGTTGAGGACACAGGTGAGCCTGGGTCGCAGGCACGTGGGGGGACCTGCCTTCCAGGGTGGGGCTTGCCTCCTGGGGGCCAAGACCTGCACTGTCATTGGGCAGGAAGGAGACCGAGGCCTGGGGCCCCTCAGTGTGGCGGCCCACCTGTGCAGCAGCTTAGGGGTCGGGGGCATGGGAGGTAGAGGTAGAAGTGGAGGGTGGCCGTGGCTCCAGGGACCCTCAGAGGGGAGGCTGTTGCGTTGGCTGGGGGTGGGCTGCGGATGTGGGGCGGGCGGGTGACAGCACGCAGGGGTTTAAGCCTGCCCGTCACGGAGGGACTGATTAGGGGAGGGGGCCGTCTGTTTTGGGGGAGCCAAGTTGGAGAAGCTGCGATGTGGGGCAGGGGCGGGGGGCCCCGCGGGGTTCCGTGGGCGGAGAGGTGATGGGGAGCCAGCCAGGGAGGCGGGCTGGGAGGGAGGAGGGGCGTGGTCCCGGCAGAGGCCTGGGGCCCCAGGTCGAAGGGGGCGTAGGTCGGCTCCATGTTGGGTGCTCACTCGGGGACAGAGGCGTGAAAGGGCCCTTGCTGAGGAGCCGCTAGGTTTCCTCTTTTCCCTTTTTCCTTTGGCTGCCAGGAGTTCAGAGCCAAACTCCGGGCCCAGTCACTGTGGCCCCCCAGCCACCCTGGCCACACCAGGCCACGCAGACGCCCCCCTGACTAGCTGTGGGCTCAGGGGCTCCGAGGGTCGCCCGCACGGGTGCCCTCCACAGGCGCCGTCCAGCAGCACAGAGCCACCGTGGTCTCAGCCTGCCGGTCACTCTGGGGTCTGCAGGGTGCCCTGCCTGGGCCTCAGCACTCTCTTCCGCCGCGTGGCTGTGTCGAGGGCCGCAGGGCAGGGGTGCGGGTGAGAGGGGTGTCTCTCCCCTGTCTGGGGGATGCCTGTCCAACCTCCCACCGCAGCAAGGCAGTCCCCACCCAGCAACAAGGAAGGATGGAAACCAGTTAGGGTGGGGATGGGGACAACGCTGACAACCGGGAGGGGGCAGGGCCTCCTGGATGGCGAGTCACCGGGTCCCCTCGCCCGTCGGGCCCTGGTGTGCTCTAGAGGGTGACTCGGGGTCTCAGGGGTTCTGGGCAGCCCCTGGCCACCTGTGTGACTGGGCTCTGCGGCTCCCCGGCTGCCGGGTCCTGGCCTTGCTCGTCAGTCCAGCTGGGCTCTGTGACCCTGGCTGGCCTGGTCCCGCGGCCCGGTGTGCCCCTCGGGGGCTGGCCCCACACGTGCCTCCTGGGCCGGGCGGCTGCGTCTTGCAGGCTCCCCGGTCAGGGTGCTCAGGACCCCTTGGCGGGAGCGGGAGCCTGGGGGAGGTGGCCGGGGTGGGGAGGGGATGCGTGTCTCAGCTCTGAGACAGCCAGCAGGTGACATTGGGGCTGTCAGCAGCCTTGTCCGGCCGAGGCAGAGGCCCTCAGAGGTCCCGACGTTCCATGCCCAGGAGGGGCCGCTGGGGCTGGAGGCGTAGGGGGTCGCACGGGCCCCCCTCACCCCCCGCCCCCGGTCCCGGCTGGCACGTGCCCCTCTGCCGGCAGGGGCCCCTTACTGGACGCGGCCCGAGCGGATGGACAAGAAGCTGCTGGCGGTGCCAGCTGCCAACACCGTGCGCTTCCGCTGCCCGGCCGCCGGCAACCCCACGCCGTCCATCTCCTGGCTGAAGAACGGCAAGGAGTTCCGGGGCGAGCACCGCATCGGGGGCATCAAGGTGGGCCTGGGGGCGGGTGGTGCCGGCCGGTGGGGGCTCCAGGCCGCTGTCCCCTCACCCGCCCGCCTGCCCGCAGCTGCGGCACCAGCAGTGGAGCCTGGTCATGGAAAGCGTGGTGCCCTCGGACCGCGGGAACTACACGTGCGTCGTGGAGAACAAGTTCGGCAGCATCCGGCAGACCTACACCCTGGACGTGCTGGGTGAGGCCCCGGGCGGGCTGGGGGGGAGGGGCGGGGGGCCCGGGGGCGCCGGGCCGGCCGCCGCTGAGCCCCGTCTGCCCCCCAGAGCGCTCGCCGCACCGGCCCATCCTGCAGGCCGGGCTGCCCGCCAACCAGACGGCCGTGCTGGGCAGCGACGTGGAATTCCACTGCAAGGTGTACAGCGACGCGCAGCCCCATATCCAGTGGCTCAAGCACGTGGAGGTGAACGGCAGCAAGGTGGGGCCCGACGGCACCCCCTACGTCACTGTGCTCAAGGTGGGTGCCACCCCGGGCCGGGTGCCGTGGGGCCACTGGGCTCGGCCTGCCCCGTGGCTGGGTCCCGTCGAAGGGGTGGCGGGGAGGGGGGCTCGGAATCAGCAGCGGGGGAGAAGCACTTGGGGGCTTGGTTCAGCACTGGCGGGAGGGTGGGGGGTGCGTGGGAGTCGGGGCCCAGTCCCGGCCGTGAGGCGGGCAGCACGTGGCCCTGCGGCGCGTCCTCGGTTTCCCGTCTGCTCAAAGGGCTGGCCTCAGCCCTGCGGCGGGCTTGAGCCCCAGGCCCCGGGGCAGGCAGGTGGCCACTGAGCCCTCCAGGCGCGGCACGCTCTGGGCCCGCGTTGCGGCTGCCCCCCCTGGCGGCTGCCCCGGGGCTGATTCAGCACCGTCTGCGTGCACAGGGCACGGCTTGCATCCGCCTGCCTCCCTCGGTCCTCGCTTTGTTCCCATGGCCCCGAGTTGGGGTGATTTCGACAGTCTCAGCCCAAAGAGGAACAGGTGTTGCTCATCGGGGTGGGGAGCAGGCACTTGAGCCGAGAACAGGAGCCCAGGCCTGAACGCAGGGGCCGCCATGGCCCCGTTGGGCGAGATCTCAGCACACCTAGGAGCACGCTCACTGAGAGCCAGGCCCTGCCGGGACCCCCGGGGTGGGCAGGCGGGCAGCCAGCCCTGGAGGGCCGCGCTCTGGGCCGGGGGGGGGGGGGGGGGCGTGCCAAAGGCACATCTGAGAAACCGCAGCCCATCCCTGGGGGGTGCTTCTGTGGCCTCCTCCAGGCAACCCTCCTGCCTGGCACAGCCTGGCCCACCCCCTCCGCTCCTTGAGTGCCACCCCCGTGGCAGGGTCTGTTCCGGGCCCTGTGTCCGCATGGCCACCCTGTGTCCGGCCGGGCTGCCGAGGGTGCGCCTAAGCCGGGTCTCTTGTCCCCGCAGTCCTGGATCAGTGAAAGTGTGGAGGCCGACGCACGCCTCCGCCTGGCCAATGTGTCCGAGCGTGACGGGGGCGAGTACCTCTGTCGAGCCTCCAATTTCATAGGCGTGGCTGAGAAGGCCTTTTGGCTGCGTGTTCACGGGCCCCAAGCAGGTAACAACTCTGTCCCACGCTGTCTGGCTCGCCGAGCTCCGGCTCCGACGCCCTGGCCATGCGCCCACCTGCACGCCCCCGTCCCGCTCCCTCCTTGCCCCGTGGCTTGCGCTGTGCTCCTGACACAGCCACATCTGGGACTCGAGTGCTGCTGGCCTCCACGTGACTGCGCGCTTGGAGCCCCTGTGGCCTGTGCTGACCCTGCCTGCGCTCCCACTGCACCCCTAGGAGGCCACCCGCCCTGGCCTAGGCTGTGCCCCCTGCGAGCTTCTGTTCTGCCCCGCCCTGTGTGGGTGTGCACATGTGTGCGCATGTGCATGTGTGTGTGCATGTTTGTGTGTGCACCAGTGTGTGCGTGTGAATGTGCACGTGCGTGTACATGTGCGCGGGCACATGCATGTTTGTGCACATGCATGTACATGTTTGTGCACGCGTGTGTTTGCGTGCGTGTACATGTATGTGTGTGCGCATGTGCACGTGCATGCTTGTGTGTGCATGTTTGTGCACATGCTTGTGTGTGCGTGTATGTGTGTGCACATGTGTGCGTGTATGTGTGCATGTTTGTGTACGTTTGTGTGCGTGTGCATGTTTGTGTGTGTGCACATGTACATGTTTGTGCGCGTGTGTGCATGTTTGTGTGTGTGCACATGTACATGTTTGTGCGCGTGTGTGCATGTTTGTG
>CM053604.1:480323-516559 GCA_028646535.1 Procyon lotor
AGGCAGAGAGAGCGGGGGAAGCTGGCTCCCCGCTGAGCAGAGAGCCCGATGCGGGGCTCAATCCCAGGACCCTGAGATCATGACCTGAGCTGAAGGCAGGGGCTCTAACCCACTGAGCCACCCAGGCACCCTAAAAATATTTTTTAAAAATAAAAAAACTTAATTTTTTTATTGTCGGATGGCCCTGAGGCGACCGCCCGGATGCTGCCTGTGTCTGTACTTGATGTCCCCTTGGAGCCCCAGAGGTGCCAGCGGCCTGGGTGTGGCTGCTGTGTCCTCTGGACTTCCTGCCCGTGGCGGCCAGATCCAGGGCCGGGGTCCCACTGCACTCTGACCGCACGGGTCACACCACCGATGCCGGCGGCAGGGTCAGAGGCGGCGTTGACGCCCGGCGCTGCCCCTCCCTGTGCGGTCCAAGCGGCCCCCCATGCCTGGGGCCGTGGGGCTGCGCGTGTGCACCTGCCCGTTTCAGCAGCTACGTCTGCACTTATCTGGCGTGAACACTGCGCCACGTGGGGACCCTGTGAGCAGGTGTAGGAGGGACGGGAAAGCGTTCCCACTGAGAAGGCGCTGGAAGGC
Organism: Procyon lotor; assembly: GCA_028646535.1. NCBI lineage: Eukaryota > Metazoa > Chordata > Mammalia > Carnivora > Procyonidae > Procyon > Procyon lotor. The sequence goes on from CM053604.1 coordinate 480,903, forward strand.
CAGGGGGCGGTGGGCCGGTCCAGGTCGCCTTGGGTTCACGCGGGGTAATGACGGGACGGACACCGGGCAGACGACCGTCCGCAGCCACGGTGGCTCTTCTCTGGAGGTCCCCGATCTGGTAGAACAGGGACACACACGGGGCCCGGGAGATCAAGCCAACAGCCGACCTTGAGGCAGACCTCACCCCCACCTGTGCGGCGGAGGGGACAGGCTGTTCTGTCGAGCGGCCTCGAGGGAGACGAAGCGCACGGCCGGGGCTCCCGGCCTTGGCGGGCACGTCTGAGTAGGGCTGCCAAGCTCCAGGGAACAAGGCCAAGGGCGGGACAGGGAGGGCGCACGGTCGGCGGGCCTCATCCAGGTCGGGCCAGAGACGCACCGTCCCCTCCACTCCCCAGTGGCGCTCAGCATCTCCCAGAAATGGCCCGTTCCTTGCTTTTTCCAAGACAGCGTTACCAACTTGTGAATGTAAAACATGTGGATGGGTTTTCACCGTTGCCTTTCTTGTCCCCACTGAACATCGAACTGTCCAGCCTGGCCAAAGCGAGGGCCCCTCCAGGTCACTGCTGAGTCCTCTGGCTGTGACACTCTGGGGCCTTCCCACCCGGGCCCATCACATCACGGCCTTCCCCACACCCGGGGTGGCTCCTTCTGCCACGAGGCGCCTCATGGTGACTAATGGGACTTCAAGACCACAGCATGAGGGCAAAGGATGGTCACGGTTTCTGAAGCTTCTCAGCAGCCAGGGCGCGAGGGGAGGTCACGATGACACAGGTTAGACGGGGACGCAGGTTAAGTATAAAGTACAGATGACAGGTGAGATTCAGATCAGGGGCCGATATGGGGGACCCAGACTAGACGCACAGCGACAGACAGACGAGACCTGCGCACACAACACCCAGACTCCCTGCTGGCCGCTGACCTGCCCCCTCCACTTGTCATTCTGCCTCCCACCCGGTCTGTAAAAGGACCCACGCAGTACGCAGCCGCCTGGACTGGAAGGTTCTCTCCGCCTCACTGGGGCCGTGAGGCCGGTCGGCCCTCTGCCGCTGAGTCGGGCTCCGCGGTCTGGCAGGGCCGCTCACCGCCGACCTTGGCCGATCCCAGACCTCACGGCTCTTCGGGAAGCTCTTCTCCGCCGGGTGCAAGCGTGTCCCCTTTCTCCCACACGGAGGACACAGTGTCGGGGTAGCGAGGCTGGCACCCACCGTGTGATCACTACAAACATGAGCCTCCCTCTGCCTTTTTTTGATGATTTTATTTGTTGGAGAGAGAAGGAGGGCGCGCACGCACAGGCAGGGCCACCGGCAGGCAGAAGGGCTCCCCCCTCCTTGTGGCAGCTGCCGAGCTGACAACTCCCACGCGCCGGCCCCTCCACCGGGCTGGACAGAGCGCCCTGCCCATCAGCGCCAGCCCCACCACGGCCGCTAAGAAAGTTGTGTCCTGATCCTTTTTCCAGGAGATTCCTCGGGAAGGGCTCCCAGGAGGAGGTCTCAGAGTTGGGATTCCTCCCGCGTCGGTGACAATGCTCCACGCCCTTTATACCTGGAAGTTGAGTTTCCTGGATATAAAGTCCTCGGTGCACATTTTCTCTCTTCACATCTCGTAAACACGCTACCACTCTGTCATCTCCCAGCAAAAGTACTTCTGTCAAGAAGTCTGATCATCTAACACTCTCCCGTATAAATAATGTGCTTTTTTTAATAAGACGTCCAAACAACTCTTCTCCACCTTTAAAGTCCAGTGATTTTGCTACAACATGTCTTGGCGTTGGTCATTCTGGGCCAGTGTGTTCAGGAACATGGTGCGCTTTCAATGTGTGCTTTCGAATCTTCTGTACCTCACACAAGTCCCCACGAATGGTCCTTTCCCCGTAAGATTAGGTCTTGCAAAAGGAGAGTACCCCCTCGCAGCGACAGGGCGCTGGCGACACCGCGGGTCCCAGCGGGGGTCCCGTGCGCGGCCCCGAGCAGCACGCCGCTATGCTCTCCCCGTTCGCCCGCCCAAGGGCATCTGGGTTCTGTCCAGTTTGGGGAAGCTCTGATCACAAGCGCGATGAACATTCACATACGGGGGCTGCGTGTTCGGTTTTTAAGAAGTGGTCAAGCTCGCCCCCGGGGTGGCGGACCACCCAACCTCCCCCCAGCGCTGCGGGGGCCCCCACCCGGTTCTCAACAGCGCCCCGTGTCGGCACTGCCGTCCGTCCAGCCGCACGTCCAAACACAGTCTCCCCTTGGGCTCCTTGGCCACGGCCCACACACCCTTTCATTTTTTTTAACGGTTTTATTTATTTATTCAAGAGAGAAAATGAGTGAGGAGAGGGAGAAGCAGACTCCCCGCTGAGTGGGGAGCACGATGCGGGGCTGGACCCCAGGACGGAGATCATGACGCTTCACCGACTGAGCCTCCCAGGCACCCCCCTTTCACTCACTTTCTAATCGGAGTTATTTTGAGTTTTGAGACTCTTTATGCGTTCTGGGTACAGGTCCTGTGAGGTGTGCGGTTTACAAAGGTTTTCTCCTTAGCCGCAGTCTGTCTGTCCGTCCTTCGAACGGGCTCCTTCACAGGACAAAAGCACTTAACTGTGACGAAGTCCGTTTCAGTAACACTGCCTTTCACGGATCGTGCTTTTGGGGTCAAGACTAAGCCCTCCGCCCTGCTCCGGAGCCCAGTGATTTCCCCCCAGTGTTACACTGTACATTTCAGTCTGCGGCCGGCCCATTTTTCTCCTTCTCCACAACACGGGAGGTTCTGGTCGCGGCCCACGAGCGCCCCCGCCGCAGGCTGACTTGTAAAGCGGTTCCAACAGCCCTCCTGGCTCCACGCTCCCGGGTGTCGGCTGGCCGGCGACGCACGGCTCACCAACAGAAGTGACAGGCCACCCCTCCAGAAACCGAGCTACACGAGCCTTCTCCCCGCCTGCGTGCGCCCCACGAGCTGCCCTATGGAGAGGCCGCCGTGAGGGCAGAGGGCCATCCACGGCCGACATCCGCGCCAGGGCAGGGCACACAGGTCCTCCCTACTCCAGCCCCAGCCGACTTCTCCACTGCAGACCTGTGACGGCCCAGTGGGAGGTCCCCGCTAAGCCACAGAGAGAATGTGGTTCTCTGGAGCACTGAGTTGGGGGGAGCCTGTGGTGCACCCAGAGAGAACTCATACAGCCCCGCCCCGCCTGCCGGCACCAACCTCGGGCCCTCGGAGAGGCCTGGTTCTGCCCGAGGGCAGCAAGGAAGTTCCTCTGGAAACGCAAATTCTGCCTTTCCCTGGAGTGCACGCCAAGGGCAGGAGGAGCTGTCACACGGGACGGACAGCGCTCTCAGAATCACCTTCAGAGCCAGCGGAGGACAGGCCACACGCCCCACACGCAGCCCGTCACTGACTGAGGGAGCAGCACACACTGGACTGAGCCCTGGGGCCCCTCCCGGGCGCACCTGCCCACATCTCGCTTCCGTGAAATGGCTAGGACGCCTCTGTCACCGGCTTCCTGCTTCCCAAGGGTCTGCTATTGTGCCCGAAGCCCATCCCTGCCCTGAGTGGTGGAGAAGGAATGACTGAGTGCAGGGCGGTGGTGACGTGATAAATGGGTCTCCCGGCCACCACGGCTGCTGGAGGGGCAGTCAGGGTCTCCCTGCAGCCCCACAGACGTCCTACGGAGTAGACACTACACTCCTGCCCTCAGAGGTGGGGACAAGTCTGCAACCCACTGTCCACAGTGCCCCCGATGCGCCGGGCCAGGCGGCGAGTGAGGACCCACACAGTTGGTGCCTTTGTCGGAACGCCTGTCATCGAAGTCCTTAGTGCCAATATTTGGAGACTCGGCTTCCTACGCTGCACTGAGGGAATCATTTTTCTTGAAAACTTAATATGCATCTTTGAAACGTGAGTTTTACAAAGTGGCATGAGGTCCGAGTAAAGCCTGCACGCTGGAAAGCAAACAGCGACAATGAAGCAAAAAACGCGCATCCACACACACGCGTGCACACGCGCACATGCACGTGTGGATGTGCAGACACACGCGCACAGAAAAAACAACTAAAACCACCCTTAAATAAAATACGCAGAACCGGTGATCAGAAAGGCACACTTCCTCCTGCCCAGCCAGCTCGGGTTCCAAGAGCACAGCTCACGGGTCAACACGCAAGCGCTAGCACCGCGACAGGACTTTGCCTCCGTGGAACAAAAAGGCCTCTGTTGAAGAGAAGAGCCGCCTGCAGGGTCCAGAGCGCCGCAGGGCAGGCTTCTGGCCCAGGCGGAGGCTGCCGGCTCACCTGAGAGGCTCCACGATGTCCTCCTGCCAAAGCGAGAGGTCCTCACAGACCAGGAAGAAACAGAGTGGCCTTCCAACACACGAACAGAAGTTGGGGGACACAGGATGACAACCTCGATAAGCTGACCGCGTCTACGCGTGGGGAGATAGGAGAAGGAATCGCCACGGGGAGCGAGATAGCGATCAGCCTGGAATTGTGAAGAATTAATCACGCCGGCCGGACTTAATTTAGTTCTGACGCTTCTCGGTTCGATGTACAAGAGTCAAGAATAAAGAGGACGCGACCCCAGCCTGCTGGTTATTTGTAGCACTCATACAGAAAATGCTAGATTACGTTAACGACTTCAAAAGGCAAGAACTAAAGTCTGAAGATTGATTTCCTCGTTGCTTAAGAGCATTCTAAGAATTTAAATGTGAAGCAAAAACTAGTAGCCAGAGTGATTCCTCTAGAGCCTGAATCAGACGGCACCCCTACTGCCCAGGTCCCTGAGCCCGGCCGCGTGGGCAGCACGCCCGCCCCCGCCCGCCGCCCCAGCCCACCCTGTGGCCGCAGCTCAGCGACAAGCCCCTCAAGGCCTCCAAGTCTCCTCCAACACCAGCCCCAAGGCCAAACCTCCCTCCAAGAGGGGGCTCCTCTGCTGTGCAGTTCCTCTCAGTCTGAAGACCTGTGAGCCAGAGGCATGGTGTCTCTGCTGTCCCCGGCCCCCACTGACCCCCACACGGACACACGCACACACGCACACAACGCGCGGCAATGGGCCCCGCCCGGACCGACTGCTCCAGACGCTGCTGTTCAGAGCTGGGGGGCGGGCGCACGGGAGCCCCCGGGTCCACCCTCTGAATTCTTCTTTTTCCACAAAGGCAGCTTGTGTTTGGGGCGCCCGGGTGGTTCCGTAGGTAAAGCGGCTGACTTGTGATCTCAGCTCAGGTCGTCATTTCTGGGTGGTGAGATCGAGGCCCAGGTCGGGCTCTGCACCAAGCGAGGAGCCTGCTGGACATTCTCCACCCCCCCCCCCCAACCCCCCACCCCACCCTCCAAAGGGAGAAAAAAAAAGGCCAATGTTGTTTGCAGCCCTGCGGCTTCCTCCCCAAGGTCCTGCCAGTGAATGGGGAGGCCCGGGCTGCTCTTCACTGCCTCCTGGAGCACATGCCTCCTGCCTGTCCCCCCAGTGCGGACCGGCAGTGTTTCTGACAGGGGGATTCTCCCCAAAGCTTCCTGAGCCTCCTGCGAAACTTCCCGGGCGTCACAGAGGTCTCCTTGGAAGAAGCCCCCATCTTGAGCTTCCGCCGGGGGAGGCCCTGGAAACAGGAAACCTGAGAAGGGACTCCAGACTTCCGAAGGTCCTATGAGCCAGGACGGCAGCCACGGCCTCGTCCCAGAGCACACCGGCCCAGCCGTGCCAGGACGCCGGGGCTCAACGGGAGCCCTGTGTGTCCCCGGGGAGGCGGAGGGCAGGGGAGACCAGTGAGCACTGCTCCTCTGCGCACGAGCCCTTCCCTGGGCTCCCGCTCTCCTGGGGCCTTTCAGCCGGAGCTGCAGCAAGAAGCGGGGGCGCCCAAGGTGCGCCCTGCAGCGCGTGCGCCGCCCACCGGGTCTGGCCTCCTCCACCTCCACCCCACACGCAACGGTGCTACTCACCTCCATCGCTACATGGCCAGGAATATGCTGCTCCAGTTCCTAATAATTGCACACCTTCCCACCAAGCCCCCGCCCCAGATCTCCTCAAAGCCCCAGAGGCACCCGCCGGCACTTTCCTCCTCCAAGTCCTGCTAGCTCGTGCCCAGCGACAAAGTCTCTCCCACATGGGAGCCATTTGCCAGCAGCCTATGCACCAAATGCCTACCCCAGGCCCTTTGCACTTGCTGCCTTCTGAGGCGATGTTCCTCCCCAAGAGCATGTCTGTCCAAAGGCCACCTCATCAGGCATCTCTCAACCAGCCTATAGAAAGTGACGACTTCCCACCTCCCAGTCCTCCCCAACCCCCCACCCGTCTCTGCTCTTACCCCTTAACCTGACACTGTACTTACACTCTACTGGGGAGTGCCAACTTCGGAGCGCCCTGTCTCCTGCAGGTCTCCAAAACCTACTACAACTGTGCCTGACACGCAGCATGGGCCCAACAAAGTGAATGAGGAAGGGCTCCCGCCCTTTTGAAAGACGTTGAACAAAGCTGCCAAAAGCCATCCCTTGCATCACATGGGAGGGACCCTCTGTGGGCCGAGTTCCCAGGGTCAGGGCTGCCCCTCGAAGCCCAGGTCCGATGCTTACTCTGGTCCAAGGCCAACTGCACGGCCCTGGTCGGTCTCGGGAAACAAGGAAAGGCTCTGCCACCCGCCCCCATTGCTGAATGAGCATCAAACCTAGGTCCCCGGCTTCCTCCGTAAGTGTACTGGGCACACGCCGAACGGGGCCAGGCTCTGCAGTGACAGGAGATCCAGAAGTGACTCTGGCCCGAACTGATACCCCGCCTCAGAGCTCCAAACATAAAACAAGGTCCCCCCCACCGGGTAGGGTTCAGTGAGCCGGGGCCATGCTGCCCTCAGCACCGAGCACTGCCCTCCCAGGGCCGCACGATAAGCACAGACACTTAGCTCCTCCAAACACGGGAATCCTCTCGGCAGTTAGCCTACTTGGCAACATAATAAACCAGCTAAAGAAGGTTCTTTTCTTTTTATTTTTGCAATATCATTCCATACAAAAGCAATAGAAACATAACAGTCTTAACAAGAAGTTTACAATTGAATATTTGAACAGAAAATCTGTACACATTATCATTTACAGCAATTTTACATGGTAAATTAACTGACTGTAAAAAAATGTTCTTTCTAAACCCCTCTGCTGCCTTAACTCTTGGAGTATCACAGGTAGAAGGCCTACCTGGCGCTATTTACAAGTACCGAATTAAGACTGTGCAACTTACATAAAATCCTTAACATCTTGACTATCTGGTGCTCTATATGAGGAAAAAAAACCACACCTTGACGGACTGACAAAAGGCCCAAACTTAAGTTTCCATAAAGACATTAAAGTTATCCAATTATGAGAATACTCAGATACCGGTAACGAAGCTGCCACGCGACTGGCCCCACCCCCGCGAATGTGCGGATCACCGCAAACCAGCAACAAACTCAACGGTCTAACATACTGGGGGAACCAGTTAAAACAGGTTTGTCAGGTTAACTTGGAGGATGGTAGGGATTAAGCAATTAAGTTTCCGAGACTGCTTTGAGTTCAGTTTTCCTTGGATTTAGTTCCATTTACAATTTAAAACATGCAAAATATACTCACTATACATAAAATTAACGTTTCTTAAGAAAATAAGGCAAGAGTAACAATTCACCATGAGATAATGCGGCAATGAACTAGGAACAGAAACCCTCCGGTTACCCACGCAGGACACATGCTTGGCCGGCCCCCGACCTGCAGGGTGGAGGCAACTCTCGCTCCCAGCGGCCTCCAGGGGGCATCGGTTAGCTCATGGCGGAGAAATCTTTCAGGGGCTCAGTCAAACAAGCTTCCAGATCAAACTCGTCCTCCACTCGGCAGTCCACGTGCCTGACTTTAGTGGGCGTGCCGGAGAACACGTCCTAGAAGACAGGAGCACAGTCAGGGCGAGCTCCCAAGCCCCGGGGTCCTGCTGCAGCCGGCACTAAGCACAAGACTGCCCCCACACCCACAGCTACCGGGCCGAGCGCGACCAGCGAAGGTCTGGGCCTGCTGGAACGCCCCGAGAGAGAATTCAAATCCATCACCTGGTTACAACTCCCGCACATCAACCTTCTGCGCAGGAGACACGTCTCAGGTTTTTTACGAGGTATACAATCAAACGTTAGAAGAGTTTATGATTTAGGGCGTTTAAATCCAGTGAAACTCAATGTTTATATCAACTAAAACCAAAATTTTAAATGACCATTAAAAAAAAAATGTTATTTTTAGGGGCGCCTGGGTGGCTCAATTGGTTAAGTGTCTGCATTCTGCTCAGGTCATGTTCCTAGGACCCTGGGATCAAATCCCACGTCCGGCTCCCCACTCTGCAGGGAGCCTGCTTCTCTCTCTCCCTCTGTAGCTCCCCCCCCCCTTGTGCTCTTTCTTGCTCTCTCTCTCAAGTACACAAATATAATCTTTAAAAAAAAAGTTATTTTTACAATGAAGAAATCTAGTTGATACCACTTAAATTGTATTATAAATTTAATATCCCCAACAATGGGAGAAAAAGACATACACCCCCACCAAGGTCCCGTTCTTGCCTCAAGCGTTCAATCTGAATCTAGCTCTTAAAGAAACAGCAGCAGAACTCCCAAATGAGGAAACTCCGCATTACAAAGACTAGCCTGAATGAAGTCTTCCCAAAGTCAATGTCAATTAATGGGAAGAAAAAGGCAGGAAGACTATTCTAAGTTAAAGAAAACGTAAGAAATGGCAATTTAGACAAGTACTCCTTGATTAAACTGTAGATAGGAAAAAAAAAAAAAAAAAAAGACTTGTAAAAAGAACATTCTCAGGGCAGCCAGGAGGCCCGAACAGACGGCTGATGAGACAGGAGCGCTGTGAGCACGACACTTCCAGAGCCCGGGGACAGGATGGCTGTGGCCACGTCCAGCGGGGCGGCCGAGGGACGCACAGCTACCCGCGTGCTCCCAGCACTGAATGAAGGACTTAGGCCCGAGCTTCTTCCCCTCAGCACATCCAGCCATCTCGGAACCACCTCCTCTTGGACCCCCCAGGACTCCTGCCTCTAATCTTCACGGTCCAGTCCCCCTGGCTGGGCCTGAGCATCTCCCTCTAACTTCTGATTCAGCAGGTGGGATGTTCAGAATCTGTGTCTTGAGCTGGGACAAGAGTTACTCTTGATCCAAACTAAGGATGCCACCAGCTGAGATTTTCACAGGCCCCTTTTAGTCCCAAACACATAAATATCCACAAAGCTGAAATCGTTCCATCATTAAATATCCCGCTTTTATTTATCTCCAAACTTTCCCGTATCATCAGTCTTCAGAAACAACCCGTCGAGCTCTATTCCCCAGGACCTAACTTTGCTCTTCCTGGGCTGTGGGGCACTCTATTACTCCTGACCTCAGGCGCACAGACGGCAAGGTGTGCAGATGGGCCACAAGTCTGGAAGGACACACGCCAGGCTTGCCCCCCACAGGTGGGACACAGATGGAAGGCAAAAAAAGGCAACTATGTACCTTTATTTTATCAGCTTCTCAACTGCCCAAATACAGTACAGGATGATCCCACAGAAAGCGTAAGCACCTCACAACAAACATTTGCTTTTTCCTAGTTTCAATCTATTTTTTTCACTTAAGATGCTAAGTATTTCCATATGCTAATATTACGATGGTCTCCTTACAAAGGTAATAAAAGGCTTATTAAACTGCTCACATATTTTTGCTTGTACACATGCAGAAAAGTCTGAAAGAACATGCAACCAACCAGCAACTACAGGATTAGATGAGGTAATTTTGTACAGTTTTTAATCTCTATAAATTTCTCCTCAAAGACATGTAACTTTTAAAAATCAGCACGTGTGGGAGAAATCCTTAGGCCCAAAGCATACCTTTGTTTAGAAGTAATTAGCAAATGATCTTGCACTACCAAATCACCACCACAAACTGTACACAACCTAAAACCAAAGGCAGGGACAAGACCTACACAGACACTGGAATCAGGAAAAAAGGCCTTTCACTTTTAAAATAAAATGGTAGGACTGATTAGGTGGATTGAACCAAAAACTTCAATTAAGGCCACCACGTAGGAAGGCCCCGACACCTCAGTGATGTCTGAGAAGAGGTCAGGGAGCCCCTTCCTGGGCAGCAGACCCGGACTCGAGCCGCAGTGTCTCGTCCCTGACGGGCACACGTGGTCACAGCGAACCCAAAACGAAACCAAGCAAAGGCACTTACGAAGTTATCCTGAGAGCTCGTCTGGGACTCGCAGCTGCTTTCTGCAGACTCAGTCTCCATCTCCCCAAGGTCCACAGGATGGCTGCCAAGTGAAAGCAAACAGGCGCATCAGCCCACTAAACGCAGGGAGGACCTCCGAGCCCCTTCACCAAACACAAGCACCACCGCAACACGCTGCCCTGTGCAAACACTGACTGACAAGTGTCTCCTCTGCTCCCGAAGCAATCGGAGGTTCCAGTGAACCCCCCACCTGCCCAGCCCACACAGGCAGGACTGGTGGCAGTGACGACAAGGGGAACCGTCCCCCTGGCTCAGGGCACAGCACCACCTGCCTATTCTCAACTGGGGTGCTGACGGTTCACACACCCACAAGCGTCCTACACAGAAGCGTCAACACAGGCCCAAGGGGGGCTGAACATGCAATCGCTAATTTTCCAATTTTCCACTCCTAGAGGACAGACGATCCTGTCACGGTGGGAAAAAAACTCGGTATGATGTCATGACATCGGTGAGGCCAATCTATAAAGCCATGTTAGAAATCATCTCAAAAACAACAGTTTCTAATAAACTTCCCCAGCACAAAGCAGAAACTCAAGTATTTGCTGAACAAATAAACCTGTCTCTGAGGAAGGCAGAGGCCCAGGTCAGGAGGGAGTGACAACAGGAGCCCAAAGAGGGGGCACGTGCAAGACCCTCCTTTCCACCTCCCTACTCAACGGGTGCCCTATCCCTAGGGCCACGACCCAGGCCTGAGGCCTTTCCAACCAGGCTTTAAAACCAGGTTTAAAAACCAACAGGGAGGGGCACCTGGCCTTCTGCTTGGGGCCTGACGCTCAGCGGGGAGTCTGATTCCCCCTCCCCCCCTGGCCCTCCTCCGTCCTCCCTGCTCTCCTCCCTGCTCGTGCTCTCTTCCCCCACCTCAAATAAAAATCTTGAAAGAAAGGGGGAGGAATAAAAAGCTTCCTTAATTAAGAAAGACCTTTCAAAAAAAAAAAAAAAAAAACAGACAGACAGACCTTTCATTTACATAGTTCAACATGTTGCTCAAAATACATTTTAGAATGTTTAATTTTAAAATTTAACAACAGGGGTGCCTGGGTGGCTCAGTGGGTTAAAGTCTCGGCATTCAGCTCAGGTCCTGATCTCAAGGTCTTGGGATCAAGCCCCGCATCGGGCTCTCTGCTCAGCAGGGAGCCTGCTTCCCCCTCCACCCCCGCCTGCCTCTCTGCCTACTTGTGATCTCTCTCTCTGCCAAATAAATATTTTTTAAAAATATTAACAAATAAACAACAGCCCGCATATCACTAGGTTTACTGATCTCCATTTTCTCTAGCTACAGAGAGGGAATCAAATCCAGGAGGCAGATTCCGTCCGACTTGCTGCACTCGCACCCGGGGCAAACGCCCCCGAAGCCGCGGCCGCTGGGTGCCCTGCTCTCTCTGAACCCCCAGGGCCCTCAGTACCATGAGGACCTGCACATAAGCAATCATGTGATCTCAGTCACTACACCAATCGCAGAAACAGAGGACAAGAATGCAACAAAGACATACATTTCTTGCAAATCACATCCTTCTTCAGCCGGAGGGTCCCAAAAATGCAGAGCCACCTTCCAGAGCTTGATCTGCTGGTCCCACGATCGCCGACTATACTTCTTGAATTTGTTGGGGGTCTTGGGATGGACGCCGGGCTGTCGGAGGTGTCTATGGGAAAGAGGGGGCCTGTCTAGCACCTGCACAGCAGCTCGGAGATTAACCAAACTCTGAGATTACAGTTTTCAAAAACCACAGATCAACTGAGACTCTATAAAATGAGCAAAAGTAATGTGTGAAAGGGGCGCCTGGGGGGCTCAGTGGGTTAAAGCCTCTGCCTTCGGCTCAGGTCATGATCTCGGGGTCCTGGGATCAAGCCCCACATCGGGCTCCCTGCTCAGCGGGGAGCCTGCTTCTCTGTCTGCCTCTGCCTGCCTCTCTGCCTACTTGTGATCTCTCTCTCTGTGGCAAGAAAATAAATAAAAATCTAAACAAACAAACAAAAAAAAAAGTAACGTGTGAAAAAGCACTACCCCTTTGACTCTACTCTCCCTTTGGCATCTGTGCTCCAGAAAAGCGTACCTGAACCCTAGTCCTACCGAGAAATGGACACCCTCTGAGATTTCTTTGCAAAGGAGCAAAGGGAGGAAGAGCGAGCTGCTGGGACAAGAGAGGGCAAAGTTCATGTTTTTCTCCCACCATCTTTACAACCTACAACCTGAACTTTACTCTTCTCCCATCACGCGTGTTAATAGCTGTACGTGTCTGAAATCGCAGCAATCCTGGGACCTGCGATGTTATGTAACACTCTGAACTACGACCACATGTTCGTTTCTTACCTTCTCCGCCCTGGGCTGTCCGCCCCCTCCCCTCCCCATCAGTCCCGTGAGCGCCCCCAAGTGGTTCAACGGTCCTCAGCGGGCATGAAGCACCCAGAGTCAGGCCCGGTGCCCCGCAGCCCCACCAGGACCCACAGTGACGCGGGACTACCTGGGGACTTCTTTAATATAGCGGTCATAGGCGATGGTGTTCTTCCCGTAGTTGATCTGCTTCTGCCGTCTCATCAGGACGCTCTCGTCTGTCTCCAAGTCGGCCGGCACCGCGGACCCCGCCTCCTTGGAGTCAGAACTGAAGATAAGATGGACAGAACGCGCCTCAAGATTAAGACCACTACTGAAGACAAGGCTGAGACACAACGTGGAGAGAACATCTGTCCTCTGGATTCCAAACCGTGTTACCCCCGGAACAGTCCAGAACCGTCTCCACGGGAGGTAGTACATAACAGGCACAAATGCAAGAGCAGGGAGGAAAGGACTAAGCATCGCGAGCTGCTGGGAAACCAGCATCCCGTACACAGTCCTTCCCACCAGCGGGTGACAGGCCTATTGAATTAGAAACATTTACGCGGCATTTACCTTCCCGATGAGGATTTTCTCTCTCTCCCAAAGTCATTTATGAGCAGTTTTCTTTTATATCTGAGAACAAAATAAACATTGCTGTTTTAGAAAGATACACAAGTTAGCACGATGCCTTTAAGGCCACCCCCAGAGGTCAGGCCTTCTCCCTGAGCAGCACGGTCTGGTACATGATGAGGGTAACAGCGTGGTGGTTCCATTTCATGTCAATCTCCCTCGGTCACCTTCTCTCATCAGGTCAGTTAGAGGCCAAGCTCGTACAAAGTGCTTAGAGCAGCCCGGCTCTGGCAGCGAATGACCACCTCAATGACCCCGGGCACCTTCATATGTAATGGAGACTCTCTTAAGCCAAAAAAAAGCCCGATAGCTTCAGGTTAAGTAGTGAGATCCACTTTTTAAAAAAAAATAAACGTGAGTGGAGATAAACACTTATTTCTAATAACACACTTACACGTGTGCCTACTGGGTTCTGCTCGCCTTCTCCAATCTTGCAAAGAGACTAAACACACCCGCGGTCTGTCCCTCAGGGACTTCAGGAGCCATCTGATTCCTGTCACTGCCACTACCAGAACCCCGCTTTGCCAAGGCGCGTCGGCCAAAGGAGCGCGGCTCGGTCTAACACTGACGCCACGAACCACCTCGAGCTAGAAGTTCACGTGTCTGAAATATGTCGTATGTCACTGTCTCCCCTTCCAAAAGGGCCAGGCCCCCCCAGTTGGCTGAGACACTGAGTACAGCCTGGACACCAGGAAGTGATGAACGAGTTTTATTTCCTGTGTACCCAGAAAACCTCTGACTCTAGACCAGCCTGTGAGAGCCAGGGAAGCAGGCCCTCAGTAACGCTCTCTGTAGGGCTCCATCCTCTCAGGGACTCCAGTGAAACACACGGGCAGCAAGTAGGACCAAAACCCATTTTCCAGTTTTCGGTCAGCTGGTGTGTAGTGTGTATTATCCTCCTTGAAGCGAACTAAATTCTGGTAGAAAGGGCAGACTGCCATCAGGGTCAACCACCAGGGTCTTACTAAAGCAGCAGCTTTCCATCAGGAAGGGTCTGATCATCAGGGTGGCCCAAAATAGAGCAGGCCTATTGTGCAAAGTGGAACAATCTTCAGAGACAGGCTGGTGAGACAACTGTGGAACAAAGCGGGGTCCCCCAAAGGAGGGTCAAGAGAGACCGGGGTCTCCGCAAACGAGAGTCCATGCAAGAGTCAGGACATACAGGTAGGTGAGAGACTGGCTATGAGCCTCGGGAGCGGAACAGAAACTACAGACCGAAGCAAACATCGTAGCTCTGCAGTTGGGAAAATGAGATCTACGTAAATAAAACGACTAATTTAAAACGTGGGGGGGAGGGGTGTCTGGGTGGCTCAGTTGGTTAAGCGTTTGCCTTTGGCTCAGGTCATGATCCCAAGGTCCTGGGATGGAGCCCCGCATCGGGCTCTTGCTCAGCGGGGAGCCTGCTTCTCCCTCTGCCTCTGCCTGCCGCTCTATCTGCTTGTGTTCTCTCTCTCTCTCTCTCTGACAAATAAATGAAATCTCTAAATAAAAGAAAACACTGGGGGAGCCCATTTCTAACCTGGCATGCTGCCCACCCACACACATATCAAAGAAATTCAAGGGGCCCTCTGAGTGGCCCCAGGTAACCCCAGCGTGGCCTGCGCCTGTCCTGAGGCAGCTGCAAACACCGTCAGGCCCCACAGAGGCCCAGCAGGCAAGTCGGCCCTGCTTCCCTGCTCAGAGGACACACTGCCTCCGAAGAATGAAGAGCCAACAGACTCAGTTTGACATACTCCAACTGATTAGGAGCCACAGCATTTCAATTCAAAGCTCAATCAGCTGGGTTGGATGGCATATTTCAAAGGGAAGGAAAAACCCCAAAATACCAAATTGTGATCAAGAGACGGAAGCAGTGCGTAAGGATGCATCCTGTGAACCATAATGAGTCGAGGCAGAGGTCTGCAGTTTGTGAGAACTTGGATATACACAACTTGGGGTACAACCTCAAGGGGCTCCCAGGCTCCACTGGGAGCCCATGCTCTCCCACTTCCGAGCTGTTACCTAACCAGGTACCAGACAAGAGTGCGTGCCCTATCTAAAGAGAGCCAAGCAGCTGGCTGGGCGGCGAACCCCACGTGGTAGGCTAGCGCACATCGAGGTAGTGCCGCCTCCCACCGACCGCCACAGCGGGAAGGACGGCCACCGAGAGTCGTCCTGAAACTTTGGTGAGCAGACTCATCTGCACGGCTCCTTTAAGGCATGGCTGGCCCCACATCGAGTTCCCCATTCAGCAGGCCTGGGGTGAGGTCTGAGAAGGGGCACGTCTAACACACGGTCAGGCCCTGCTGCTGGGACGGGGGCCAGCCTCCGCAGACTCGTCCTAACACCTACCTCGAAGCTAACATATAATCACAAACGCCACGGGTCACACTTGGCATGGGTCTGGGGTGTATACCTTGCAATTTCTTTGTTAACTCTGGTCCTCATTTCATCCTCTTCAACTGCACTCGCCCAGTCTGAACACCTAGAACGGGGCTTCGGGCCTTCAGGAGTGGTAAAACTGCAACACAACGAAAACGCGCGTTTGAACCAGGGCGCCTCGATTTCCCACAGCACGGGAGGTGCTCCGATGTCGTCGTCTGCACGGTGCCCGGGGCTGGGCCCGGGCCACGCTCCACTCTGCCGCCTACTAGCTCACTGAGTTTGGGCGATTCACTTCAAGCCTCTCTGGCTTTGTGTGCTGAACCCGCAGGCACCCCTCACGTGCCCCCAGTGTGGGCCGGGTCATGCGCAAACGTCCACTGGGGGGGGAGGCCACGTCAACAAGTCATCTTCAGCACAGACAAGGGCACCTAACACAACTTGTTCACTTACAAGATGAGAAGCTATTTTTCAGTGTTTTAAAAGGAATTAGGTAACGCTTCATACTAAGCAAAGCGACTACCGCATAAAAAGTACTTAACAAATGGTGCTTACTGTTTACTTTTTTAAGATTTTATTTATTTAGCAAAGAAAGACATCACAAGTAGGCAGAGAGGCAGGCAGAGGGAGAAGCAGGCTCCCCGCTGAGCAGGGAGCGCGATGCATGCGGGGCTCAATCCCAGGACCCTGAGAGTATGACCCAAGGCTTCACTGACTGAGCCACCCAGGCGCCCCCTACTGTTTACTTTTAAATGCACCTAATTAACTATTCAGAAGTGTCGCCTAATTAAAATAGGGGGATAGGAACACACCTGGGAGTCCCTGCCACATCAGGGTTTAGTGTACTGGAAACAGCATCCCTTAAAGTTGGCTTAAGTGTAAAGTAGGAGCTCAGTTCGATCCAGAGACCAAGGAAGCCTTGCATCAAGGGGCCCCTGGGTGGCTCAGCCCATTAAGCGTTTGCCTTCGGCTCTGGTCAAGACCCTGGGATCCTGGGACTGAGCCCCACATCTGGCTCTCTGCTCAGCAGGAAGCCTACTTCCCCCTCTGCCTCTGCCCCCCACATCCACCCCACCCCCGCTCGTGCATGCATGCTCTCAAATCTTCAGAAACAAAAAGAGCGATTTGAAAAAGGCTTGATGCCAAGAATTCTGACAGTCAGAACTGTTAGTATGTCTATTATTTGCAGATTAGACATAAACCGACACTTTTACTTTTCCTCCTCAATTTGCTACTGGCCACCACTGACACACCAAAGCTAGACACAAGGCCAGCGGCCACTGAGCGACCGGACGCACCTGCGCTGTGAACCCCACGCACTGCAGCAACAGACCAACGACTCGGGTGCATGATGACCCTTCCTTCCCCTACAGCCATCTCACCCAGAAAAACTCAGATTTCTAAAACTAAGTTTCCAACCATTCCAAAGATGGTTGCCGGGGTCTGAAGTCAATTTAAGGAAGGAGAGTTAACGAGACTCAGTAAGCATGTCCGGGATACAGAGGAACCGCGTGGATGGCTGTCCAGAGCTGGACCTCGTGCCACCGCACAGACCAGGGGCTCAGGTCTGGGCCTCGACAGGCCGCCGCAGTCTTACAGGAGCGGACAGACGCCCTTCCGCTGGGCGACACGGTTCGGTCGAACTAGGGCCAACTCTCCAGACGCAGCGAGTCGGGCTGGCCACCTGTCCCGACGGGACACGAGCACTTTCAGGGAAAGCACTCGAACGTTAGACAGAGCCCACCCCCCAGCCCGCGACGCCCCGGCCGGCCCGGCCCTACCGCGGGCACCCCAGTGCACGCACACAGCCGGGAGCGGGAGCCACGGGCACTTGGGCCATGTCGGGGGGGAAAGGGGGCGCAGGGGGCTGACCACGGAGCCAGAGGCGAACCCAGGGGTGCAGAGGACCCTGAGGGCAGCGTAAGGCCCGAGCGCCTTCTCCTCGGCTACCCGGGAGACCCGGGGCCCAGACCCTGACCTCCGGGGTCCCGTGGCCTCGGACCACATGCAGCCCTGGCAGCGTCTCCCCGAGCAGCCCTCCCGCAGCACGTCTTTAAAAGGCCTGTGACGGCGCGCGGGTCACCCTCCTGCAGCAGGCGGGGCGCTCGGGTCTCCCCACCCCCACCCCGCCCTCCCAGCGACGAAGGCGGCCGGACCCTCTCGGGTCCCCCTCGGCCGTCCCCGGGCGCACTACTGCCCGCGAGGGCGGCGCCCCGCACGACCCTCCCCCGCGGACGGCCGGACTCCCAGCCCGTCGCAGAGACCGCCCCCCCCCGGCCCCCGCGAACCCCCCGGCCGACCCTCCCGCAGGGGCTCCCCGAGGCCCGCACCCGGCCGGCTCGCGCGCGAGGCTCAGGCCGGGACACGCCGACGCGCCGGCCGCCGCTGCGGGGACACGCGCGCCCTACCCCGCACCCCGCCGGCCCCCAGCCGCCCCCGCAGCCGGGCGGGCCCCCGGCGCCCAGGCCCGCGCCGCCCCCGGCCCACCTGTCCGGCCGGCCGTCGTCCGCCGGCTTCGCGGGGCCGTCGGCGTCGTCGGGCCTCCTGCGCCTCCCGTCGGCTCTGCGCTTCCGCCCGAGGCTCCATCTCGCGGGGGGCGGCGGGCTGCGGGCCACAGGGCGCGTCAGGGGAGCCGCCGCGAGGACCCCCGCCCGCGGACCCCCGCCCGGAACGCCCCGGGGCGCGCGGCCCGCCTCACCTGCTGTCGCCGTCGCGGCGGCTCCCGTAGCCGGAGGGGCTTCGCGGCCGGCAGGCCATGGCGAGCGCGGCGGCGGGGTCCGCGGGCGGGGGTCCGCGACGGAGGAGACGGAGACCGAGGCGGCGGCGGCGTCCTCTCCCGCGCCGGCGCTGACAGACTCTGCGCGCGCCCCGCCCCCAACCGCCTTTATGCGCCGCCGGCCCCGCCCCCCGAGCTCCCGCGCGCCGCGGCGGGCGAGACCATCCGGCCCGGGCCGGCGGGGGGGCCCCGGCGGCTGCGCGCGCTCCGCAGGCGGCCCGGGCCTGGGCGGGGGGACGCCGGGCCGCAGCCCCGACGCTGCCTTCTGGGAGGCGGCGGGCCGACGCCGCGCGGCCGGACGAGGAGGCCCGAGGAGAGGCTGCCCCCCGTGCGAGCGTGGGGACGGCCGAGGCTGCGGCGCCTCCGCGGGCCGGGCGGGGAGGGGTGCGGGGGCACCTTTGGCGGGAGATTCGGACGCGCGCGCGGCGCAGGCGCTGGGAGGGGCCGAGGCCCAGGCGAGGCGGCCTCTGATTGGCCGGCCCGCGCGGCGGCCTCTGCGCAGGCGGGAAACGGGAACCCGGAAGGGGAGGCCGCGGTTTCGGCCGCCGGCCCGCGCCTGTTGTCCCCTCCGCCCCGCGCCGCATGAGGACCGGCGTGGCGGCCGCGGCCGCAACCCACGCCTTCGGACCGCCACCCCTTCTGCGGAACCCCCGGCCCAGCCCTGCTGGAGCCCTGGGGACGGGCAGCTGGGAAAACGGAGGCCGCGGCTCCTCCAGCGCCCGCCGCCCGCCCCACTTTAGGGAAACGGGCACAGCGCTGCCAGTTCGAGTACCAGGGAAAACGCAGTATCCAGTAACGTACTTCAGACCGACGTTTTATTAAATACCGTATCACTCAGCTACCATAAGTTTATCTTTATAAAAACTAAGTAACCTTCTTTTGTAATAAAAATAACCCGACCCAGTCCTTGGCAGCATCGGACACCCCGGACTGACGCTGGGCCCGCCATCCCCTCTGATGGCCTTCACTGGCGGGTACCCTGGCGGCCCGTGAGACTGAGCCCCCTCCGCCCCCAAATCCCTGGACTTCAACGTGGCCTGGGGCGAGGCATGCCAGCTGGGTCCATCACCCCGACTTCAAACAGCCAGGTTTAGGGGGCTTAGGGCCCCCTCCAGCAACCACACCAGAGCTGGGCCCGATGGCCTGGCTGCTCCTGCCCTCCTAGATGTGCCGCCAGGAATTGGGAAGAGGCCTGGCACGTTCTGACCCAGGTGGACACCACAGAACTGTGGCCAGTGTTGTGCTGTGTCCCCACAAGCTTGTATGCATGGAGGATGGCGCTGTGTCTTCGGCTCAGTATCCCCTCTGGCTGGAAGTCAGGCTTGGCCTTCCTCTGGACTCACGGGGCAGCAGTAGGCACAGAGGTGCATGCCCCCCAGGAGACAAAAAACCCCGGTAAGCATGCAGCTGAAAACAAGAGTTGAGAGAAGCCAGCCCGACAGGAAGCCCAGGATCTCTCCAGGGCAGGTGGCAGGCAGGGGCCACTCCACCCAGAAGTCCCGAGCAGTCCTCTCACTCTGGAGTGGCACCCATGTCTCTCTGCACTGCCAGACTGTCCCCAGACACTCGGAGCAGCCTGGTGGGGTACGGACGGGACACGATGGCCCAGGGCCAGCAGCCAGCTTAGACACAAGCCTGGAGGACAGACCGCAACCAGTTTGGATGAACCTGGGTCTGGCATGTAACTGAAAGGCAGGTGTGCTACATAAAATTAAGGCAAGTGGTTCAGGCTAGGGCCGTGGGGGCAGAACCCTGGTCTCCAGAAGACAGCTCGGGTAGCCTCAGAATGCTCAGGAAACGGTCCCCACAACATACCAAGATCCGAGTCCAGCACCTGCCCCCACCTGGAGAAAAGAAGGAGGCACTGAAGTCCCATCCCACTGCCACGGCTGCAGAGGAAAAACTCCCTTTTTAAACTAAAGCCGTTGTCCTTCGTCATGCGGGGGAAAGAGCCCCTGGCTGACAGTGCAAATGAGGGCCTGGAGCCCCGGCTGTTCCTCCTGGTGACTGTGGGGTCCCCAGCAGGGCTCGCCGGGAACCCCAAGGCTACTCCCCTGCCCCAGCCAGCAGGCTCAGCGCACAGCACACACATCCAGGATGCAGAAGCGGGCGCGGCAGGTGGGGCAGGGCACTCGGCTGGCGAGCCAGGTGTCAGGGCGCTGCGGGTCCTGGCGGCTGGCGAACCACTTGCCCATGCAGGTGAGACACCACATGGGGCGACAGTAACACTGCTGGCACTCGCTCTCGGCTGCCTCTTGGCAGGTCTTCACCAGCTTCACACTGGCGCGTGTCTGCATGCAACCGATGCATGCCTCCAGCTCCTGCGGGCGGGCCAGGAGTCACAGGGGGCCTGGCCAGACGGCCCCGTGCCCCCGTCCCACCCAGGGGGCCTGGCCAGACGGCCCCATGCCCCCGTCCCACCCAGGGAGCCAGGCCGGACGGCCCCGTGCCCCCGTCCCACCCGGGGAGCCAGGCCAGACGGCCCTATGCCGCCCCCTCCCCATCCCACCCAGTGAGCTGGGCAAGACGGCCCCGTGCCCCGTCCCACCCGGGGGCCTGGCCTGTGGGAACCCACCTGTCCCCGCCCAGCCCTCACCTGGCTGCTAGGGACCGAGTAGGTCGGGTTGACCTCCACCAGAGAAGCAAACGTCTCCAGGAACAGGTCGCCCAGGCTCTGACGGATGACCACGTTGGCCGCACTGCGGATGGGTGCGCGGAGCTTCTCACACAGCTCACCGTATTCCGTGGAATTCAGCCTGCACAAGGTGGGGACTGCTGGGCTGGGGCCACTGAACCAAGGCCCCTCTGCAGGGCGGGGCCGTCATTCCTGCCGGGGATGCCGAGGAGCCTCGAGGGTGACGGGACTCCCACAACCACACAGAACACGGGAGCCCAGGCCCCGCCCGGTCGCCTGATGAAGACCAGCCAGCAAAGATAACCCTGAGGCCCGGGCCCACAGAACCGGCGCCGACCACCTGCCCCTGAGGGATGCGGGGAGGGGCACACAGAGCAGGGAGATTGCAGCTGAGACACAGAATGCCTGGCTCTCAACAAGTTCAGGCACAGAGGGTCACAGGAGAAGGACAATGGGACTTGTCGAAAGCCTGAATGGGACGGGAAGGCATCAGCTGGGCCCCAGAGCCAAGGCAGCCACCAAGCCTCGGTCCTGTACCGCCCCCTCAAACACGCGTGATGTGCTCCCCCGAAAAGCGCCACCACGGAGAGAGCAGAAGCAGAGAGTACCTACGGAGGTGAGGGAACAGGGGGCCTTTAGGAAGGGTTCCGCCAGAGGGATGCCTAGAGGAGACTGCTCCGTGCACCGTCGCCACCCGGGGGGCCCAAGACTAGACTCCGGCTGCTGGCTGCCTCCGACACGCCCCAGCCGTACTCTCACCCCGGCCACGAGCTCACCTACCGGATGTCAAAGGCCTGCACGCCGGGGCTGGCACTGGCCACGTGGATGGTAAGGAGCTGCACAGGCAGGTTCGAGTCTGGGGAGAGCTCATGCTGCTGGGACTCTGTCACAGTCAGGTGCACATCCTGCTGCTGAGCCACGTGCACACGGTATGTGGTCACCTTCATCACCCACGTGTCTGTCACGATCACACGTGCCCCCGGTGCCCCTGTGGCAAACTTATCGATCCGCCGGAACTCTGTGTTGACTGAGGAGGCCACAGCCCGCCAGCCTGACTGCGGGAGGGCATAGAGGGCCAGGGTGCGGGCCAGCGGGTGGCGGGCCCACTGATCACAGGACCAGTAGTAGACCAGGGTGCTGGCGATGGTGGGCAGAGTCACGGCCAGCAGGAGGAAGAGCCGCCAGGCCTCCGGGGCCTGGCCGAGAGAGTAGAGCTGCTTTTCTGAAGCTGCAAAGCACATGCCCACGTAGTAACCTACAAGGATGGGAGGGGCTTCAGCAGAAATTGGGGCTGCCAGGCCACTGTTCTCCCCGCAGAGTGCCCACCAAGGGCCGCCCTGGTCAGCTGTAGGGCGAGGCTACCCTAGGACAGGTGTACCTTACCTGCCTCCACGCTGGCCCAGCTCCAACCCTTGCCGTAATAGTAACACAATAAAAAAGAAAAAAACATTTTTAAGGCACTATTTTAGCTTTTTACAAGTCATACATAATTACTGAAATACAAAAGCCTAAAAAAACGCAAAGACAAACAGAAGGATCTGGTGTCACCCAAAGCCAAGCTACACACTGGCCCTCCCAGGGGCGGGATCTTGGCCTCTCAACCCCACCCCCACCGAGAAGGCAAATCAGTGTGTGGCCCTCAGTGTGTGGCCCGAGTTGTGTCGTGTGCCAAACAGTAAGCAGAGAACAATGGGCCCCTGCTGGCCAGATCAGGGCCAATTTGCAAAGCCAAACAACTGAAGTAGTTAAGGAAATAGAGAATGGATACCTGCATGGGCACATTTAAGGTACAAAATAATAGTAAACATTTGCTGTTCATCATGTTACTACATTTAAGGTAATTTATCCTGCAGCAGTAGATACATGCACACAAAGTTTCAAAGCTTTTCCAAAGGTCAAAAGGAAGAAAAAGACCCCAGGACTGGACACAAGGCCAAGCTCCTCCACCTGCATGAGCTCGGGTTTCTCTGTTACGTGTAGTCGGCCGACCGCCCGCCACTCACGGGCTTACAGGAAGGGTGTGGCTAAAGCGACTCCAGAAAGCGGTGGAGACCCTTAGGTCCCAGGCAGAAACCCAAGTTCCAAGCTGCACTTTCCTCATCCCTGCTCACAGGGGTGCTGGGGCTTCAGGCTGAGAAAGCCACACAGTTACCCCAACAGCAGGCAGACAGACCCCATGGCAAAAGAGACCACCAGACTGCCACCAAGACCCTGTGTCTTTCTTGGCACAGGCAGGCATTCCTGCGGTGCATGCCTGGCCTCAGCCCTGCCCCCTCCGGGAGGCTCTCCACACCTGGCCCAGGCTGCTGCGCCTTGCTGCCAGTCCACCAGGTCCACGGAGCCACAGACAGGGCCCCCAGCAGCCACCGCCCTTCCAGACCTGGTTCTGCTCTGTACCCTCCACAGAACCCACACACACACACACATCTAGTAACCGGCTTTCCAGCCAGTCCCCTGTCCAAGCAGCTGACAAACCAGCCTCTCAGAGGCCAGCGAGCATCTGGGTCCCCGACCGGGGCCAACCCCTGGGCCACATGGGAGCATCCTGCGCCAGTCACACACACATACACACACACACACAAACACGCCCCCCCAACCTCTGCACCTGTGACACCCCCACGGGGTGACCCATCTCTGCCTCCTTTCCCACACCCACCTTCCAAAGCCTGGGACAAGGCCCCCTGCTCTCCCAGGTTTCTCCACGTCCCTGTTAAAATCAGTAAACTCATGCCCTTCTCCTGGGAACTGCCCTCACGAAATGACTCCCGACCTACCCCAGCTGGGCGAAGCACCATCCCCTCTGCCCGCCCCCCAACAGTCTAAGCTCTCATTTCTGCCACCTGCCGCCAGCACCTTCCTCTCCGCTCTCGGGAGCCGGGGACGCGAGAGGCCCAGCTCGGAGCGCACAGGCTGTTAGTCCACAGCCGCGGCTTTCGGGCTCAGCGTCTCTCTCCCCGCGGCCCCGGCGGTCCGCTCGCCCTCCCCGGCCTCTCCCCCACCTCTGGGGTCCTGGAACTCGGCCGCGAGCCCGAAGGGCCCCTCCGCCCCCCAAGGAGGCCACAGGCCGGGGCCCCGCCCCAAGGACCCTGGGAGGCTCCGGCCCGCTCACCGAGCGGCAGCAGCGAGTGGCACAGCAGCGTGGCGGACGTGCGGCGCAGGTGGTAGGGCACAAAGGCGGCGTCCTCGCTGCCCAGCCAGCCCGACAGCAGATTCTGCACCGTGAGCCCGGCCGAGTGGAACTCGGTGGGCGTGAACACGAAGCACACCGCGAACACCAGGTAGGCCAGCGTGAAGGTGACCTCCGGGCTGTCCATCGCGCTGCCGCGGCCGCCAGGAAGCCCCGCAGCCCCCGACGCGAAACAGACCCGAGGACTCCGAGCCGGTGGGCGGTGGCGGGCGGGCGCCGGGCCGGCGCGGGGCGCTCTGGGAGACGGCGTCGCCCCCCGCGGGGCATTCTGGGAGATGGGGTCCCGTCCGCGGACGCGCGTAAGGCGCGCTGGGAGACGTCACATGGACGCGGGCACCCTGGGAAACGGAGTTCCGCGCCCCACCCGCAGCCCGAAGCCGTGAGACCGCGACAGTCCTCGCGAGAGTTCGGCTCCAACTCACGACCCGCTAGGCGGGCGGGGCTGCAGCCTGTCCCATTTTACAACTGGGGAAACTGAGACCCGGGCCAATGGCTCTCGGGCCCCGGCCTTTCCGCGCAGCCCAGTCGCGTCCGCGGCAGAGCCCGCCCCCCGCCCCTCCGCAGGGCGGCCCGCCGGGGTCCCGACGGCTTCCGGCGCCCGCCGCCCAGCGAGCCCGTCCCCCCGGAAACGGAGCCCCCGGCGTCCGGGAGGCGTGGCCGCGGCGCGCGTGCGTCCCGCCCCCGCCGCGCGCTGATTGGCCGCGCGAGCCAACCGTCGGTATTTGAATCGGCGGCGGGCGGACGGGCTCCTGGACTCGGCGCCTCCCGTTCCCTCGGTTTCGCGTGGCCGCCGGCAGGTAGGCGGTGCGGCGGCGGCGTCCCGGGCTCGGGGCTCCATCCCCACCTCGTCCCCCGGCCCCCGCGCCCCGCGCCCCGACCCCCGCGGCAGCTGGGCGGCGCCCGCCCCCGACGGGCCCTCCTCCGTGCGCGGCCCCGGGGTGCGCCGTCCGCTCGGCACCCCGCCCCTGGGGCCCACCCGCCGGCGTTTGCTGCCGCCCTCCCCGGGCGCCCTCCTGCCGCGGTCCCGTGGTTTCCGCAGCCCTTGGGCGGAGGCCGCTGCGGGGCTCCTGCCGCACGGGTCCCCCTCGGTCTCCTTGGCCGGCCTCTCTCGCGGCCGTCACCTCGTGACCTCGTCCAGCCTCGAACCGCCCACGGACCCGCGCCTCGCGAGTGTGCGCGCCCCACCCTCTAGCCCCCCGTGGGCCCGGCCCCAGCCCCTCCCTCCCCTGGGGGCGGCCTCGTGCCGCTCTGTCCGCGCCCCACCTGGGAGCCTCGCCGACTCCAGCTGCGCCCGCCCTCCGGCTCCTGCTGATTGTCCCCAGCTGCCGGCGCGGCTCCGCCCACGGACCCGGGCCTCGGTTCCCCGGGAGGTCTGGGAGCCTGCTCCCCACTGTCAGTGGAAGCCGGAGCCGGCCGACTGCCGCGGCTGTTTTCCCACCTTCCGCAGGCGAGGGACTGCCCGAAAGTGCCCTCTAGGCCCCCTCCCCCCAGTATCCCACGGCCATCCCGCCCCCTCCCGTTTGGCCCTTCTGTCTCTCTCCCCTTCCGGATGCCGTGTGGGCCCACTGGCCAAGCCGGGGCTGCTCACACCACCCGTGGCTGGCTGCGGGAGCCTCCGACCCCCCACTGCCCTCCTGCCCTCGCCCACAGGGCCCCACCCCGTACCTTCCGGGGCATCTTGTTACCCTGACCCCCCTCTTTCCAGAGAAGCCTTGCCCCCTCTGCCCCCAACACCCCAGCCTTGCTCTTGACGCTGCAGCCTCCAGCACCCCCACACCAGCAAATACCTGTGACATTCCCACGGACAGGCCCTCTGGCGACCCCTGGGTTGGGAATGTCATGCTGGTGACGGTCGTGAGGGCCTTGGGAAGGAAGAGTGGGGACTCTCCTGCAACCTTCTGGGCCTCCGTGGGGGTCGCTGGTATATAATCGTGGGCTCCAAGCCTCATTGTGGGAGGTTCTCCACTCCCTGCCAGGTAATTCTGCATCGTGCTGGGTGCCGCCTCCTCCAGCTCTTCCTCTGGGCGTGAGCCCTCACGGTGCGGCGTGTGCCCCCCATCTGCCTGCCTGTGACGGGAGAGCGAGCCGCGGCCCCCTTCCCCTTTCTCCCTGTCCGCTGACTCGCTCCGGCTGTGCCGTGGCCTCGGCGCCGCAGTGGAGGCCTGAGGGGAGACCAGGCTTTCCAAGAGGAGCACCCGTGTCTCCTGACCTTCCCCCGCTAAGTCCCAGTTGTTTTGAGGACCTGATTCTCCTTCCTTGTCCTGCGCGGCCCGAAGGCCCTTGCGACTTTGTCCTGGGCGGTGGCAGCTGCCCTGAAACAGCACGAGGACCGCTTGCAGAGGACGTGCCCCCTGAGACGGGCCCACGTGCGCGGGACAGGGACATCTGCCCCCCGAGGCTGGCCCTGGCCGTTCGTCCAGACCGCACGGCCCTCGCCCTGACGCCAGCCGTCTGCCTTCCCAGAATGAGTCTGCAGATCTGCAATGATGAAAACGTCACCGGTGACAGAAGTGCCGAAAACTGTGACTTCCTGTTTTCGCCGCCGGAACCTACCGGGAGACTGTCTGTTCTTCGTTTGTCACAGAAAGAAAACGTGCCACCCAAGAGCGTCCTCAGAGCTATGAAAGTAAGCCTGTTGTGCCCGTGTCAACCCACCTTGGGTCGCACGTTAGGTCCCCACGGGACCCGCTTTCCGGGGGCCTTGCGCGAGTGGGCGGGGCGCTGCGGCCATAGTGGTTGAAGACGGGCCCTCGAACGTGTCTCCTCCCCCGACAGGTGACCTTCCAGACCCCTCTGAGGGACCCCCACACACACCGGATATTGAGTCCTAGCACGAGCAGCAAGCTCGAGGCTCCTTTGGCCCTGGAGGACACTGTCGGCTTAGAGAGCTCTCCTCAAAAGCGGACCCAGAGAGAGAAGTAAGTGTGGATGCTGCTTGACGTAGGCCGGTTTGTAGCCTTGCTGGCGGACGCCGCAGGAGAATTCCGCTTTGTCGGTGGGCTCGTCTGCTCGAGTCCTTGTGCTTTCTGCTCTGAGCTCGTGCGGTGTGTCGCCCAGCACGACAAGTGGCTCGCACTAGACGTCGCTTGTCAGTAGAAAAGCAAACGGTGAAATACATAGAGGTTGAAGGTTTTTTTGTTTAAGGTTTCGCTGACTTATTTGTGGAGAGAGCATGAGCGGGGAAGGCCAGAGAGAGAGTGAGTCTTGATCTCGTGACCTTGAGATCGTGACCTGAGCCAAAACTGAGAGTCAGACGCCCAACTGACTGAGCCACCCAGGCGCCCCGAATAAGTTTAAGTTGTGCGTCCTACTCGTTTACTGCGCCCTTGCCAAGGCCGGCCCGGCTGCGGCCTCTCGCGGAGGGTCTGCGCACGTCTCCGGCGCTCTGTGGATCGGGTTCTTGTCTCATCCCCACTGGGGCCCCCTTTCTGTTTGCAAGTCAGCCTTGGATGTTGTCAGGGGCTCTCGGTCTCATCTTTCTCTTCAGTGAAGATCTTGATCCTCTTGTGCCCCAGACTGTGTAGCTGGTGGTCCCCAACTGAAAGGGGCAAACAGGTACGCAGAGAAAAGCTGGGCTGTGGTTATTTCTCCCTCTTGGGCTCTCTCAGAACCCTGCGTGACCGCGTTGGTCCACCTGTTTTGGTTTCTGAGGATACACTGTGAAGGCGATTGCTGAGAAGAGAATCGACTGTTCTTTCTTACCGCTTTTAGTTAACGTTTTCTTGTGGGCTAACTTGTGATTAAAAAGCCAGCAGGTTCCTCAGCGTTAACTAAGTTTGTTTCTTCAACAGCCAACAGTTTGCCAAGGAAGGGGACACCAAAATGACCCACGGAATTCTCCAGAAACCAGTGGTGGCCAGTGCCACGCCTCCTCCAGCAGGTGTGAGACCAGCCTCTGAAGGTTGGCAGCATTCCGGTGGGCCCACCTCGGCTCAGCGGGCCAGTCTGGATCCCTCACGCTCTCCCCAGGTGTCAGAAGATCTTGAAAATCAAGTGGTTTCTCGAGGACAAACAACTGTGAGCCCTCAGCAAGCCTTGGAAGAAAGTGTCCGCTCTCATTTCGCAGAAAGAAGTGTTCCCTCCACCTTGGAAATCCTAGAAGAGCCTTCCCAGACGGCTCCCCCAGACCAAACAGAAGACCCTCCCGGAGCCGCCAGAGAAAGCCCAAACCGGCTCCCTGCTTCCTCAGCCAGGGCCGCTTCGCCCCCTGCGACTCACTCCGCAGGAGCAGGTGGAGAAGGGCCCCCCGCAGACCTGCCCAGCGAGGCCCCGGCCGGCCCTGAAGAGTCCCCCGGTCCTGGGAACGCCGTGCCGGCCAGCCCCCAGAAGGCTGGAGGGGCCTCGGCCCCAAGTGCTCAGGAAGGGGGAGCTGACGGCCAGGGGACCACCTTGTGGAGCGGCGCGCCCACAGGACTGGAGTTTGACTTCTCCGACGGTGCCACCAACAAAACGTTGCCCCCACCGAAGGAACAGGGGGTGAGACCTAGCCTCAGATCCCCCTCTAGGATGGCCGAGGAGAGGTGGGAAAAGGCCCCCGAGGAGGCAGATACGGGGCCCGTTCCCCTTCCCCGGGGGTCTTACAACCTGGACTGGAACAAGCTGGGTGACCCAAACTTTAACCCATTCGAAAGCGGAAGAGAGGCCTGGCCCCCAGAAGGTCCCCAGGGCAGGCCAGCCGGTGCCGAGGCCGAGGAGCCGCCTGCCGGTGCCGAGGCCGCGGGGGCCTCCCCTCCGAGCCAGTGAGTGTTTGGTGGGGGCGGCGGCGGGTTAGCGCCCCACGGGGTGGGTGCTGGAGGACCCCAGGCCGGAGCAGGGACCTCGGGGTGCACACGGGCCTCGGGACGCAGCTGCCGGTCCTGGTTCCCAAGACCGCAGAGGGTGCGCTCGGCCGCTGCCGGGGGCTAATGAGACATGGTGGCGGAAGACCCGCTGCGGTGCCTGTTTCCGGCCCCTCCGCGGGGCCTGTCCTCTGCTCTCTGAGAGCGTGAGCCGAGCTCGTCTGCTGTTCCAGGGCCGGCGCTCACCGCGGTGCCTCGGGCCGTCCCGCGGCGTCTCCGGGCCCAGGGTCTAGCCCGTGCCCGGCCCCCCGCCACGAGTGCACCCTGACAGTCCTGTAGGCCGGCCCCCTGGGACCCTCACTCTGGCACGTTTGCCAGTCTCCTGGTGAAATCGGGCCGGTGAACCTTGGGGTTCGCACTCTGAGCCGAGGCCCCCGGGAAGCTCGTGCTTCTTGGACGGCTGAGGTGGCTGGGGATACCTTGCTGGGGACTCCCGCGTAGCCCCTGACCTTCCAGGAGTGGCCTCACAGGGCGGGAGGCTGCTCGGGGCCGGGGCACAGGCCCTGCTGACCCCATCTCTTCAGGCAGGTGCCTCCGGCCCTCACGGATGACACCCCGGGCACGGCGGGCAAGGTAGGGACGTGAGCTCGGCCCAGGCTGTCCTGCGCGCAGGTGGGGAGGAGGGGGGACTCGGCACGGCACCCCAGCCCCCCACACCCCCATCTTGACGAGGCTGCGTGAGGTGCAGGCCACACGTGGGACCTTGGACCTCACGAGCTGCCCTTCTCAGGAGGGAGCTGCGGACCCTGCAGGTGCGCCGGCCCCCGCGGGCTGCCCGGGCGGTGAGCCTGCGCCCCCCGTCCCTCCGCCCAGCCCGGAGCCCGCCGCAGAGCCGGATGAAGAGCACTTCCGAGACCCCGCTGAGGGTACGTTTTCCCCGGCTCACATGGCTGTTCTGGGAATGCCCGCGCTCGGAGCATCTTTGCGGAGACGACCCTATGGGCAGCTCTGTCCCCTGACCTGAAGCGGCGCAGAGGCCTGGGCCCTTGCAGCGCACACCCCTGCCGGGAGCCGGGCCCGGAAAGAGGCACCGTGCACCACAAGGGCGGCGGGGGCCTTGCTGGTTGGTGGGCAGATCCCTCTGGGAGGCCAAGTCCACACGGAGAACACGGGGGGGGGGGGACTCTGAGGTGTTTCCAGGGAGGATCCAGGGCGAGCGAGGCGGTGGCTTCAGGGGGTCTCGATGAGGCCTCACCCGTCCGGGCGGAGAGGAGACCATGGTCGGTCTGGGGCAGGACGATCTCAGGGCCCCCGGAGTCCACGGGGCTCTGAGGCCAGAGTTGGGTTTCTCTCCGAGTGTCGGGCGTTGAGGCGTCCTCGCCTTGTAACGTGGTCACTGCTTCGTTCCTGTCCCGGCCGAGGGGCGCGGGGACCACAGCTGGCCTTGTGCACGGGTGTTGGGGTTGTCTGTCGGATGCGACCGCCACAAACTTACGCACACGCGTGTCTGTCGGATGTCCGCTGGTCTTGGGCGTGAACCCCGGGGGGGCGGGTCCCAGGTCACACGGTTGCTCCGGGTGACGCCGAGGAGGCGCCACGTCGTGATCCCACGGCAGCCGTGTTTGAGGTCCCGGGCCCTCCACGGCTCGGCTGGGACTTCGATGCCAGCCTCCAGCTGCGGGGGGAGGGGGCCTCCCTGGATTTGACACCAGACCCCCTGGTGACAAGTGTCTCTTCGTGGGCCTTTCCCTCCTTCTGCGGGATGTCTGCTCGGGTCCTTTGCCCTGCTGTTTGACTCGAGTCGCCTTTTTATCGCTGAGTCGTAAGGACTCCGGTCCATCCTAGGTAGGTGACATGGAAGGGACACCCTGTGCTGGGGTTGTCGCTCTCCCAGTGGCGTCCTTCAGAGCGCACGCAGGTGGTTAACCCCGAAGTCTCGTTTCCTTCTTTTTTGTTGTGATTTTGATGTGAAGTCTAAGGAGTCCTTGCCAACCGTGTCACCGCCAGGATCTGCCGTCACGTTTTGTTTTTGTTGGTTTTTGTTTTTGTTTTTTTTAAAGATCTTCTTCATTTGGCAGGGAGACACAGCGAGAGAGGGAACACAAGCAGGGGGATGGGGGGGGAGCAGGCTCCCCGCTGAGCAGAGCCCGACGCAGGACCTGAGCCAGAGGC
Organism: Procyon lotor; assembly: GCA_028646535.1. Classification (NCBI taxonomy): domain Eukaryota; kingdom Metazoa; phylum Chordata; class Mammalia; order Carnivora; family Procyonidae; genus Procyon; species Procyon lotor. The sequence goes on from CM053604.1 coordinate 511,984, forward strand.
TGAGGCTTTAACCCACTGAGCCACCCAGGCGCCCCTGCCACTACGTTTTCTGAAGATGTTACAGTTGTAGCTCTCACATTTGGGCTTTTGATTTGTTTTGAGTTAACCTTTGAGTATGATGGGAGCTGACTCTTGGGTTTTTTAAGTGAAAGTTATATTGTCTGGATTCAAGGACGGTCTAGGGCAGTTCTAAGTAATAGCTCTTCGCCTGGGCGCTGGGGTCCCTTGGGACAACGTGGTTGTCGCGCCTGGGGGGCAGCACAGCAGACGGCCCCACCAGGTGACCTGGGCCCAGGGGTCCTTCGTGTGAGGCAGGATTGGTGGCCCCTGGGGTGGGGGGGACGGGTCCCAGCTCCCAGCAGCCCTGCCTGAGTGCCGCGGGGCCGGAAGCTGGGGACTGCTGCGCACGGTGCCCCGTGGTGGGTGATGGCAGCGCTGACCCCCCCCCCCCTCAGTTCTAGGCTCGGGAGCCGAGGTGGACTACCTGGAGCAGTTTGGGGGATCCTCGGTGAGTCCCGCACCGTCGCGGCCGTCTTCTCCGGAGGGGGCGCCTTCTAGAACGTCCCGGAGCCCCTGCCCCACCCCTAGAATCGCGGTGGACTCGCTCGCACGCCAGTGGTGTCGCGCCAAGATGGGCGTCAGGGTCCCCGGGTCCCCTTCCCAAGCTGCCCCCGCGGCGTCGCAGTGCCCGCTCGAGGCTCTGGGCTGGGGCCTCCCTCGGGGACGCCGGCCAGCCTGTGACCCGCCCCTGCCTCCAGTTCAAGGAGTCTGCTCTGAGGAAACAGTCCTTGTACCTCAAGTTCGACCCGCTCCTGAAGGACAGCCCTCAGAGACCGGGGCCCGTGGCTCTGGGGACCGGCAGGTGCGCCTTCCCTCCGCTCGCGGGGCCGACTGTGGGCGGGCGGTGGCCACCAGCCAGGGGTTTCTAGACCACATGGGGATATTCACAGCTCTGCCTCGGGAAGGGAGACTTCTGGGAGCGGCCCCCGGGTGCGGGAGGGGGGGCTGCGGGTCCGCTCCCGTGCTGGCCTGTCCTCGCAGGCGGGGTGGCCGTGTGCGCCACGGGGACGGAGCCACGAGGTGGAGTCTAGCCCTTGTCCCGGAGGCTGTTCTCTGGCGTCGGGCGGAAAGGGCGCGCTTACCTTCCGCTCCGGGGTCTCAGCACACAGGCCGGGGCCGTGCCTTCCTCAGGAAGCCTGCCTGAGGCCAAGCTCGTGGACCTTGACTTCCTGGGAGCCCCAGACCCTCCTGTAAGTGCCCCTCCCCATGTGATGCGGAGAGAGGCCTGGTGACGGGGCTCCCGTCGTGCTGGGGGTGCGGCGTGGGGTGGGGGCGGGGGACTCATGCTGCCCTGGGAGCCCCGGCCTCTGGGGGCCTGTCCTCCCCGACGGTGGGGTGGAGGGGGGCTCGTGGAGGAGCGCGCGGCCCAGCTCGTGGTCCACCCGCAGGTGCTGGACCCCCCTCCCTGTGTGTTGGGGCCCGGGGGCCCGCCGCTGCCTGTGGGCTCCATCGTGGACGTGCTGCAGTACAGCCAGAAGGACCTGGACGCGGCGGTGAGGCCGGGGCGCAGGGAGGCTGGGTCCCCGCGGGCGGCCGCCATAGCCGGCTCTGGGCACCAGCTGTCCCGTGAGCTACGGGGAGGGCTACCAACTCTGTTCACACACGGGGGGCTCGGGCCGTGGGCGGCCCCCCGCTGTCCCGCCTGGTCTCATTTGCTCTGTCCGGTCTGCTCTGTCCCGTCCGCTCGGCACTGGCCCCGCGGCTCCCATCAGGCCCCTCCCCCGCTGCAGGCTGCTCCCCCAGCCTTGCCTGTGGCGGTGTCCCCCCTGTACCCGCACACAGACGTGGTTCCTGGGGGCCGATGGGACCCTGAGGGCATGCCAGCCCACCGAGGGGACCCCGTAGTGTCCAACAGACGGTGCCCTCCCTGGACACCTGCTGGTCCCGCTGCCGCCAGGGAGGCACAAGGTCCTGGGGCTGACCCAGGCTGCTCACGGCCACTCCCCGACTCCGACACGTCACCCCGGGGCCCCTGGGCGTGAGGGGGTCCAGCAGCCACGTGCTGTGTGCAGGTGGAGGCCACACGCGAGGAGAACGCGTTGCTGAGGAGCCGGTGTGAGGCACTGCACGCCAAGAACCTAGAAATGGGGTAAGGCTCACGGCGCACTCCGGGCACCTCGGGTTCACCTACCACGGGCGGTCATGGCACCTCCGTTCTCCCCGCAGGAAGATAATGGACGGGTTCGAGGGGATCGTGTACCAGGCGATGGGTGAGTGCCAGCGGCCCCGGGTCTCTGGTGGAGCCGCCGAGGCCGGTGAGGGGCGTCGGGGGTGCTGCAGGGTTGCTGCTCACTGGCCTCAAAGCTGGCCCGGCCCGGGTGGGCATCTGGGGCCCCTCCCACAGTCGCTGTATCCACGATGTGCCCCCCACCTCCCCAGGGGGCCCCTGGTTGTCGGGGCTGCATGGGTCAGGCAGGGCTTGGAGGGAGTACCAGTCCTCACCCCAGGCCAAGCCTCAAGGTCCCAGAGGCCCCTGGCTTGGGGACCTGGCCTGGTGTCCCTGTGGGGCCCAGGGTTCCTGCCCCCACCCCAGCCCAGGGCTGGCTTGTGGGCCCCTCAGGAAGATCACACTGGAGGGGGCCCCTCAGTGGGACCACAGCTGGAGCCCCACTGCTCCCCACGGTGCGGGTCCCGCCTGCTGCCAGCACGTGGGGGGCTGCTGTCATCCACCGCCGCTTGTTTCTCTTCTGCTCAAGAGGAGGCCCAGAAGCAGAAGGAGCTTGCAAAAGCAGAGATCCAGAAGATCCTAAAGGAAAAAGAGCAGCTGACCGCAGACCTGAGCTCCATGGAGAAGTCTTTCTCCGACCTCTTCAAGCGGTTTGAGAAGCAGAAGGACGTGATCGAGGGCTACCGCAGGGTAGGTGGGCCTGGCCCCCCGCACAGCGTCGAGGGCCGCCGAGCTCCGCCATGGAGCCAGCCTGCCCCGGGGCGTCGCCCGCTGATGGCTGGCGGCGGCTGGCTCACCAGGCAGGCGCCCCGGGCGGACCCGCGGGGAGGTTACTGTTTGTCCGGGGACGTGGCCAGAGGGGCCCCGGCAGCCGAGCAGGTGCCTAGGGTGCCGACTGGCTGCCTCCCGGAGGAGGGTCTGGGCCCCTCGGACCTCAGCGGCCGCACTGCATGGGGCCTGCGGGCTGCCCGGCGCCGGTGGGCGTGTTCTGGGCACGTGGCCAAGTAGTGCTTCCCCTGCAGCCGACCTTTTCCTCCCCTGCAAGGGGAGTCACCCGAAGGAGCCAGTCCCTCCCAGAGGGCAGCAGGACACGCACCGTGCGTGGCACACAGTGACCCCACGCACAGCTGCTGGGGCGGGGGCCCTAGAAGGTGCCGCCTGACCTGGGGAGGAAGAAAGCCCAGGGCAAAGCTCAGAGCCGAGGCCTGCTGCCGTGAGGGGCAAGGGCTCAATGGGCCCTGGCAGGTGCCGGGGGCGGGCCTCTGTCTCCAGCCTTCCCCCTGCCTCTCAGCTCTTGGCTTTGTCACGGCCTGAAACAGGACTCAGGCTCGGCTGCAAAGCCCGTGTCCAGATGTGCTCTCCTGCGGTCAGCAATGCCTGCCAGAGGCGTGGGGGCCGCGGCAGCTGTGAGGGGCCGGGCTCCGTTCTCGCACAGGAGGGGGGCGGGGGGGTCCAGCTGTGTCCACGTGGCCATCCTCGTCGGAGCTGTGGCTTGGTTGACACCCCAGAGACCCCTGATGGTGGACCGTCCGCACCTGCCCAGAAAGCCAGGCCTGGGGGCTCCGACGGGCCCAGGGCGCGGTTCACGCCTGCGCTCTCTCCAAAGAACGAAGAGTCGCTGAAGAAGTGTGTGGAGGATTACATCGCGAGGGTAGAGAAGGAAGGCCAGCGCTACCAGGCCCTGAAGGCCCACGCGGAGGAGAAGCTCCAGCTGTGAGTGCGGCGGGAGCGGGCGGGAGACGGCCAGCAGCCTGCGGACGGGGACGCCCCAGGCCTTGACCGCTCACCGCTGCGCCCCGTCCTCGGCGTCCCCAGGGCCAGCGAGGAGATCGCCCAGGTGCGCAGCAAGGCCCAAGCGGAGGCCTTGGCCTTCCAGGCCAGCCTGAGGAAGGAGCAGATGCGCATCCACTCGCTGGAGAAGACGGTGGAGCAGAAGGTGGGCACCCGGGACCCAGCACTGGGGGCAGGGCCCGGGCGGGCGGTCAGCTCGTACCGCGCAGGCGGCCCGGGGGCTCCTGGGAATCGCTCCGTCGGAGTGCGTGACCCTTTGAGCAACTTGGGTTGTGAGTTTGGGCCCCACGTGGGGGTAGGGACGACTTCAGAGTCTTCGGGAAGACAAATGGGGCTTTGACTTTTCTCCTTCAGACCAAGGAAAACGAGGAACTGACCCGGATCTGTGATGACCTCATCTCCAAGATGGAGAAGATCTGACGTGGAGGCCCCGCCTCACCTGTGTGTCCGTGTGTCCGTGTGTCTGTCTGTGCAGGGTTTCCTGCTTCTTCCTGAGCTCTCGTTTTTAGACTGCTTTATGAAGAAAAGTAAATAAAGGTTGTCTTTGGTTCAAGTGTG
>CM053604.1:517059-535026 GCA_028646535.1 Procyon lotor
TGGGGGCGTGCACCCAGGGCGGTAGGTGCCGGCGGGGGGTGGGGGGGCTGGGGGCGTGCACCCAGGGCGGTAGGTGCCGGCCGGCCGGGGGGAGGGGCTGGCGGCCCCGAGGGCCCTTCTCTGAGGCCCCTGTGCCCCCAGGCCCCCTGTACGTGCTGGTGGAGTACGCGGCCAAGGGCAACCTGCGGGAGTACCTGCGGGCACGGCGGCCCCCGGGCCTGGACTACTCCTTCGATACCTGCGGGCCGCCCGGGGAGCAGCTCACCTGCAAGGACCTGGTGTCGTGCGCCTACCAGGTGGCCCGGGGCATGGAGTACCTGGCCTCGCAGAAGGTGAGCGGGGCGGGGGCTCGGGCGCCGGTCCCGGCCGGTGCGGCTCCCTCGGCTGGCCAGGCCCCATGGGAGCCTCAGCCTGCCCCCTGCCCCCCAGTGCATCCACAGGGACCTGGCCGCCCGCAACGTGCTGGTGACTGAGGATAACGTGATGAAGATTGCGGACTTCGGCCTGGCCCGCGACGTGCACAACCTCGACTACTACAAGAAGACCACCAATGTGAGCTCGGCTGGTGGCGGGTGGGGGGTCGGGTGGGGGCGAGGGAAGCCCCCCCACGCACAGGAGGGCACCTCACCCAGCGTGCCCCCTCCCTCCTCGCAGGGCCGGCTGCCCGTGAAGTGGATGGCGCCTGAAGCCTTGTTCGACCGAGTCTACACCCACCAGAGCGACGTGTACGTGGTCTCCCAGATCCCGGGGCGGGGGACAGGGGGGAGCTGCCCCAGAGCGGGGGGCGCGGGACAGCGTCGGCCCTGCACTCCAGCAGGGGTCTGCTCAGGGAGGCAGGGCAGGCTGACTGTCCTGTGCTCCCCACCAGCTGGTCCTTTGGGGTCCTGCTCTGGGAGATCTTCACCCTGGGGGGCTCGCCGTACCCTGGCATCCCCGTGGAGGAACTCTTCAAGCTGTTGAAGGAGGGTCACCGCATGGACAAGCCGGCCAACTGCACACATGACCTGTGAGTGTCCCCCTTCCTGAGGGGGCCGACTGACCCCGCAGAGTTCCCACGGGGCGGGGGCGGGGGCGGGGCCTGGTTGGTCTGGGGCGGGGCCGTGGGCGGGGCCTGGGCTGCGGGAGGCGGGGCTTACCCGAGCCCCGCTCCCCACAGGTACATGATCATGCGGGAATGCTGGCACGCGGTGCCCTCCCAGAGGCCCACCTTCAAGCAGCTGGTGGAGGACCTGGACCGCATCCTCACTGTGACGTCCACGGATGTGAGTGCTGCTCCCCCCTGCGTGTGCCGCCCCCCCTCCCCCGGCCGTGCGGGAGGGGAGCATGCACTGACCTCCGCCTCCCGCAGGAGTACCTGGACCTGTCTGTACCTTTCGAGCAGTACTCGCCGGGCGGCCGGGACACCCCCAGCTCCAGCTCCTCGGGGGACGACTCCGTGTTTGCCCACGACCTGCTGCCCCCAGCGCCCCCCAGCAGCGGGGGCCCGCGGACGTGAAGGGCCAGCGGCCTACAGGCCGAGCCCCCCCCAATGTGAGAGTGGACGCCAGCTCCCCCACCCCCACCCCGTGCTGCTGGTGGCCCGAGCCTGGGACAGACGGGCGGACGGGTGGATGGACAACTGTGTGTGTGTGTGTGTGTGTGGGTGGGTGTGAGTGAGTCTCGAGGCCCCCGGCACAGGGATCCCCGGGGTGCCCACCCTGCTGTACAGTGACCTCCTGGCCACCGGCATGGGCAGCACCAGGGGGACGAATGTAGAATGTAAAGGGGTCCTGCCCGGGGCCCCTCAGGACAGGGAGCCGGGCCCCTTCCCTAGGCTCCCCTCCCCTCATATCCGCTGCCCCCCAGGGAGCGCCCGGGGGCTGGCCAGGCTCTGGCCTGCAGTGTGCACGGCCCCTCGGGGGGCCGGGGCTGAGCCTGCGGGGTAGCCCTCCGCGCAGCCCCCCACCCACGCGCCACCTTGTGCCTGGGGCTGCGTGTGAGCCCGGCCCCCCCAGCCCCCCCCCAGCCCGCCCCACGTCCCAGCCTGCTCCTTGGAGGCCGAATTACGGGTACCTGAAGGCAGGAGCCTTTCTCTTCTCTCTGAGGCCCATTCCGGAAACGAGTGTACATTTATATAAATAGAAGCCGCGTGTCGGACACACGCGCATATATATACGTGTCTATATGGAAGGAGGGCCAGTGTGGCGGGCAGGGGACCCCGCGGGCCCCGGGGCCTCCCCGAGGGATCGACTGCCGGTCAAGCACAGACACCAGCAGACCACAGGGTGGCTTTTCTGGCAGTTTTGTTTTAAAAATTGTACCTGGACCTGTATATTTGTAAAGCTATTTATCCCCCCCCCCCCCCCCCGAACCCCTGCCCCCCACCCCCATAGTGCTGAGACTGCCGCATGGCACAGAGGTTTCGGTTTTAACTTATTAACTGAGGAGAAGGGGCTGTGGGGTCGCGCATCACGCCGGGCGTGGCCCGCCGCCCCCAAAGCCCGGCCGGCCCCCTTGCGCCCTCAAGGGTCGTTCATAGTGTGAGGTCATGCTAGTGAGGATGTTTTATTTCCTTTGGCCTTCTTTTGCAGGGGAATTAGATTTCTATAGGGTTTTTCTTTAGGAGATTTATTTTTTGGGACTTCAAAGCAAGCTGGTATTTTCCAAGTTCTAATTGCCATGCGTTCCGGGTGGGGAGGCGGCTTCGGGGGGGCCAGCCCTGCACGCCGGCTCCCATGTTATTAGATGTTACAAGTTTATATATATCTATATATATAATTTATTGAGTTTTTACAAGATGTATTTGCTGTAGACTTAACACTTCTTGCGCAATGCTTCTAGAGTTTATAGCCCGGACTGCCACCTTTCAAAGCTTGCGAGAAAAAGCCGTGAATTTGGTTTTGTTACTTTTTGTACTGTTAATGGCCCAAATTTGGGGGGCTGTTTTTTGCTCATCAGCCGGCCAGCCGGGCAGTGGTTCAGGGTCGTCTTTGTTCTCAGGCCCCCCCCCAACTTTCTGGGGGCCAAAGGTGTTGGCCCAAACTGGCAGACCTGCTTTCCAAAAAATAAACAGAGACAACTGGTTCCCATCCCAGCTCTGTGCCTTCTTGTTTCCAGCCCTCCTGGAACCCCAGGCAGTTCTGAGTCCTTACTGTCTGCCTGGGACAGGTCCTGTCACCTGCCCTCCCCACCCTGAGGAGGGAGGGGTCCCCAGAGGCTGCCGGCACAGACTAGGACTGGCTGCCTGGGGTCACAAGCCCAGGTCCCGGCTGGGAGAGGACAATCCCGGGTAAAGCCAGGGTGCGGATGAGAGTGGTCCACTGTGTCCAGCTGCGTGGGGGTCCACCTGCAGGGCCACAGGGGGTCTTCACTGCTTCAGTCTGAGGTCCCCAAGGACAGGAAATGCCGTGTCCAGGGGGATGGGCAGTGAGAGCATCCTGTGGTTTGGCTGAGCAAGGAGGAAGGCAGGCCCCGCTGAGCCCCTGGCCGCTCTGGCTCCTGGATGCTTCCCTTCCCCACCCCGGGCCTGGCACCCCCCCTTGGGTTTGACCCGCACCCCCTGCACTCCACCACTCCTGTGACTTTGGGCAGAGGCTGCGTGGTGACCCTTAGCTAGTTGGGGCACTGAGGACCCAGTGACCTGGTCCCCTCTGCTCTGTGTCTGAGCGAGTGGGGACACCCATCAGGGCAGCCACCCACACAGCACTGGTAGGGGTAAGTCTGAGAAGGCTTCCTAAAGGAGGCGGCAGTGCCCAGGCTAGGTGGTGAGGCTAGAGAGGATTCAGGGACAGGTGGCCAAGCACAGACTTGGCCCAGGTCCTCTTCGGCGCCCAGTGCTGTGCAGGGCCGCTGTCCCTCCTTCCTCTGCTGACACCTGCTGTGGGTCTGGCCAGAGAGGACCGCTGCCCGTTAACCAGCCACCGGGGCTGGGTCGACTTTAACTCCGGCTTCCCAGAAACTCCCTCCCGCTGCAGCTGTGTCCAACTCACTTTCCAAGTCTGGGGCCTCCCGGGAAGGGAGGATCTGAACCCGGTACCCCCGGTACCGTGACCCCAGTCGGCAGCACTCCCTGCCCCTGCCGGAGACCCCAGACCCCGGGCTCTTTGTGTCCCCAGCACTCTGGGGACATGGAGGCCAATGGGGGCGTGAACCCCAAGCGTGGGAGTGCGGCCTGGGGCCAGCAGCGCCCCGGGCCGGCGGGGAGGTGGGGGGGAGCCCCGAGGGGACCCGGCGGAGGGAGCCTGGCGGGGAGCCCTGGGGGGGCCGGCAAAGGGGGGACGGCGGGGCGGGGCGGGGAAGCTGGCGGGGAGGGGGCAGGAACCGGGGAGGCGGGCGGAGCGCGGGCCGGGAGCGCCCTCTAGTGCCAACCGCCAGCATCCCCTCCCCGCCCCCGGCCCCGCGGGGCTCCGGGGACGCGCCCGGGACCGGGGGCCAGGCTTCCAGGCGAGGGGCTGGTCTTGCGGACGCGGACCGAGACCCCGGGCGGGCACACGAACGGGCCAGGCCGGCGGGCAAGGGCAGCCCCGCACCCGCGCGCGGCCGGGGAGCATCCCCACCCCTCGCTTGCGGGCCGCACCTTTCACCGCGGCCCCGCCCCTCGCCCGCCGGCTCCACCCACCCCGGGGCCCCGCCCCTGTGCGGCGTTCCTGGGCCCCGCCCCTCGCCCGTCGGCCCCACCCACCCCGGGGCCCCGCCCCTGTGCGGCGTTCCTGGGCCCCGCCCCTCGCCCGCCGGCTCCACCCACCCCGGGGGCCCCGCCCCTGTGGGGCGTTCCTGGGCCCCGCCCCTCGCCTGTCGGCCCCACCCACTCCGGGGCCCCGCCCCTCCCCGGCCGGCTCGCCTCCTGCAAGCCCCGCCGCCAGCCTCGCGAGTGTCCTCTGAGCCCCCGGCCGGTGGGGTCCGCCCCAGCCCCGGGGCAGCCTCCGTGGCGGCTCAGGGAGAGAGGCGTCCACACGCCCCGCCTTCGAGGGGCCAAGAGCTCCCCAGTTCTCGGGCCCCAGGCCCCGCCCTTCACCTTTCCCCCGGCTGCCTGCCGGGGTTGGCTCCCTTCCTGGACCCCGCAATCTTACTCCCGACCTGTCAGCTGCTACTCCCCTGTCCTGCCAGGCTGGACACCAGCCGTGCACCCCGCGTCCTCCTCCCGAGCGGGTGGGTCCGCTGGGTCGCCGCCCCACGCTGAGCACACCTGCAGCCTGGCCCGTGCGGACCGGCTCCAGTCGCCCCCACCACGGTGGAGCGACCTCATCCGGCTGTCCTCGGTCCAGAGGAGCCCCTGGCCTTCTCCCCTCTTCCCTGAGCTTTTTGGGGGTACAGTGTTGGGAGGCTCAGCTTTCTGGATTTGCTGGTGCTCCCATGGGGTCGTCAGACTTTGCTGGGTGGGCACCTGGGGCAGGAGCGCTGGGGGGTGGGGTGGGCAGAGCAAGGGGCACCTGGCCAGCAGCCCGCACCCCCAGTTGTCCCAGGGAGTGGGGCCAGGGGCTGCGAAGTCACACCGCTAGATTCCAGAGTTTCTTCAGGCCCAGCAGCTGGAACTCTCCCTCAAGACCTTGCGGGGATGGACCTTCCTCCTGAGAACACAGTGGAGCGCCTCTCTCCTTCCTGGTGGGAGGGTGGGCGCCAGCAGGCCCACCAGACGCGGGCCACCGTGGGTGCGGGATCTCTGTTCACAACCCATTCTCCGTGTTCCATACTCACTCTGTCCTTGTTCTGGGCAGGAGCACCCCTTCCCCAGGCTGCAGAGCCACCTCCTCAAGCAAGCCCCGCCCCCCATCAGTGTCCCCAGAGCCCTGCTGCCTTTACGTGGCCTTCTGAACTGTGGAGCTGAGAAACAGGCTCCCCACCAGGCCCTGACTCCCCCGAGGGCGTGTAGGCGCCTGCCGGGGAGCCACTGGGCCAGGGGCCAGGCCAGGGGGAAGGCAAGGGCTGAGACCCAGCAGCCCCCCATCACACCTGCACCCACAGAAATAACCCCTCCCACATGGTTCTAGAGCTGCGTCCGAGCTCTCAAGCCTACAGGGCAGAAAAAGCACAGGCAAGGCTGGCCTCACGGAGAGACGGGGTGCCACCGAGGGTGGCCATCGGGCAGGGTGTCAGGACTCAGCCACGGTGCAGGGATCCCACACAGCACCCCATGCAGCCCGGCGCCCCTGGCGAGGCGTCCTGAGCCGGTGGAGGTCTGCGGCTCGGGGTGGGGCGATCTGCCTGCCGGCGGGATCTGGGGATCTGGGAGGACCAGGGGCACATCACTGCGTCTGTCCTGGGTGCTGGTGGTCCTCCCCGCTCTCTACTCGAGGGGAGCGCACAGGCAGCCTTGTGCAGGCTTTGGGGAGCAGGCTGCTGTGGAGGGACGGGCCCCTGCATCATCCCGGACCCCTCACGGCGCGCATGCCCTTGGCAGCACCGGCCCCACTCCTGGGAGTCCTCAGTCTTTCCCGGCAGAACTGGACCCTCCTGGGTGATCCTTCAGCCGGGACCCCAGTCCTGCCCCCCCAGGTCCCGGGGCATCTGCGGAGGGCGGGCCCGGCAGAGGGCCCGGGCCGGCAGCAGCCTCCTTCCCGGTCTGGACAAAGCAGCCACCGCCCAGTGGACAGGTCATCGTGGAAGTGCTTTAATAACCCTTCTCTGCACATCACTGAGCGTCCAGTCCCCACCCGGGGGTCCCTCTGGGGGCACAGTCCGACGGGCCATGAAGCCAGTGCACAGCTGAGGCCACCTGGGCTTGAGCTGCGCCAGGTGGACGTCCATCCGGCCCTCGGCCTCTCGGCAGCACGGCCACACGCAAGGGCCACCCCCGTCCGCCGCAAAGGCAGGGTGGGCGCAGAGGCCGACGCTCCAACCGGGCACCTTCCACCTTGACTTCCGATGTGTTCAAAAATCTTAGTTGGAGCTATTACAGGAGCATTAACTTGGCATTAAGTTTTAATAAAAACACTATTTCTAAAAAAGACATTCCTACACAGCCTGGGGGTTCTCAGGTGGAGCCCACCCAGGCCCCCCTTTGAGAACCGCCTGGACGTTACTCGTCAAAACTTACAAAGTGCCCTTCATGTTTTAAAAAAGTCTGGATCTTGATATTCCAAAAGGGCTCTAGAAGCCACACACCATCGAATCTCAACGAAAAGAGTGGGGTTTAAAGTGTGGAGTCGCGGATGAAGCCCGTGCTAAGAACGGCTGCCTCCTTCTCCAGCAGGCGTGGGTGCCGCACACCCCTCGGGAGGTGGCACAGGAAGGCCGTGGGAGCCGCCCCCGCAAACCACACTGTGCGGAACCGCCTTCTAGAACCACCACTGGCTGTGCCTGCACCCGGACTGACTGTCAGCAGCGGCCAACAGCCCAGGACAGGGACACCTCGCGTGCCGAGGAGGGCCTGCTGCAGGACTGCTGCCCGTGGGGCCAGCACGGACGGGCCCCGTGCCCTTGGCCAGGCCGGCAGCATGGGGGGGGGGCGTCTCTGCTGGAAGACGGGGCCAGCACGGGGCCAGCCGCGGCGGTGACCGTGCCCCTGCCCGGGACACCTGGCCAGGGCGGCGAGGGGGAAGACAGGACCTGCGCACAGACCTGGGCGGCCCCGAACTTGCACACACACTTCCTACAGCTCAACATCACGCCACTAAAGGAAGTGTAAGGTAATTCATAAATAGTTTAATTAAGCATCTAGAATATATATACTTCTTTCTCAAATAATCGAAATAAAAACCGTTTAGAACCCAACTGTTACTTTACAAAGGTTTACATTTGAGAATACAGAATCTTACTCCTATTTCGTCAAGTTTTCTCTTTAACGGCTGAGTAAAAAGTTTCAAGTAATTTAGAAGCCAACCTTCCCCGGGCCCCCGCACTCCGGTCCTGGCTCACCTGGCCACTCTGTCCCAGGTCCCCCAAGCCTCTGCCTGCATTCCCCCGAGAACCCTCTCGCCCGGAACGGACCCGTCCTCTGAAGGATGAGCCCCACGGAGCCGAGACCACGGCCCGGCCCCCCAGAGCGCCCCTGCCCGAGCTGCCAGACGCTCAGCCCACAGAGGCCACCCCACGCCAGCCCCGGGGTGCGCCAGCGAGCCCGGCATTCCGAAGCCCGCGAGCTCGGTCAGCCCCGCGGGGGTGCCCCCTTTCCAAAACCCCTCAGGACGCGTCCCCCACCCCCCACCGGAGCAGGAGCGCAGCCACTGGCCGGCGGGTCCAGAGGAGCTGGGAGCACCGCTCTGGCGGGCATGTGTGTGCCAAGAGTGCCCTGCACGGTCCCTGGATGCCCGGCACAATCAGCTCGGTCACCTGCGGGGGCGACACCTGCTGAAAAGCCACAACGGCAATATCGATCAGTCGAACAGGAAGGCTTAATGTGCAAGGGCTTCGGGAGTCTCTCTCCCAGCAAAACTCACGTCCGCGGTCACAGGCAGACACGCAGCGCTGTGCAGAAAGTCGGTACTAGTTAACTGGTTAAAGGGTTAGGGCAACATCAGAGGTTGAACCAAGCGAGAGCTGACACACACAACAGACTGTCACAGAGCGGGGCTTTTCCAGAGGCCACGGGATCCTGGTCGTGCCGGAGCCGACTCTGGAAATGCACGTGAATCAGCGCCAGGTGGGCTGACGGTCAGGACTCCAGGTCCGCGGGTAACGGGCACGTGTCCTCTGAAGCCAAGGCAGGCTGTGCCTCTCTCCTCCCCATCCGCGTGCCGTGGGCTCCACGGGCGCCAGGCGTCCACGCAGCCGGCCCCTCCTGCTCCTGGGACGGGCACCGGCAGGGTGCAGTGCACGCGGGGAGGGAGGCACCTTCCTGCCAGGACCCACCTCCGGAGCCAGGACGCCTTTGCGCGGCCACAACTCCCCGGCCGTCGGCGGGCTGCACACGTGGCCACCACGGCTGGGGCCACTCTGTGGGTCCAGACATGATTCCCTGGAAGGGTTCAGGATTCCAGACTGAATGAATCTTCGTGGAATGATGAAAATTGAAAATGACTTGATTAGGGAAGTTTCTGATTTATTCCAGACAAAATATTAGATTCGTCACTAAGAATCACCTCCAAACCTTCACTGGCACAGCAGGGCCCGGCAGCCAGCGCTGCGGGACGGAGGCTGATGCGGGAGCGGCCCCGAGGTGCCCGGGAGCGGGGCCTAATTCTTCACTTCGGCGGCCTCCTTCTCGGCCTTCTCCTTGGCCTTCTCCTTCTCCTCCACCTTCTCCTCCTTTTCCAACAAGGCCACGATCTCGGCCACCTGGCTGGTGGAGATGTGGATGTCTTCTTTGTCCACCAGCTCAATGACCTGGGCACACAAGAAAGGGACGAGGAGCTCAGGGGTGGCCCTGCCCCCAGCAGCGCCTTCCCCGCAGAGCACCCAGGGGACATGAAGTCTGGCTCATCCGTCCCAGCAGAAGGGCCCCTGGGGTCCCTCCACTGGGAACCTTCCCCGGTTCTCCGGCACCAGACCCCCCACCCCAGCAGCCCTGACCCGTCTGGTCCCCCCAGCTCACCTTGACGAGGTCGTCGATGTTGATCTTGCCGTCCTTGTTTTCATCCAGGGCAGAGGCCAAGCTGATGAGCTTGTTTTCTGGAATGTGCTTGATCTGCTTCATGGCACTGATGAGCTCGGTGATGCTGATGACGGTCTCCCTGAGGGTTGGGGGGACACAGCCTGCCTGTGGCCCAGCCACACCTGCAGCCTCACCAGGCCTCCTCTGGGTCACCCTGACCCAGACAACCTCTCCCTGCAGAGCCCCTCGGCCCCGGCCTTTGGGAATGCCCACCCACCTCGGACACAAGCCCAGAAGCCTCCCCTTGGCCCCAGGTCTCCCTGCGCACAACCCTCCAGGAAGCCCCTCCCCTGCGGAGGAGGACAGAGCCCCACGGTTCCCAGGCAGTGGTCCTCAGGCCTCTGTGTGCTGTGGCCTGGGGGGCCGGGGCAGAGTACGGCTGTGCTGCCCTCTGGCTGAGGAGGGCAGAGGGGCTGACACGGTGACACAGCACGGCAGGTCAGCTCAGGAAGCAGACGGCCCTCATCTAGGGGTGAAAGCCCCCCACCCTGAGGACACAGGAAGTCTGCTGCCAGCCCAGCCGCCCTCTTGGACATGCGGGCGCTCAGAGCACAGAGCCCAGCCCGCAGGAGCGCTGTTCACCAGCCCACCAGCTCCTCTCTTGCACGATGACCCCCAGAGTGGGTCTGTGAGCGCCTGTGTGGAGGGGTTCAGGAAGAGTGAGGCAGCAGGGGATGGCCCAGGGGTTCCCAGGGGAGCTGCAATCCTACGTACATTCTGGAAGGACTAGCCTGATGGCAGTCTGGAGACAGGTGCGGCCTACGGTGCCTGGGGGGGGAGCAGCGGTACCGACAGTGGCCAGAGTGTGTGTGTGCAAGCAGGTACGCGTGCGTGCATATGTGTGCGCGTGCGTGTGTGCATGTGTGTCCGTGTGCACATGTGCTCACGTGCATGCGTGTGCAAGGAGAGAGGACCCTGAGAAGTACTCCAGTAAAACGGTTAGCGAAAAGTGGGAGACGGAGGTGGGGCTGGGCTTCTGGCTGGAACCACGGGGTGAAAGGTCAGGGCTTGGGCGCCAAGGCTGGGAAATGCACCTCCGGCGCCGGCGCCACACTCACCCCGCGGGCGGCTGCTCGGCAGCAGGGCCCAGACTGCCGGCCTTCTGGCCTGTCTCCAGTTGCGAGAGCAGGCTATCAATCTGCCCGATCATCTGCTGCACTCTCTTCGTCAGCCTCTTGCTGGCTTTCGACTCCTCCACGTAGATCTCTTCGCCAGTCTTCGAAAGCTCCTTCTTGATCTCTTGCAAGTCCTAACAAAATCATTGAGTTGTAAAAGACTGTCTTAAAAAAAAATAAAATAAAAAGGACCCGTATGACTCTGTTTACCTCGTCAAAGTAGTTAAATTAACCCAAAGGTAATAAATTCCAGGTCGCGGGGTGCCTGCGTGGCTCAGTGGGTTAAAGCCTCTGCCTTCGGCTCAGGTCATGATCTCAGGGTCCTGGGATCGAGCCCCACATTGGGCTCTCTGCTCGGCAGGGAGCCTGCTTCCCCCTCTCTCTCTGCCTGCCTCTCTGCCTACTTGTGATCTCTGTCAAATAAATACATTTTAATAAATTCAAGGTTGCAAATGGAGCTGCACAGTTGTGCCCACATCTCTTGTACAAATCACTCTTATTTTTGCAAACTCTAATATAGTTTGTGTAGCAAAGGAAATGGCACCTCTGTGAAGCTCAACTTTCTTCGTATTTGTTAGAAGAATAAACAGATGGATGAAAGAATCAGGGAAGAGAAGGTGCCTTCTTAAATCCCAAGTGATGACGGTCCCCATAAGCAGGTGTCACAGGGAGGGATGGGAGGTGGCTGGCTCGGCGTTGCCGGTGAGCACCTAGTTTCCAATGGAGAACGCACCATGGCAACAGGCCTGCCGTGAAAAGGGCTGATTATTTCTACCAACGTCAGAACTAGCTATCTTTTCCCGACAGGTCTATGAAAGGGCCGTCCTTTTATAAAGTATGCTCCACAGCCCACACGGGGCTTGAGCTCACGACCCTGAGATGGAGTCGTGCACTCCGACTGAGCCAGCCGCGCGCCCCTCGGAAGTAGAGCTTATAAAACAGACAGGTTTTCTTGGAAAACAAACAAATGAAAAGAGCCGGCGTGTAAGAGCGGCGTCCCCGGGAGGCATGACTGCAGCTGGGGTTTCATTCATCAAGCGACCGGGCTGCTGGTCTGGGCCCTTCGCGGGCCCACACAGTGCTGGGGCGAGCGGCCTGCGCCAGGAGCCAAGGCCCGGCCGGCCCGGGAGGCGGGGGGCCCCCAAGACGCCCCTGCCCACCTCGCTGTAGTCCTGCACGTCCTCCTTGAGCAGCTCCAGCTCCTCCTTCTCCTTCGTCAGGGACGACTTCTGCTCTTTCAGCTTCGAGCAGGCGTTGCTGAGTATGTCGATCTCCTCTTTTGTGATTTCCTCTTCCTGCAAAGAGGACACACAAGCACGGCGAGGGAAGCCCGGCTGGAGGAAAATGACCCCGGAGACCGGCGGACAGGCGCGCAGTCCCCGTCCTCGCCCCCACGGCGCCCCCACATGCCCGTGAGCGCCTGTGCCATGCACGTATGGGACACGTCTGCAAGCCGGGACGCCATCGCCGCCCGACAGAGACAAACCTTCCTGTCCCCAGCCGGCAGGTCAGGCAAACACGTCGCAGACCGTGAGCTCGTGCGCGTAGGACGTCGCCCCACCCCCCCACTCAGAGCCCCCGCACCTCCACGTTGTCCTGGGGCCTCCAGCGCCAGACGGCAGCCCAGCCAGAGCGCAGAGCAAAGCCGCGGCCGCAGCGGCCCACCCACTTCCACACAAAGCCCCTGGGACGCCGATGGCCCGGGGTCCGTGCTGCACTGCGGGCGCCCGCGGGGACCTCGGCACCCACGAGCGCAGACGCCCCCTGAGTGACCTCAACGCCACCACAGCGCTCGGCGGTCCGGCGGTCGCGGCCTCCCCCAGGGCACCGTCGGCCACACGCTGAGACGGCCAGTGGCGTGCTCGCTACCGGCTCAGAGGCTGGTCTTCAGCTGCTCGCGTCCTCTGCGGGCAGTCGCGCTCCTTCCCTCCGACTGCGGGCTCTGGGTCCCCGTCCCACCTCGGCCCACCGCCCAGCGGGAGCAGCGCCCGGCGGCAGGGACTGAGCAAGCCCGGCTGTTTCCACGGATGCTCGCCGTCCGCTGAGCACGTTCTCTACTGGCTCGCGGGGAAATTTTTTTTTTATCAGAAACAGATGCTGGATTCTGTGAAGTGCTTTTTCTGCATTTATCGAGGTGGTCATACACGGTTTTTCTCTTCATTCTGTCAAAACGCTCGTTATACCGATTGTTGTTTCATGTTTCCTGGACGAGCCCCGAGAGATTATGATGTACCAGCCTTTTCACAGAATAGGGGCGTCCGATTTGCTAGGGGTCGGTTCAGGATTTGTACGTCTGCGCCCTGAGAGCCAGGGCCGTGCCGCTCCCCCCGGCCATCTGGTGCGGGCGTCCGCTGACGCGCATCTCACAAGGAGCTGACAGCGGTCCCCCCGGCGGCTTCCTGCAATCCGTCCGCGTAGCACCGCAGCGGCTCACCGGGAGCCTGGCCTTCCCGGGCTTGCAGCCACAGGCTCGGTGTCCTCACCCGAGCGCGAGCTATGCAGGCCCTCTGCCCACCCCCAGCAGACAGCCAGCGCGGCGGAACCTGCGAGGCCTCACTGCAAACGGGGACACAGACGCTTGTGTTCCCCACTCTTTGTGGTAACTCTCCAGGGCACGAGGGCTCCTGCTGTCAGCTTCGTAAAGGTTTGCGCTCCTTGCTAAGAAACCCTTGGCAACCCTTAGTCCTCCTCCCGGGTCTAAACGTCCTTCCACATCTAGGCCTCAAATCTGTTGGAAACGCGGCGCGTCTGTTTCCATGAAGACGGCCGGTGTCCCGGACCCATCTGGTGACTGGTAACTCCTCTCCCTGAGCTGCACCCTGTGGGCTGAGCAGGGCCCCGTCTCCGCTCGGCTGTCTGTGTCCCAGCCTTGCCCCACCTTAACAATGACCCCGACCCTTCCCTGGGTCACCCTTTGAGCCCAACTTGGCGCCAGATCCCCGGGACCCTCTTCCTCCCAGCGTCCTCGATGTGTCTGTACCAGCACATCTGTGTCCAAGGTAGCCCCGGCCTCCCTCCTCGCAGGCCTGTCCCACGCACCGTCCTCCCTGTGAACGCACGGCCTCTGAGGACCACAGGCGGGCTCAGGCAGCCACACCAGCTCGGATGTGCCACCCCAAAATCTTCCCGCAACGACACTGTAGACCCTCCCCGAGACCGGCTCCCCCGCCGCCTGCTGCAGCGGGGCCTGCCTTCCCCGCGGGCCTGGAGAAGGCTGGCGTTCCCCTGCCTCCTGGGAGGTCCACCCTGAGACCCGTACAGGGGAGCAGCCGCTGCTGCTGAGCCACGGACGGCCTCCCCCACCCCCGACGCAACCCCTCCACCAGGTGTCGTCGAGCCGGGAGCACAGGAGCGGTCCCTCCACCGCCTCGTCTCTCCTCCGGCCGCTGAACGTGGCAGCCACCTTGTTCTGACCCTCCTGGGACCTCACGTGAACCCCCGGCCCCCCGCCACGAATCCACAGCCCTGGTCTCTCTCCTACTCCAGATGCCAGACCGATGCTGCCCTCCACCTACAGAGATTTCCCGAACTTGACGCCTGGCAGCTCTAGACAAAAGGGGTCCCAGGTGGGGAGCAGGCTACGCCCCGGACAGTCAGGCCTCTAGACAGAAGCATCCTGCTGTGGGGCCCAGCACGTCACGCTGGGCGGGGGTCACACCAGCTCCCCCTCCTTCCCACTGTGCAGCCCGGCCATCGGGAGGACAGAGGGCCCGGGGGACCAAGGGCTGGGCGCCTCCACCTTCCGGGCGCTCAGGCCCAGAGCTCGGGGCGCAGCCTGTCCTTCTCACAGCACGCGGGGCCTCTCGAGAACACCTCCGTGCTGCCCCCCGCCCCCTGCCCCCCATGATCGTCTGCCGGCACCCCAAGCCGGGCCACGGTGCCTCCGGAGCCCCCGCCCCACAAGCCAGCCCCCTCTTCCCCCTTCCGTCGGGCTCCAACACGGCCTGCCTTCCGGGCGTGCGTGCACGGTTACCTTCAAGCCCTCTAGGACAGGGGCTGTGTCCTGCAGGGCCTCTGACGGCAGGGTCGCTTCAGGCACTCCGGGCTGCGGCTCGGCCACAGGCCTCCCAGGGGCAGCCTCTGCTGCCACCTCCGGCTCCACTTCCTTCTGAAACGCAAGGGCCCTGCCGACTCAGCACCAGGCGGCACCCCGGACGCCATCCTGGGGCATCGGCGCCGGCACAGACCGAGGGCACGTCGTCAACGGGCCGGCCGCGCGCAGGTGGAGGTCTGAAGGCCCGGCAGCCGGTGTGGAGGGGTGCCTCCCGAGAGGCGGCCCTGCAGAGCTCCGACGGGCGTGTTCCACGACTCCTGTGGCCGCACTGGCGCTGGCCAGGCCCACAGAGGCCCCAGTCTGACGTGGTACCGGCACCTGCCTCCGCCCTCCTGACCCCAGCACGAAGCTGCCCCATGACCTCGGAGCAGACACACCCACCGCCCGGGCCAGGGGGCCCAAAGAGAACGTGGCCACCAGCTGCCCCTCTGCCTGTCAGCAGAGCCGGCCGCGCTGGGCACTGGCACGTGGACCCCAGGAGGGCTCCCGGCGGAAAACAGGAGACGGACTGCAGGGCCCTCTAGGCGCAGCTCCACAAGCAGTCTCTCGAAAGCTGGAGCAGACAGCCTGTAGCCGATCCCAACACTCCGTGCGGCTCCCGCCGGGCCGGGGCAGGCGCAGGGGCCTGCCGGCCGCTTACCGCCGCGTCGGAGAGCCTCTGCAGCTCCTTCTCCCGGTGCTCCTGCTGGATGGCCGCCTCCTCCTGCAGCGTGGCCTCCAGCTTCGCCTTGTTGTCCACCTGCTCGCCCTCCACTTCGGCCACCTTCACCTGGGCCTCCTTCGCCTGCAGAGGGGAGACCTGTGAGGGGGCCTGCGGCCGACACGGGTGCCCTCGGTACTCAGGGCCGACGCGGTCTCCCAGCACACGTACCACAATCTCCGGGAGCGTCTGCAGCGTGGACTTGAGCTGGTCGGCGGGTGACAGGGTGTCTGGGAGGTACATGGCCCGGGACAGGATGAGCAGGGACGTCGGGATCTCCTGGTGCAGGTGTAGCTCCAACCACTGCAGTCGGGGGTGAAGACACAGGCTCACCTGCCGGCCGCATCCCACCAGCCCCTCTGGGGACCCGCACCCCGGGATCTTCTTCTCTCTTCCAGTTTGATGGGGGAGGGGGACTCGAGCAAGGTCTCCCCGAAAACAAGAGTCCTGTTTCTACAAGGCCCACCTACTGCCGCCTCTTGCGACCTGACGCCCACCTCAGCCGACCGAGCCCGAGATGCCCCCACGATCAGGAACGGGCACCCGAAGCCTGGCCGCCAGTCTCAGAAAGCACGCAGCGAGGTGACCACACTTTCTGTTAGTGAACTGCTTCACTTACTAATTTTTTAATTCTTATTTTACTTTTGGGGGGGCAAAATCCTGATGTGGGACTTGATCTCGTGACCCTGAGAACACGAGCTGAGGAGCCACCAGCTGCCCCGGAAGCTCTTCACGTCCCAGCACCACAGACGCTGCGGGGCCGGCAACTGTGGGCTCAGAAGGCTCTCGGGGCTCTGCCGGCCCCGTGAGGGTCAGGCACTGTTGGGGGCTGCTGGTGACACAGAGGCAGTGTGCAAACTGACCAGGAAGACTGGGACAGTGTCTGCACACAACCTGGACGCAGGACAGAAGCTGAGACGAGACGGGGGACCCACGATCAGGGAAACCCCAACGCTGATTCCCGATTGCGGCCCGCACACGCACGTGGCCGACTGCTCGAGGAAGGCTGCCCAGGGAAGACACAGGGGACTCGGCCTGTAGAGAAGCTCCCACCGGGGACCACACGCTTCACAGCGCTCGTGTTGAAAGAGAAGCAGGTGTGGACACGTCTCTGCCTCCACGTGGACAACCGCCGAGCAGGGAGCCGAGTGGGGGAGGGGGCAGCGGGCACCGGCACGCGTTAGGTCTTCTGATGCGACAGCTCAAGAGCCGTGGATGTCCCCTCTCCAACCTCTAACCTACGCAAACTGATGCCGACTGCGGACTGGGCTCTGGACGTGGACCAAGGGCCCTCTGAGCCCCCGGAGAAAGCAGGGCGCAGCCAACAGAGACGCTCACGCTGGGCCGGCCTGGGCCTGGGTCCTAGTCACGCAGAGGGCCGTGGCGTCAGTTACAAGACACACAGGCCCAGAACGGGGCAGTCGGGATGTGAACCTCAGCCGAGAGCAGGTGGGAGGTCAGAGCCGCGACCACAGGGGTTAGGTCAGCACAAGACGCCCGGGTCGCCGCACACCCTCGTCCAGGCCCAGCCGCCCCCGAGGTCAGGGAGAGTCTTTCCACCACAAGCCCGTCTACACCAGCCAAAAGTGGGCAAGCCCTTCAGCCACGCACCTGCTTCAGCTGGTCCTTGAGACGGTCCTCCGTGACGCCCAGGGCCCGCATGCCTCGCGCCCGACACGCTGACTGCAGCTCCTTGACGTTCAGGCTGTCCACCCCTTCCTCGGCAATCAGCTGCGACAGAGGATCGACTAAGCACCCGCGGACGGGTCGCTCTGGAGTTAGGTGGCCCCCATCCTAACAGGGGTGACACGCTCCTAACACACCTCCCCAAGCACACAATGAGCACCATCAGGGCCTCACTTTGGGGTCTGCGGTGACCAGAAATGTCTGACAGAAGGCGGGGACCCCAGGAGGCACACCGTGGCCAGGACCCCACCTCCACCCAGGCCCTGCTCCCTGCACGTCTTCCTCCTCCGCATGGTTACCCGGCTCTCCCCCCTCCTCCCTGGGTGCCCGGTATCCGCAGGCCAGGGGTTGTGGGGACCCAGGTGAGAAGAGCGAACCAGTGTCCTTAGGCTGAGGCCCCCTCGGCCAGCCCCACTCGAGCTTCGCAGTGACCGTGAGGCAGACCGCCCCGTGACCCCCCTCTCGGGGGAGCCCCCACTGGGAGAGGACTGCAGCCCGACACACAAACGTGACAGCGTGTTTCTGCCCACGCTGACCGCCGGAGCCGGCACGGCCACACCGCACCAAGCAGGACGCCCCGTCCCCGGGAGGGCCGCGTGCTTTCACAGACACACTCCCACCCTGAGCCCCCGGCTGCCAGGACGTCCCGGGGACCCGCGAGCTCACGCCTCCGACCCAGACAGCACGGCGCCGTGGGCCCTCTGCTTCAACCGCTCTCCCGCGCACGGGCAGCTGGGTCTTCGCAGTTTGGGCTTCCGACCAAGAAGCTGCGTTTCTGTTTTCGTTTCCCCATCTCCCCGTGGGTTCCACGGCCCCACGCGGACTTCTGTCCGTGCCTGAGTCCGTCCCCTCACGGGGCACGTGCAGCGGTGCCCGCTGTGCACACCCCCGTCCGAGTCCCGGC
>CM053604.1:535526-573418 GCA_028646535.1 Procyon lotor
CTCGCGCCGCCGCGGACTACGGGTCCCGGCGTGCCCCGCGGCGGCCGGACCCCAAAACCGCGCGGCATCCTGGGGCCCGGCGCGCCGGCCGCGCATGCGCGCTGGGCCCTTCCGGGTCGGGGCGGCGGCGGGGCGGCGCGCGCTCCCGGGGCGCTCGGGGGAGGGCCCTGCGCGGGGACGGCGTCGGCCGGGCTTCCGTGGCCGCGCCCCTGCTCGCTGTCGCCACCGTTCCCCGCCGGCGCCCCCGTCCGGGTCCGGGGCGGTGCCCCCACCTCGCGGGCTGACCCTCCCAGCGGGGCTCACACGCCTGCTCCGAAGGCCTTCCACCCAGCGCGGACCTTTGAGCCCACACGCCCCTTTCTTTCCTGAGATGGGGTCCTGTCCGGCACGGTCGTCCGGGGACGGAGGAGGTGACGCAGGGAAAGCCGGCCGGGGAGATGGGGTGGGCGGCCCCTGGGGCCCAGTGGCACTCCCGCCAGCCGGCACTCCAGCCCGGGGGCACCAGGCTCGCCCTGGACACTCGCCCCCCTCCTTTCTCCGTCCCACGCTTTGCCTGGAAGCCTTTTACCTCCTTCTGGCCTCATCTGCCGGCTTCTTGTTCGCGGATGTGATTAGCCCCAGGGTCCCGCTTAGGGAGCTCCGCCGCGCGCGCTCACGCACAAGTGTTCTCTGGGCCGCGCGGGTGTGGAAGCCCTGACCTTAGCAGGCTCCCCGCCTCGAGAGACTGAACTTGGTGGGGTGGCATGTCTCCCTGGGAGGCTGAGCCCTCACCATCAGGAAGAAATGCCTGCCTGCAGGGGTTTTCCTTTCTGGGACGGCCCGATGCTGGACGGGGATGGGCCAGGAGTCCGCATCTCAGGTGGGAGAAAATGGAGCTAGTTAGTGCACTTGGGAGGTCAGACGAAGTGCTTGTATTGGCACTGGGACGTCCTACACAGGTAATCTACGCACGTTGGTGCCTGAAACAGGCCTCCAAAGTAAAAAACCCATAAAGCCATGCCCCTTTCCTATACATCCCCCAGGAGGCAATGGTGGGATAAGGAAGGACAGTTCTCGTGCCCCCACGCCAGGGTCAGGTCCGCGTCAGGGCAAACTGGTGCTCAGGACCAAACAGGACTGGCCTTCCTATGCCCCAAGCGTAGGAGAGCGCTTGTGCTGATACCAGCAGCTGCCGTTGGCCCTCAGCTCTTGAAGGCTCTGTTTCCAAGCCATCCAGGGGCAGGGAGGAAGGCCCCACAGTGGGTGAGGATCAAATCTGGCCCCTAACAGTGCTGTGTCTGCAGGACTTTGAAGGACCGAGGATGGGGGGAAGGCCCCATCTGTCTCTGTATTGCCCAAGGGGCCAGGTGTGAGGAGATAGGCAGCAATGCTCACTTGCCCTTGGTGTGATTCACTTGTGGCCCACCTAGGTTGCATGAGAGGGAAGAAAAAATAGAGTCTCTGTAGAGGAGGCGCTTCTGAACACCCATTTGTGATGCTTTCCGCAGCTCCACTGCCAAGGTGGAGTTTTAGAGAAAGTAATTTTTCACTATACCTTTATTGTTTTTTTTTTCCTTTTCTTTTTTTTAAAGATTTATTTATTTGAGAGAGTCAAGCAAGGGAAGGGACAGAGGGAGAGGGAGAAGCGGACTCCCCACTGAGTGGGGAGTAGGATGCGGGGCTCGATCCCAGGACCCTGCAATCACGACCTGAGCAGAAGGCAGACGCTTAACCGACGGAGCCCCCCAGGCGCCCCTCATTATTGCTTTTTCTTATTAGCTAAGGAAAATGCACTTGTTACAAGCATTTTAAGTTTATAAAAATAAATATAAAGGGGCACCTCAGTGGCTCAGTCAGTTAAGCATCTGTCTTCGGCTCAGGTCGTGATCTCAGGGTCCTGGGATCGAGCCCCGCATCGGGCTCTCTGCTCAGCGGGGAGCCTGCTTCTCCCTTTGCCTCTCGCCCCTGTTTGTACCCTCACTCGGTCTCTCTCTCAAATAAATAAAAATTTTAAAAATAAATATAAAGAAACAAGTAGAGAGGCACCCGGCTGGCTCAATCCATAGAACATGCAGGGCTTGATGTTGGGGTCACAAGTTCAAGTCCTACATTGGGCATAGAGCTTACTTAATAATAACAATTAAGAAACAAGTAGAAATCTGGTATCCTGCCAGCTTGCCATCCATACCCTTAATGCCTCGTGAACGGCTGCCTTCTTGCTCCCGGCGTACGCATGCAGCCGTCCAAGGGCACAGAATCCTGGCACGGTGCGTCTGGTTTTATGTCATGGACTCTTTGTTGTTTTTTTCTTTCTTCTCTTTTTTTTTTGGGGGGGGGGGCTTTTTCTCTGTGCTCCCCACAAATTGAACATAATCTTCCATAGTCACTCCATGTTTACATCAGTGGCAAGAGTCCCAAGAAACAGGGTGGGATGATCAGGTCGCACAAATGCCCCAGCTAGGGAGGCTAGAGACTCTGGCTAAGGATGAGGTCAGGAGTCAGGTTAGGGGTCTGGTGGTGGTGGGGGTCATGTTAGACGTTGGGTTAGGGCTCAGGCTAGGGATCTGGGTAGTGGAGGAAGACTCAGCTGTGTGCCGCACTGTGGCCAGGATCAGTCTCAGAGCAGGTGAAACGATTTGACCAGGTTGGAGTTTTGCCCAGAAGCATGATGAAGGAAGAGGGAGGGGGACAGTGGAGTTTAAAATGTGTGCAAAAGAGTGGCCATAAGGCTTGACTGGGAAATATAAACAGGGGATGAAGGGAAGGGAGGAAAAAGTGGGAGCAGCTCAGGACTGCGGCAAGTGGTCCTGTGTGGGGGCTGCGGGTCCTGAAGGGTGTTGGGAGTCAGGCACCACAGCCAGGGAGCTGGCAAGAGAGGGATGCTCACAGTGGGTGGTGGGTGCCTTGCACTCGTTGGCCATGGCAAAGGATAGGATGTGAGCCCAGGAGAAGGGCCTGAAGCGAGGCTGGACGGCAAGGCCCTTGGGGTGGAAGAGCCAGGACACCTTTGAGCGCTCTTGGGAAAGGCGTGCCTTCCTCCAACTGAAAGCAGCCTCAGCCAGGCACACACAGCCGATGGAGCACGTCCTGGCCTCCGGCCCTGTCCTGCTGTTGGAATAACCTACACAACCAAGGTGGTGGCCCGGACTAGAGTACGGAAGGGACATTCATTTAGGTCCTGGAGTGCGCAGGAATGTCTCTGGGGCTGAGACCAAGCCTACTCGCTCCCCACAGCAACGCCCATTCTCGGGTTTCTGGGTTTCCTGGAAAACGCTCCATTCAGCAGCCTCCCTTGACCCTTCTGCTTCCTTCTGCCTGCCAAGCACTGTGGGTGATGGGATGGAAAGGACGGACCCTGGATCGCCAACCTTGGACTTGTTTTACCTAAGAGCGAGAAAACACCTCTCTTTTCTCAGCCACTGTTATTTGAAGGGGTTTCTGTATATAAAGCTGAACTTAATCATAATAGATTCAAGGACAGGTCCCTAGAAGTTAGATTGCTGAGTCGGTGTGACTGCCAATGTATCTTTTTGTAAACCTTTAAAGGTTTTAGGGGCATCTGGGTGGCTCACTGGGTTGGGCCTTTGCCTTCGGCTCGGGTCGTGATCTCGGGGTCCTGGGATCGAGCCCCACATCGGGCTCTCTGCTCAGCGGGGAGCCTGCTTCCCCCTCTCTCTCTGCCTGCCTCTCTGCCTACTTGTGATCTCTCTTCTTCTGTCAAGTAAATAAATAAAATCTTTAAAAAAATTATTTTAAAAAATGAAAGATTTAATTATTTTTTAACATTTTATTTATTCATCAGAGAAAGTGCGCGCGCACGCGTGAACAAGCAGGGGGAGAAGTAGGTTCCCCATTGAGCAGGGAACCTGACACGGGACTCCATCCCAGGACCCTGGAATCATGACCTGAGCTGAAGTTAGATGCTTAGACGACTGAGCCCCACAGGTGCCCCTCATTTGGTGCTTTTTATTTTTATTTATTTATTTATTTATTTATTTATTTATTTTTTATTAAAGATTTTTTTTTTATTTATTTGACAGCGAGAAACATAGCGAGAGAGGGGACACAAGCAGAATGGTAGGGGGAGAAGCAGGCTTCCCGCGGAGCAGGGAGCCCGATGCGGGGCCCGATCCCAGGACGCTGGGATCTGACCTGGGCCAAAGGCAGACGCTTAACGACTGAGCCACCCAGGCGCCCCCATTTGGTGCTTTTTAACAGCTTCTGTTTTTCCTATAGAGGTTTCTCTTCATTCATTAGATCTTATTTTCCCTTTTTGAATGTCTTCAAACACTTGCCTTAAGGTTTTTCTCTGTCAGATCTAAAACTGGGCTTATGGTTGGTTTCTACCAATTGCCTTTTTTCCTTGGTAATGACCACATCTCCTTTTTTCTTTGCATGCTGAGTGACTTTGTCGTCCCCTGATTGCTGTGGGTGCTGTGCTAGAGTCTCTAGATGCTGTTCTCTTCCTTTGACAATGACGATGTGTGCTTCCTGATCACTAAACACGCTGTGGCTTCTGCCTTCTTCCCTTCGGATTCCCACAGTGGGAAAGCCAGCTCCTGCATTGGGAGGATTCTCGAACAGCCTGTGAAGAGGTCCGCGTGGGGAGGACTTGAAGCCTCCCGCCAATGGCCAGCACCACCCAAGTAAAGCTGTCCCCGTAGCCTGTCTGCAGCCCCGGCCAAGGTCTTGGGTGATGGCAGCTCTGGGCACAAAGTTGTCCGCGAGCACAAAGCTAGCTCTCTCACCCATTCCCAATTCCTGACCAAGGCGACTGCATGTGATGGTCCCAGGGTCCTGGGATCGAGCCCCGCATCAGGCTCCCTGCTCAGCAGAGTCTGCTTCTCCCTTTACTAGCTGTTCTGAACCACCAAGTTTTGGGGTAACATGATACACAGCAATAACTAACAGACAAGATGTGTCTGGAGAATGTTTTGCTGTAGGCTGAGGCTCCAGTCCCAAGGGCACGGACCCTAGTGTCTCGGCTGCAGGCTGGGGCATTCACGGACTTGAACGAGGTGCCCACTCTAGCTAATCCAGAGTTCCCACAACAGTTGTCTGGGAAGTCTGGGGGCCTCACTCCAAGTATGTGCAGCCCCCTTGTCAGCCAAGGACAGGGGGACACCTTAGACTTCCCTTGACACACTTGCCTGCCCTCCCGTGCTCTCTCCACAGATTCCAGCAGCAGCACTGGCCCGAGCTTGCTCATATGGTGAACCCTGGCAGCGCCGCGGCAGGGGACTGCCACAAGGACAGAGCTGGGTGGGCAAGGTGTACCTTGTGAAGTCCCTTCACGGGGGATGGCAGTCCTGCCTTTTCTGGTTTTTCACACCTGAAAACAGCTGTCTCATCTGTTTTGCCCATGTTAATGGTTGTTGGCAGTGGGAGGGCGAGTCTGCTACAGGATTCTCTGTTCTAGCCTCAATCCAATTTGGTTTTTTATTTTTTAATTTCATTTATTTATTTGACAGAGAGAGATCACAAGCAGGCAGAGAGGCAGGCAGAGAGAGGGGGAAGCAGGCTCCCCGCTGAGCAGAGAGCCCGATGTGGGGCTCGATCCCAGGACCCTGAGATCATGACCTGAGCCGAAGGCAGAGGCTTTAACCCCCTGAGCCACCCAGGCGTGTCCAATTTGCTTTCTTAAAAAGACAAATCTTTCTACATTTGTGGGAAACTGGTGAGCTCTGAATCAAGCCTAGAATTTAGTGAGTGGTAATGGACTGATGCTGGTTTCTTACTTTTGACAAAGCTACCATGGAAATTTGAGCTGTTGAGACTAGGGAAACAGGAGGGGCAGCTGTTATCTGTGCATCTTTTCTGTGAATATAAAATTATTACAGGGGTGCCTGGGTGGCTCAGTCGGTGAAGCTCTGCCTTCAGCTCAGGTCATGATCCTAGGGTCCTGGGATCGAGCCCCGTGTTGGGCTCTCTGCTCAGCGGGGAGCCTGCTTCCCCCTCTGCCTGCTGCTCCCCTGGCTTGTGGGCGCTCTCTCTCTCTCTCTGACAAATAAATAAATAAAATCTTTATTTTTAAAAAGTATTTTATTTACTTATTCATGAGAGACAGAGGCAGAGGAAGACCCAGGTTCCCCACCGAGCAGAGAGCGTGACTCGGGGCTCAATCCCAGGACTCCAGGATCATGACCTGAGCTGAAGGCAGAGGCTTCACCATCTGAGCCACCCAGGAGCCCTAAATAAAATCTTTAAAAAAAATAAACTTACTACAATAAAACAATAAAAATCCGTCTGGCTGGGGGCAGGAGTGAGGGAAAGAGAGGCCTGGCTCTGTCTCTGTGCGGCTGCTCACCGGGCTGGCTGTGAGCAGCCGCTCCTGGTGTCTCTAGTCAGTCCCCAACTCAGGCTGGGGTTGCCCGTCACTAGTCCAGAACAGAAGCAGCCCAAAGCGTTTCCCAAGCTTTTACCAGTTCTTACACCTAGTGACAGGCCCAGGTCTTGTAAAGAACTTTCATTTTCTTCTCACTGATATATTTTTAAGGTTTTATTTATTTATTTGACAGAGAGACAGCAAGAGAGGGAAGACAAGCAGGCGGAGCGGGAGCGGGAGAAGCCGGCTTCCCACTGAGCAGGGATCCAATGCGGGGCTCAGTGCCAGGACCCCAGGATCATGACCTGAGGCGAAGGCAGATGCTTAAGGACTGAGCCACCCAGGCGCCCCGAGATGTTTTGGGTTTTAATTTCCTGCAGTCTTCATAATTAGAAAAAGAAGCGCAACTTTAGCACAGAACAGTATTTCTTTAGCCAAAGCCTGAGTGGCTGGCTGGCTGGCCACAGCGCCCTAACTGGTGGCCCTTCACCTGGGGCAGTCCCCGCGGAGGATGGGGGCGCAGGGGTGGGCGCGGCACGGCGAAGGTCGCCAGTCTTCTCTAACTGCCCTCGGTTCCCTGGGCGGGAGCCCCGACACTCATCAGGCCCGGGGGAACCCCGCGGCGGAGGGTCGGAGGCAGGAAGAGGAGACGCGGAGCGGGCCGCGGGGCGCGGGCCGCGGGCGGGCGGTGGGCGGGGCCTCGCGGCGCGCGGCCAATGGGGCGGGCGGGACTTGGGAGGGGCGGGGCCAGGACGGCGGGAGCTCGGCGTCCCCTGCTGGGGCAGGTCCCTAACCTCTGCGGCCCCCTGCGCCGCCTCCCTATCCCTCGGCCGGAACGTGCGGCCTTTCCTGCCCGGCTGTACCCGCGCCGCTCGGGTCCCACCGCCCACGCGGCGACCGCCAGGGCCATCTATCACCCCGGCCAGGCGTGCCCCGCGCTTTCTCGAGGGAGGGCAGCGGGGCAAATGGGAGCACGTGCCCTTAGGGAAGCGGCCATTCCTTCCTCCCAGCGGCTCCTGCAGGACTGCACTACTGCCACACTGTGCACACGGAAGCCTCACACCCTGCCCAAGGTCCTGCAGCTAGTAAGGGAGATGTTGTGGGTTGGACTGTGGGTTGAATGTGTCCCCCAAAAGACACATTTAAGCCCTAACTCCCCTGCCTGCGAATGCGACCTTATTTGGAAACAGGGTCTTTGCAGATGTAATCAAATTAGTAAGTCCTTAAGTAGACTCTAATCCAATGACTGGCATCCTTAGGAGGAGGGAAAATAGGGGCCCCTGGCTGGCTCAGTTGGTGGAACAAGTGACTCTTGATCTCAGAGTTGTAAGTTTGAGCCCAAGTTCAGGTGTAAAGGTTAATTAAAAATAAAGTTTTAAGGGGCGCCTGGGTGGCTCAGTCGTTGGGCATCTGCCTTCGGCTCAGGTCATGATCCCAGGGTCCTGGGATGGAGCCCCGCATCGGGCTCCCTGCTCCGACACCGGAATCCTGCTTCTCCTCCCACTCCCCCTGCTTGTATTCCTTCTCTCATTCTCTCTCTTTGTCAAATAAATAAATAAAATCTTTTTAAAAATAAAGTTTTTAAAATAGAAGAGAAAATAGGTGGATACAAAGGAATGAGAGCACGTGGGACAGAGCCTGGGAGTGCGATGTTGCTGATAGGAGCCCAGGAACACCAAGGCTTGCCCACCATCACCAGAAGCTGGGAAGAGGTCCGGGAAGATTCTCCCCGAGAGCCTCAGAGGAAGCATGGTCCTACATAGGCCTTGGCTTCAGGCTCCCAGCCTTCAAAACTGTGAAACAGTAACTTTTGTGTTGTTCTATGGTACTTTAGTGGGGCCCTAAGGAAGCAGTGCCACCTGGAGATAAACACAGGGCTGTGCGTACCCTCCGGGAGGACCCAGCCAGCTTCGGAGGAGTCAGAGAAGGCTCCTGGAGAAAGTACTATTCCAGGTAAGATCCGGAATGGGGACAGAGAGAGAAGTTTGATAGAGACACAGCAAGAGAAGGAAGACAAGGAGGAGGAGTGGGAGAGGGAGAAACAGGCTTCCCTCGGAGCAGGGAGCCCGATGCGGGGCTCGATCCCAGGCAGGATGTGTGTGGCTGTCCAAGGGCTGCCATCCAGTGGGGAGTCAGAGGGCTGGGCTGGAGAGGCAGAGCTGGACGTCCTTCCTGCTCCTGAAAGCCCAACACAAGGCTGGCTGAGGGGTGGATTTTGTGTGAGGGGCACTGAGGAGCCATATAATGATTTTGAACAGTTGGGTGACACGGGCAGTGTTGTGGTCTAGAAAAATTCTGGTTGAATGTAGAGAATGAACTGGAGGGGGAGAAAGCTTCCTCCTGCTGGAGAGAGGCTGGATTAGAGGGGAATTAGGCAGTGGGATTCCTGGGGGTTGGGGTGGGGTTGTAGGCTAGCTCAGGTGGAATCTCCAGGCCGCAGCTTTTGGGGGACAGATGGGCGGGGCTCCTCCGCCCAGGCTTCAGTCTACATGCCCATCTTCCCTGCCTGACAGGGGCTCCCGCTCAGTGGAGGGCTGGCCCCTCTGACCCTAAGGAGCCCTGCAGTGCTGTCTGCTGGTTCCTGGTGGCCGCAGCTCCTGCTCCTGCGGGCTCTCCCAGTGGACCCAAGTGGCTCTTGTGCCAGGTGGGAGATGAGGCAGAGCCAGGCCTTGGAAAAGGCAAATTTCCAGTGTGGAGAGCAGAGTGGGCCGGGCTGGGAAGGGGCTTCTGGGGAGGAGGGGTGGGGGAAGCCCTCCGCCCCTACTGCTCTGCCTGGGCTGGGGGAAGGGCCTTTATTCCTTCCCCTCCTCGGAGGCAGGGGCCACCTGGGGCATGGGAGGAGGGGTGGCTTAAGACTGCCAGTTTCCACTTGGAAGCCCTCTTTATTTGGCCAGGGATGGAGAAAGGCTGGGGTCAGAGTGCATGCATCCCCATGGAAACAGCAATGAGCCTGGCCCCTCAGGGACCCTGGCCCTGGCAGGGGATGGGGCTCCTCTGGCTAAGGGGCCTGGGCCTTGCCTTTGGCAGCAGCTCTTGCAGGGAGGTCAGGCCATGAGCTGTAGGACCTGTGGCAAGGAGGAGCAGGGAGGCAGAGACGGCTTCAGCCAAGGCCGCACTGAGATCAAGGAGGGGAGCTTGCACTGTGCCTTCCAGAGCTGTCTGCCGGAGGGGTTGGTTGGTGCAAGGCAGGCCCCAGAGGTGGCAAGCCGCAGACCTTACAGCCAGGGGACTCCCCGCGGATCTTGGTCTTTTGTTCTGTTGCTGTGAGACTTGTCCCGGGCCCAGCAAGCAGGCCTGGAGTCCTCTGGTTCTAAAGGCCTTGCCCAGCTTGGCCTTGGCCTGAGAGCTGGGGGTGGGGGGAGGTGGTGCTGTGGGAGCTGAGACAGAGGGCAGCTGAACCCCCCAAAAGGCCAGAGCAGGGCAGCTGTCCATCATCTGTAATCATCTGCCTTTGAGTCCAGAATTTTCATCCCGAGAAATGACAGGAGTCTCCAAGAGACCCAAACAAGGTTCAGTCCCGGCTGCTGCGGTCCTTGGGTGGCCAGGATCCCTCTGGGCCCACCGGGCTTAGGGCTTTGCCTCTCAGGGCCCTCACCACCTGCCCGAGGCCTGTTTTTCAAGAATGTGCTTTCTCAGCCTGCTGTGCCAGACTCTACGAACTTCCAAGCTCTGCATGCACTGGAATCGTCCCAGGGACAACGGCCCACCTTTGGGAGCCTCATATGTGAGCACCTGTGGGGGGCCCAGTCATCGGAAATATGGTCCCCACAGGGCGAGGCCCCTGGTGTGCAGGCCTGGGAGGCGGTCCTGCTGACCAGAGTTGCTGAAAAGGGCTCAGGACCTCCATGAGACAGCCAGGCAAGGCTTGCACTGGGCAGGAAAAGACCAGCCAGCCCCAAATAACTTTCTTCTGGAAAATCTAAATATGCATTTGCATGTTTTGAATAAATTTGCATATCGATCACACTATTCTAAATGCTTTTATTTTCCCCCAGGAGATTTAATTTCGAATCTGTGAAATCAGAGGAGATATGGTGGTATTTGTTCTGTACTACAGGATTTAAAAGGCGTAGTTTTCAAGTTTGTGCCCCAGCGGGATCCAGGGCTCAGAGCCTCTTCCCACAGCCAGAGGGATGATATGGCAAAATACAATACCTTTCCAGGAGCTCCCTGTGAGTTCTGGCAGTGACTGCTCGGGGAAGGGTCTCTTCTGGTTTCTCAGGCATCTCCAGCACCTTGCTAGGGCACAGCACACATCAGGATCTCACGTGGAGCTCTCGGCTGAAAGTGAGCAGTTCCATGAATTCCTTTCAGTTGAGACACTGGGGAGGGTCTCATCCCTGCCCTGGCTTGCCCTATGCCAGGTTCTGCTCTGGTGGAAAACAGCCTGTGGCTGGGTCAAGATGGGGAGTATGAAGTGCCAACTTCTCTGTAGTGTCTCCTGCCGGAGTCCTACATTGGAGGAACTGACCATGCCTTTGTAACTCCCTCCCCTCAGTCACTGGATGTGGCTGCCCTGGGAAGGGAGACCCGTGGTGTGATGGCTCTTTGCAGCTGAGGCTGCCTTTAGAAGGTGGTGGCTGGAGGTTGAGCAGGAAGGCTCTGTTTGTTAGGGGATCTGAGTGGCACATCTCCGTGTCCACCCTATCAGCCCACTGTCGTCCCCACAGTCAGACTGATCTTCTGGAAGATGTTCTCTGACTACAGGCTGGCATTCCTGGAGGGCCTCCCTGGTAGCCTTTTCTGCCCTGCCCCTTTGCCCCATGGCAGCCTCATGGGAATGTCACATCCCCCAGCTGATCCCTCACTCCACCCAACTCCAGGCCAGAATCGAGTCTGGGGGTTGAAGGCGATGGCTGAACCCACGCCCTGCAGATATTCTGCAGGAAGCCTCCAACACCACGGTGCCGGCCAGCTGTCCTCAGGCCTATTTTCCAAGCTCCCTCTCATTGTTCAGGACCATCTAAGACAAGTCTGTAATGTAGGTTCCAGGAGCGCAGGTGTGTGTGTGTGTGTGTGTGTGTGTGTGTGTGTGTGTGTGTGTGTGTGTGTTTCCGCGCGTGCACAGGCGCGCATGTGTGTAGGGGCTTGTCTGTGTGTGTGTGCACGGGCTCGTGTGTGTTTATGTGTGTGTAGGGGCTCGTGTGTGTCGTGTGTGTGCGCGCACGTGTGTATGTGTATGTGGGGGGGTCGTGTGTGTGTGTGTAGGGGCTCCTTTGGGGCGTCGGAACTTGACCTCCGCCTTCCCCGCACCACCGCGCTTCCTGTCCCGGCGCCTTCTTCCTGCCCCCTAAGTAGGGGCGTGGGTGACCACCTGGGAGCGGGGGGTGCTGGCGGCCCTCGGGGGCTGGCCTCAGGCCGCCGCACGGACCGGCCACACCGGACTGCTGTCCGAAGGGCACGTGCGAGCGCGGGACACGCTGGGGGGCGGGGAGCGAGCGGCGCCGGGGTCCCACGTCCCCGCTCCGTCGCCGCGCGCCCCGGCGGGGGCCGCGATCGCGCGGGGCCGGCTCGCGGGCGGCAATTGGGCGCGCGGCCGTGACGTCACCTCGCTCCCGCTGGCTCCGGCCTCGGGCTCCCGGCTCCGGGCTTTGGGTTTCGCCGCCGCCCGGCGCGCGCCCGGCCGAGTAGCGGGAGCGGGACGCGCGCCTCGCGCCGGTCTGTGGCGGCTCGCGGGGTCCCGCGGCCCCGGCCCCGCGCCCCCGCCCCCCCCACCCCGCCCGGTCCCCGCCCCGCCCGCCCGCGCCCCGCCCGCCCGCGCGCCCCGCCCGGCGCGGATTTGAAAAGCCCGGCCGCAGCCCCGCGAGCGCGGCAGCCAATCAGCGGCGCGCACTTTCCCGCGGCTTCTGCGAGGCGGCGGCGGCCCGGCGGCGGCGGCGGCGGGCGGGAGGCGCGGGGGCGGGGTCGGCGCCGCGCGCGGAGAGCCTCGGCCTGGCCGCGCTGCGCCCGCCGCCGCCGCCGCCCCCTCCCCTCCCTCGGCCCTCCCTCCCCCGCGGCCCCGGCCCCCTCCCCGGCCCGCCGCCGCCGGAGCCGCCGCGCCCGGAGAGCCGCCGCCGCCGCCGCCGCCGGAGGATGCGACGCACAACAGGTCACTGGAGCCGCCGGCCCAACCGCCGCCGCGGGCCCGGGGGGCTGCGGGGCTGCGGGGCGCGGGGCGCGGGGCCCGGGCCGAGGGGCCGCCGGGCCGAGGGTCGAGGGGCCGGGCGGCGGGCGGGGGCCGGGCGGGCCGGGCGGCGGGCGGGGCGGGGGCGGCCGCGGCTAACGGGGCCGGGCGGCGGGCGCAGCGGCCATGTTGGGCCCGGCCGCCGGCGGCTGCACCTGTGCCGGCCTGCGGGCCGGGCGGCCTTTGTTCGCCGCGGCGCCGAGCGGGCCGGGCCGGCCTTTGTGAGGCGCGGGCCCGGGCCGGGCCGGCGGTGGGAGGGGCGCGCCGGGCCGGCGCGGAGGCGCTTTTTTTGTCTGCGGAGGGTCGGCGGCGGACCCCCGCGGCCGCCGGCCGTTGGTCAGCGCGGGCGCCCCGGAGCCGGGCCGGGCCCTGGCAGGTGGAGGCGCGGGGCGGCCGTGGGGACCCCGCCCGGGGCGGTCGGCGCGCGCCGCCCGGGCCCCCGCGCCGCGGCGGAGCCCCGAGGCCTCGGGACGCGCACGGACGCCCCCTCCCCCCGGCCGGACCGGCCCCACTCGCGAGAAGGGCGGTTGGGAACCGCGGCGTTTCCAGAATGCGGGGCTTGAGTTTCGGGGGAACGGCCGTGGGCCCGCCGCGGGGTCGGCCCGCTCCCGCCCCGCGCCCGGCACGGGAGTCGCCCCGGCTTTGACATTCAGGTGGAAACTTAGTATCTCGCCGCCCTTCCGCCGCGCGGCGGCCGGGGGGCTGCGTGCGGGACTCGCCGCGCCCGGGGGAGAGGCGCTCGCCGCGGCGTGGACTCGGGGCGCGTCGGGGAAGTTGTGCGGCGCCGACAGCCCACGCTCGGGTTTTCCAGGCCCCGACTTCGCAGCGAGTTACACGCCGAGGTGCCTTCCTCGCCAGGCGGCTCGAGTGCCTCCCGGAGGGCCCCGCACCCCCGGCGCCCCTCTGCTGAGCGCGCTCTGTACTTTTACATGAGGGCGTGGAGCCGTTGGGTAAGAAGCCGCCCGGTGCACGCGGCTGGGACCCCTCCCGTCTCGGAGTGTTGGGGTGCCCTAGTTCCGTGCCCCAGACAATGAGGCGAGGGGAGCGAGCCCTGCGCGCACGGCCCCCCGCGTGTGCCCCCCGCCCCGCAGCCGGCCCTAGTGCCGACCTCGGCTGCCCACTGGGAGTGAGGAGGACTCATGCCTTAAGCACGATGGCTTTGAGTCATTTCCTTTCCTTTTCTTCCATTTTCTCAGACGCCCGGCAGCCCTCAGTTTGGGGCTGGTGGTCGGTAGAGTGAGGGCTCCCTGCGTGCTCGGGCGCTGCCCAGAGCTTTCGGGAGAGCTCTGATGCGTTCGGCGCGCAGGCCCCCCGCGCCCCGCGTTACCACCGCCAGGCTGGCCCCCGATTCCAGCAGCGACTGTCCCGAGCCCAACGGGATTTGAGGAAAGAGGGGCGGTGAGTTGGTGTGCGCGCACGTATCCGCGGAAGTGCCGGAGGGCGGCGGGGGGTGGACGGGCCGCCGGTCGGGCCGCTCACGGTCGTGCTGCGGGGGACCTGCGTGCGACTGTCTGAAGCGTGAGGAGCCCCGGGAGGAGGGGGGCAGAAGGCAGGAGCTAGGTGTCAGAAGGGAGAGGCTCGGTGGCTTTACTGGGGGAAGATGGGTCGGGCCTCCCACCTGCTCATGTCCTTTCCTCCCATAAATACTCCCAACTTTTACAAGTTTACTCCTGTGGCAGAATGTAAACTAATTAGCTACTTCCTTTTTTATGGCTTGACGCTTCAGTGTAAAACATGTAAAAGTAGGTGGGATGGACTTCCTGAGAAGTGCAGGGAGAGGGTGGACGCCAGTAAATGTGAGCTGCCGCAGATAGAGGGTTTTTTGTCACCAAGCACATGTAAAAATGCGCTAAGGTGAAGCTGAAGTTTATCGCTCTGCCCCTTGTCAATCGGGGCAAATAACCTTTCTAAGTAAACACTTTAATGGGCAGAAACTGAAAACAGGAGCTTCACACTCCATATTCTGGTGCACACTGTCATCGTTGTGTTTCCCGCGTGCCTCAGACTGTGTGCAATTTTGGGTGAGCGTTGGAGTCTCCTGAGCCTCACTCTTCTCTTCCCGTGGGCTTCAGTAACGGTGTCTTTGTTCCCCAAGGACGAGGCGCCCTGTCCTGACTTCAGACCTCTGCGTGGACTGTCGGTGGACATCGAGCGCTCCTTCTCCTCCTCTTGGAGCACAGAGTACCTAGCCTTTTAATGGCTGTAGGCGACCTTTCTCCCCATTGGATGAACCGTTGGGAGAGAGGACTCCCATAGCCTTGGGTAGCCCAGGCTCTGTGGGTGCCTGCTCGCGGCAGGTGCCCGGTAAATGTTGAATAAATGGGCATATGACTTAGGATAAACAAACAACCCATTTCAATGTCAGCATCTGGCCTGTTTGCCTTTTTGTAAGTCACGTTGGAGCGGAAAGGGATCCTCCAGAAGAAGCTGAGTATGGAAAGTAAGAGGCTGGCCTGCGGCCACCCTGCTTTATTTATTTTTATTTTGTTTTTTATTAAGATTTTATTTATCAGAGAGAGCTCACACATAAGCAGAGGGAGTGGCAGGCAGAGGAACAAGCAGGCTCCCTGCCCAACGAGGAGCTGGATGCAGGACTTGATCCCAGGACCCTGGGATTATGACCCCAGTTGAAGGCAGATGCTTAACTGACTGAGCCACCCAGGTGTCCCCGTCACTCTGCTTTAACTGGGGAGCCAAGACCATGCTTGCCTGGCAAGGCTGTTTCCGTTTCCTTTCTTCATTATAGCTAACTCAGATGTTAAGTAAAAAGTTAATGACGAAAGATTGGAAGCGTAAAAGTATAATGAGTAATAGAACAGACCTGTCCCCACCACCAAAATGAAGCAAGCGGCGATGTTTTTACTGTACTTCTCTGTATTGCTGGGCAAGTAAAAAGAATATAGAGTGTACAAAATACAAAAGCAAGAAGTGATGTGAAAGGGCAGTTAGGCTGGTACTTTATGCACTGTCTTTATATGATTTGTTAATTTCTTTTTCTTGTTTTTCTTTTTTAATTTTTAAAAATATTTTTATTTATTTGACAGAGATTACAAGTAGGCAGAGAGGCAGGCAGAGAGAGAGGGGGAAGCAGGCTCCCCGCTGAGCAGAGAGCCCGATATGGGGCTTGATCCCAGGACCCTGAGATCATGACCTGAGCCGAAGGCAGAGGTTTTAGCCCACTGAGCCACCCAGGCGCCCCCCCCTTTTTTTATTGATTTGTTAATTTCTTTATCCAGAATGGTTGTTTACACTAAGCTCTTGGGGGAGAAAAAGGCTTACATTGGTTACCCCAGGGACTTGTCAGCATTTTGCCTTGGTCTGTTGGTTGCAATGTAGCTTTTTTTTTTTTTTTTTAAATTTTATTTATTTATTTGAGTTAGAGACGGAGAGCATGAGAGGGAGAAGGTCAGAGGGAAAAGCAGACTTCCCGTGGAGATAGGAGCCCGATGTGGGACTCGATCCCAGGACTCCGGGATCGTGACCTGAGCTGAAGGCAGTTGCTTAACCAACTGAGCCACCCAGGCGCCCGCAATGTAGCTTTTTTTTTTTTTTTTTTTTTAAAGATTTTATTTATTTGACAGAGAGAAACACAGCGAGAGAGGGAACACAAGCAGAGGGAATGGTAGCGGAAGAAGCAGGTTTCCCGCAGAGCAGAGAGCCCGATACGGGGCTCGATCCCAGGCCCCTGGGATCTGACCTGGGCCGAAGGCAGACGTCCAACGACTGAGCCACCCAGGCGCCCCCGCAATGTAGCTTTTGAAGGAGCTGATTGACTTGAAGTTTGGGTTGCCGGGTAAAAGAATCAAGACAGACCACAAAGTAGTTTTGTCCTTGAGTCTGCCTTCCAAAAAGCAAGTGGCCACATGTAAGTCACAACATATCTTACTTCTGTAATACTTAGATGGTTTCAACAAAACAGACGAGTATAGACGTTGCCAAGTATTGGTTAAGCTCAGTGCGGCCTATAGCTCAAAAACCTCAGTAGTGTGACTTCCCTGACAGGTATGTAGAGAAACAGTGTTTGTTAATGGAAGGAGTTGGGACCTCCATTTTTAAGTTGTCATTGCAAGAGTCAGTGACATGAATTAAGTCTGTCGTGCTATTAAAGGATGTATTTGTATCAGCAGTGTCTTCAGGTTCAGTTAATTTTTCACCTATATTTTTGCTGCTGTGTTGGCGGCCGACAGATCAGAAAGTGTGTTTCTAACTCCAGTTTTACTACCCTCAGTCAGATCTCTACATCCTGCCTGGACTTTCCAAAACGCATACGTGATCATGTGAGGCCTCACTCTTCAAGGATTTCCGTTGCCCTTCGGGGTTCAAGACCAGTGTCCCCCTGGCTTTCTAGCTCTCACTGCACTTCCTATTTCTCCCTTTAGCCCATCTCTTGCTGCTGTGCTTTCGGACACTCTCGTGCTCAGTGTTTGCCGACCCTTCCCCCCCATTCACCACCCGTTATGTATATGTGGGCCCAGTGGCTTTTCCTGTTGGTTACCTCTCAGTCAATTCTCACCTTGGACTCTACTCCAAGAAAGCCACCCCAGTCCTTGCCTGTTTTGAGAGGCTCTCAAAATTCTGCCCTGAGCAGTTTGTGCTTGCTTCACCCACCTTTGCCCACTGTCCGTTGTCACTCTGCCATAGCCACGCTGGCTTCTTGCCATCTTGAGGACCACAGCCATGCTTCAGGCCTCAGACTGCTGCACTTGCTGTTTCTTCTGTCTGGAGTGCTCTTCCCTGGACACCTGTATGGCTTCTCCTTGCCTGTCTTTAGGTCTTTGTTCGAACTTCTTCCCAGGCACCTTCCCTGACCACTGATTTAAAAGACTCTGTTGCCACCTGGCACTCCCCATCTGCTTTAGCTTTTCCTCCATAGCACGCATCCTTTGACATTCCGTGGGTTTTGCTTATTTGTTCATCTACCTGAGTGCATTGAGATGTCTCTAAGGGTGGGGACTTCTTTTCGTTCTGGCTTTGATTACTGTCGTACCCGCCAAGTGCTAGAACGGTGCCTGAGTGACTATCGTTGATCGTTTGGGTGAATGGACCCTCAGGTTTTGAGGTCAGGCATATAAGATGTCTCAGAAGCGGTGCGGGTGAAGGGGAGTGAGCATGTTTGCCTTGCTGCGAGGTTGGAAGGGCAGGTAACAGATGTCAGAGAGGAATTCCTGCTCAGGGCCCAGTGCTACAGAATGGTGGCCCTCCCAGAGGTAGGAGTAGGGAGAGTGGGTAGGTGCAAGAAAGGGGGCTGAAGTGGCACTGATGGGCTCGGGCACGGCATAGGGCTCAAAACAAGACGAGAGATCAGATTTGGCCCAGGTGATTCTAGTGCTCACAATTTGAAAGATTGGGCGGGTGGGGCACCGTTTTTACCTCCCTGTGAACTGGTGAACGAGAAGGTGGGCCTAGTTTCTGATCTACCTCTGTTCCTTCCAAAAGGAAGTTCTGATCTCATCTCCCAGGCAAAAATATATCCTTGGTGCCTCACTGTTCACTCCGTAGAACTTCTAGACCTTGAGTGTGGCGTGGGGCCCCTGCATGTTTTTCTGGCATCTCTGTTGGTCATTCCTTTGTGGCCGTTCTGAGATCTCTCTGTCCTGCTGCTGTGGCTCTGGTGATGGGCCAGCTCTGTCCCCTGGGTCTCTGTGTGTGCCGTCGCTTCTCCCTCAGCTGCCCTGTTTGGCGCTGCCGTGCTCCTCCCACAGCCACTGGTGTCACCCACCCTGCGCCCAGAGCACTAGATATGGGATTTTCCATTTGTTTGGTTTTTTTCCCTCCCAAGTTTGTCATTTCTCTTTGAGTGTTGGACCCTGTCATGACCGCACATCATGTGAGTTTTGCCCCTCCCTCTGCTCTGGGTTGTGAGTTTTTCAAGGAGAGGACCTTCTGACTTACCTTCTGGTCTTCGGATAGTGCCCGGGGTGCTCCATTAACAAGCAGAGATAGCTTTTGAGTCTTCTGTTTTCCTAAAGTTTTTTGTTTCATAAAAATGTGAATTCCTAGATTTTAAACATTCAAATATATGTTAGAAATAAGAGGCTTCTGTGTTGCTTTCCCCGAAAGATTTGGAGTTGGTGCCATCTGGGTAGAGCTTTTCTCTACATGGCTTTGAGCCTTGAATATTCTTTACCTCTCATTGAATCCTCACAGCAGGAAACTGAATCCCAAAGATATTAAGTAATGACCCAAAGTCACAAGGCTGTAAGTGATTAGAACTCCTGCAAGGCCTGAGCTTTGATTCTGTACTCTGGGAACTTACTGTTCTGCCTCTCAGGGGACATTTTAACATAAGGCTATCTGTACGTGATTAGGAGGGTGGGCTATTATGTTTTTGTTAGTCGGGGTGGTGGTGTACTTCTTTCTAACATTTCTTCACTCATTGAGTGTCAGCTGGGTTCCAGGGATGAGCCAGAGCCTCTGTCCTTTATCCCGTGGAGTTTACAGACTGGTGAGGGGGATGGAAACCAGGGAGACGGTGGGCAAGGATCACATCTTTGAAAATCCTGTGAAATAGACTTGCCAAATAATTGGACCTTATTCTGATCAAGGTTTTATGTCCAACAACCAATTTACAGGAAGTAATAGGGGGAAAGGAACCGTTAAACTGTACCACAGGATTGCCATCAGCAGAGCTCAAGACTTGGGAAACCTACAAGTCCAGTAACCTGATCTCTTCAACAAGGAACAAAATTGTACTGTGGAGGGCTTAGCTGTGTCCCAGGCAGACCAGTTAGAGACGTGGCTAGACATCACCTACAGTGTTTGAGACACTTAGAGGAATTGGAACACTGACTAAGTTTGTCATTAAGGATTTTTTTTTAAAAGATTTTATTTATTTATTTGACAGAGAGAGAGAGATCACAAGCAGGCAGAGGCAGGCAGAGGGAGGGGGAAGCAGACTCCCCGCTGAGCAGAGAGCCCGATGTGGGGCTCGATCCCAGGACCCTGAGATCATGACCTGAGCCGAAGGCAGTTGATTAATGACTGAGCCAACAGGTACCCCAAGGAATTTTTTTCTTTTTTTTCTTTTTCTCTCTCTCTCTTTCTCTTTCTTTCTCTCTCTCTTTCTTTCCTTCTTTCTTTCTTTCTGTCATAATGGTTCTCTTATGTTAAAAGAATCTGAGGGGGGCCTGGCTGGCTCAGGTGGTGGAGCATGGGACTCTTGATCTCTGGGTCCTGAGTTCGAGCCCCACGTTGGGTGTAGTAGAGCTTACTTAAAAAAAAAAAATCGTACCTTTTAGAGACAGATACAGCTACTTACCTATGAAATGATACACTGTGTGGGATTTGCTTCACAATTCTATGAAGGGGGGTGTGTGTGGCTGGGTCAGGCTAGGTCAGGACTGGCCTAGGTTGATGGGTACACAGGACTGTACCTCCTCTGTCTGCTTTTATGTGTATTTGGAATGCTCTGTGACAAAAAGGGGAAAAAAAGTCCTGAAGGAAATAGATGCTCCAGCAGCATCTATAGGGAGAGTGTATGTAACCGGGGCCTCACTTTCAGGGAAGACTTCCTGAGGGGATTGCCGCTGGAGCAGAGAGCAGAAGGGAGCTTGGTAGAGGTAGGCACGAGTATTCCAGAGGAGGGAGCAGTCTGGGCCAAGACCCTGGGGTGGGAAAGGGGGCCAGGTCGGCTAGTGCAGAGGGTGAAGGGGACTGTGTGCAAAACAAGGCCGTGGGCGTGGGGAGGGTGCAGATGTTTTGGGGCTGTATTAAGGACTTTCATCCTAAGACGTGAAGCCCTTGAAGGGGTTTTAAGGCGAGGCGGGCTGTGTGTGTGTGAGATAAGCATCCATTAGCTTTGGAAAGTGCCTTTCTCAGGGTTCTCCGTAGAGCTGCTGACGAGAGGGTTAGGGAAGAGCGAAGAGTTGGGTACAGGAGACCACGCTGCGGTTACTACTGTCTGTCTGCCCTGCGAGCCCTCCAGTCCCCCTCGTTTGGTTCCCCGTAGGGTTGAGCAGTTCTGCTCCCTTGGATGGTGGTATGCCTATGTAATTTGCTTCGGACAATGAAAAGTGACCTGCCGCTTCCACCGGGAGATCTCGAGAGATGGATGCTTTGTTGTATTTTCTTTTTCTGATTCTAGTTGTAGAAGCAGAAACATACATGCCGTAAACAAGAAAGAAACCTTTGCGTGGAGCCGAGAACAAGTGACCGCTTTGGGGCTTGTTACTGCCGCCCACCCTCGTCCATTGGGTCTCAAAGGCTGGTCCCCAGACTGGCAGCATCAGTCACCTGGGAACTTGTTAGAAATGCACATTTGCAGGCCTGCCCTTGACCTACTGAGTCATGAGTTCTGGAGTGGGGTCCAGCAGTCCGTGTGCAAATGAGCTTTTCATGTGATTCTGATGCATTCTGCTCTGAGAAGAGCTGCCTCTGAGTTTGCTGATGGGTGAGCCAGTTAGGGGTCTGTGGTGTTGGTCTGGTGAGGGCTGGTGGTGGCGGGCCGGCCCTGGGATTGTGGGTGTGGCGGGAGTAGGTGGGCCTGGGTAGGAAGGCTTCTGGCTGGAATCAAACTGGTGAGGCTTATTGTTCGGGATGTGGGAGACGGTGGGGAGAGCCGCTAAGGATGGCCCGTGTTAGGTCTGACAACACTGGACGGCTGCAGGCCCCGGGCACCGTCTAGACAAAATACTGTTTTGTAAGCACTTATATTTACTTCCGTTTCAGGGCTCAGAAACAGAGAAACGCCTAGTTAGGGATCTTTTAAAAATGTTACTGATTTCTTCACTCAAATGTCAGTTTCTCAGTGAAGCCCACATTGCCCTGCCCCCGACTTGAAATTGCTCCCTGTCTTCTCCCCTGATCCCCTCTGTTTTCATCCACAACAGTCATTACCTTGAGTACCTCACCCAACCTCCCCTTTTGAGTGGAAGCTTCTTGAGGCAGGACGCTGGTCTCTAGTTCCTGTCTGTGACCCTAGAATCATGTTGCCCCTGTAAGTGCCCCGTGTATTTGAGCTGCCCGGACATCTGCCTGTTGAGTTGCCGGCACTGACTGCTGTCCCCGAGGCCAGAGCAGAGAGCCGCATCACACTGCGGCTATGTGGGTGCTAAGGAGGGCATGCGGCCGACCTAGAAGCGCGCAGGTTTTGGTCTGTGTGTGACCGGGATGTCGCTGAGGACTGTCCGGTGTCTGGTGACGAGTCCCCTTTCCTCTCATCTCTTTGGGTTCTTGCATGTGATGGTCTTGGGGGCGTGATCTGGCTCGAGAGCACGGAGGAGCTGTCTGACTTCAGGTGCCTCGTCTTCCCCAAGTGGGAG
Source organism: Procyon lotor (assembly GCA_028646535.1). NCBI lineage: Eukaryota > Metazoa > Chordata > Mammalia > Carnivora > Procyonidae > Procyon > Procyon lotor. Next base: position 557,254 of record CM053604.1, read on the forward strand.
AAAAAAGCACCTTTTGTTGGAAGCAGCAGTAGCTGGAATGAAAGCCTCGTGTTAGGTCTTTCTCTCTTGTTCTGTATCTGAGGTTGTATACTTGACATGTGGAACATGAGTTGGGATTATGCATCATGCTGGCAGTTTATTGGGTTCTTTAATTCTGAAATTCGTATAAAAGGGTATTTGTTTCTTTAAAATTCAATTTCTTATAACTTCTTTGAAAAAAAATAATAGTGGTTCTTGTTGGTCCACTGTCTACCTTTGGAAGCTAAGCTCCTGTGCGTTTCTCAGAGGCCAGCGCGCTCCCGGCTGCTTGGGAATCTGTGTGAATTAGCAGGTCATGTCAGTACCAGGCCGGAGCAGGGTGGCGCCCGGTGCTCCACTGTCAGGCCCCCGCCGTGGGTCACTGGACGGTTCCTGCGGGCCACCTGCTGACTCGGAAGAAAGTGACAGAAGACATCATGGATCGTTACCCTACTTATTTTGGAGAGGGCCCCTGATTATTTTTGTCGGTTGATAAACTTCTGAGATAGAGGATATCTGTGTCTTGATGGCCCATTAAGCGTGAACATATGTTTTAATAGGAATTTGCTCTTTATACTCTGCCTCTCCAGGACTCCCAAGGTGACTCCTTGGGGCCGAGCATAAATAACACTGGTTTTACACAGCAGGTGGCGTTGGTGTGGAGCTGATGGGCTCTCGAGCCTGGCTCCTGTTCTTGGTTGAGCCCTCTTTGTGGGCTGCTCTTCACCCTAGAGGCCACTGCTGCTTCCCTTAGTCCTCACCAACTACTTTTCTCGTTCTCTGCTACTGGCTGAGGTCTCGGAGCTGATTATTTGTAGCTGCCCAAATCCTGGCACCACCTCACCCCTCCCCTGCCTTTGTAAGTTTCTGGCACAGGAGTGATGGGCAGGGGATGATGTAACAGACGGAGTTGTGAGTCCCAGCCTAGAGTTTATAGAAATCTTTATTTTCAAGGATGTACAAATTCCTCACATCGTTAAGGCAAAATGGAAACTTAATTGTCAGAAAATACATTCTATGAAAAATTTGTATTATACAGAAATGTAGAAGGAGACGTAATCATAACCTCGCCAACCCAAACGTTTATGGATATTTTTTACTTATCTTTTCCTTTATCAAACTGAACCTTGTACCCTAAAAACAATATATTCTGTAAGGGTTGTAACAAAAGATAACTGTCCTCTGCTTCCCTTCACTCTGCTTCCCTAACCCACGAGACAGCTGCCTTGCTCTTTTAGCTGCTTCTGGAATCTATCTGTACTTCAAAAAAATGACTTGCTTATTTTGCTGACTTGAGAACTTTCTGATTTTTATATATTGTGTGCCCGGTTCCATTGTTGGGAGATGAGGATTTAACTTGTATTCCCTGTCCTCCTGCTTCGCCTTCCCTGCGTCTTCCCAACGTTGAGGTGTCTGGTCCTCTGTTTCTGCCTAAGCTATTACAGAACTCAGTGGCCGAGAGCCTCGGGCTTGCTGGCTTACAGTGTTGCCGTCCGGACTCGGCGAGCCTCGGTTATCTTGTTTCTGCTCTGGGGACTGTCGGGCAGTGTCGGCTTGTCTCGCTGCTGTGGCCGGCGCGCTGGAGTCGGCCAGTGGCTGGCCGCGGGCCTCCATCCTCGCCAGAAGCCATGCGGCTGCTTGGGCTTCCTTGCAGCATGGTGGGCGGCGGGGAGCCCCCCCCCCCCCCCCCCCCCCCGCCGGTCCTTCTGAGGGTTCGGCCGGCCCTGGCACGGCATCGCTTCCGTCATGGTCTCTCAGGGAAAGCAGTCGCAGGCCCAGGCCAGATGAAAGAGTGGAAACCTAGACATTTCTTGCTTGGGGGGTGCGAGAGAGAGTTTTTGGCTGTCTTTAGTCCACCATAGTTTTGTTTACAATTTTTGGTTTAAATGAATATTTACCAGCTAATATTGTTCAGCTAAATCATACGCTGTGAGTGCTAATATTCATTTTCTTATGTGACTTGTTGTTTTCCTAGTGGAAATAATTATGTTGTTTTTCTGTTTGCTTAGTTTTCCATGTACCTATTGGTAATTCAGCCCCAGGTTTTCTACATGAACCGTATAAAAAGCCTTTTGTGATGGTCAGTTACACTGTCACTTCCATGTTTTCTCTTGGTGACCTTGGGGCTGTTTGTCTTCCAGCTACAGACTGGACGGGCTCCTCCATAGGCCTATGGCACAGCTGCACATTCTTTTTTTTTTTTCTTTTCCTTTTTTTTTTTAAAGATTGGTTTATTTATTTTAGAGACAGAGAGAGAGAGAGGAGGGAGGGGCAGAGGAAGGAGGAGAAAGAAACTCAAGCAGACTCCGTGTGCTGAGCGCGGAGCTGGATGCGGGGCTCGATCTCACAACCCTGAGGTGAGGCCTGAGCTGGAACCAAGAGTTGGATGCCCAACTGACGGCACCGCCGGGTGCCCCGCAGCTGCACATTCTCCTCTTCTGAGCCCCCAGTTTCTTGGGTGTCCTGTCCTCTGTGGTTTACTGTCCTGTTTTGCTGGTACACCTTCTGCTGGTTCTCTTAGAGCGTGTGGGGGCAACACTGTTGGAGACTCAGTGTGCCAGGGCCGTCTCTCACACTGGTTGGTAGCTCGGCTACGTATACGCTTTGGGTTGGAAACAATTTTCTCAAAAATTTGAATGCGTTGTTTCAGTATTGTTGGGTTTTCCATGTGTATTTTCTCTTTTAGGAAAGCTGATGCTCTCTGGGTCTCTGATTCTTCGCATGTGACCTGTTGTTTCCCCATGCCCCCCCCCCCCCCCAGAACAGGTGGGTCTGCTGTGCATTTGTTATGCTGACACTGGATGGCTCTTTTCCACTTTCTGATTCTGGGACACTTTGAGTTATATCTTTCATAAGTAAAAAATCTTTAAGATTTTCTTCATTTGAGAGAGAGAGCAGAGAGAGAGAGAGAGAGGACAGAGAGAGAGAGAGAGAACAGAGAGAGAGAACAGGGAGAGAACCAGACTCCCTGCTGGACAGGGACACAGGCACCCCTATTGTCAAGATTTGAAAAAAAAAAAAAATAGGGGCCGCCTGGGTGACTGAGAGTGTCTGACTCTTGATTTCAGCTCAGGTCATGATCTCAGGGTCCTGGGATGGAGCTCCCATTTAGGCTCAGTGCTCAGTGTGGACTCGGCTTGAGATTCTCTCTCTCCTCCTCTGCCCCTCCCCCACTTGCATGCGTGCTCTCTTGCTCTCAATAAATAAGTAAAATCTTTATTTTATGTTTTTTAAAGATTTATTTATTTATTTGACAGAGAGAGGGAGAGAGAGTGAACACAAGCAGGGGGAGTGGGAGAGGAAGAAGCAGGCTCCCTGGGGGGCAGAGAGCCTGACTTGGGCTCGATCCCAGGACCCTGGGATCATGACCTGAGCCAAAGGCAGAGGCTTAACCGACTGAGCCCCCCAGGTGCCCCCACAAATAACCTTTTTAAAAAAGAATTTAATTCTGATGTAGCTTACATGCAGTGTTACATTAATTTCAAGTGTCCAATATAAACTCTGTGAGGTAAGTATGCTTAAGATTTGCTCTCTTAATAAATTTCAAGTATGATGCAGTATTATTAACTCTAGTCACCATGCTGTGTCTTAGATCTTCAGAACTTGTGAAGGAAAGTCTATGTTCTCTGGCCATTGTCCTTCCATTTCCCCCAGCCCCTGGCAACTACTGTTTTACTTTTTCTGAGTTTGATTTTTTCTTCTTTTCTTCTTTAGGTTCCATATCTAGGTGAGATCATGCAGTATTTCCCTTTGTCAGTCTAGCTTATTTCAGTTAGCATAATGTCTTCTGGGTTGCAAGTGGCAGAATTTCCTTTTCTTTCTTTTTTGTTTTAATTGGTTGAATAATATTCCATTGCATGTATCTGCTGTATTTTCTTCATCCACCCATCCACTGATGGACACAGCGGTTGTCTCCATGTCTTGGCTATTGTAAATAATGCTGCAGAAAACACGGGATGCAGTTATCTCTTTGAGATAGCAATTTTGTTTCCTTCATATAAATGCTTAGAAGTGGGATTGCTGGATCATATGGTATTTCTGTTTTTAATTTATATTTATTTATTTATCTGACAGAGAGAGAGATCCCAAGTAGGCAGAGAGGCAGGCAGAGAGAGAGGGGGAAGCAGGCTCCCCGCTGAGCAGAGCCCGATGTGGGGCTCGATCCCAGGACCCTGAGACCATGACCTGAGCCAGAGGCAGAGGCTTTGACCCACTGAGCCACCTGTTTTTAATTTTTTAAAAAAGATTTATTTATTTCTTTGAGAGATGTAGAACACCCGTGCATGATCATACGGGTGGGAGGAGGGGCAGAGGGCGAGCACCCCAGACAGAGTCCCGGCTGAACTAGAGCCTGACACCGGGCTTGAACTCACGACCTATGTGATGATGACCCGAGCCAAAACCAAGAGTCAGATGCTCAACCAACTGAGGTGCCCCTATTTTTAATTTTTTGAGGAACTTCCTTGCTGTTTCCGCAGTGGCCGCACCCACTTCCCTTCCTACCAACAGTGCACGAGGATCCCTTTTCTGCACGTCCCGGCCGCCAGCCACCTGTTGTTTCTCGTCTCTTTAATGAGGGCCATCCTGACGGGGGTGAGGGGGCTCCTCACTGTGGTTTTGGCTTGCATTTCCCTGATGATGAGGGTCTCTTCACGTGCCTGCTGGCCATCTGCACATCTTCTTTGGGAAACTGTTCAGAGCTCTTTTGTGATATTTAAGTCTTCTGTTTCTTTTTGGAACTCTTATCATGTGGATGTATTGGCAGCATGGTCTTCAGAGTTTCTTTTCTCTCCTATGTTTCTCCTTTCCGTTCCCTGCCTCTTTCCCTTCACCCTTACTCGTCCCCGTCCCTGCTCTCCTCCCCCCCCTTCCACCCTCTCCCTGCTCCCTCCCCTGTCTTCTCTTCCCTTCTTCCTGCCTGACTCCCTCCCTCTGTCCTTCCTCTCCTCATTTTGGCACGACTGTAGGACGTCCCCTTAGCAGGTGTGGATGCGGCTATAGAGATTGCTGTCATTTTTAACTATTTTGGAAATATTTTTACATTTTCATAATGTTCATTTAAAAATCTAAAGAAGAGCTGAGATAATATATTTCGCGTGCTTCAGAATTAGAAAGTGTAGTGTGGGGGCACCTGGGTGGCTCAGCGGGTTAGAGCCTCTGCCTTCGGCTCAGGTCAGGATCTCAGGGTCCTGGGATCGAGCCCCGCATCGGGCTCTCTGCTCAGCGGGGAGCCTGCCTCTCTGCCTGCTTGTGATCTCTCTCTGTGTCAGTTGAGTAAATAAAATCTTTAGAAAGTGTGGTGTGAAAACCTCTCTACCACTTGACGCCCAGCTGTCTCATTCCCCTCCCTAGAGGCAGCAGTGTGGCCTGAGGGTAGAGCACACCTAAGTGGGAAGGAGGGTGTCTGATTTAACTACCAGGGGAATGTATGTTGAGGTTTCTTTCATACCCAGTATTATGGATTCCTCTGAGTTTCTAGTTTTCTTTTACTTTTTAAGATTCTTGTTTCTCATGGTGAGGTTTCTCCAATGCCTGATTGCCCTGCTTAACGAAGGCCCGTTGTTAAGATGGAGGCCCAGGAGCTGACGGAAGGCCTCTGGGTGGGGGGCCTCACTGAGGGCTGATTGGTCAGGACCCCACTGTCTCTCTCGGTGGGGATCTCCCCCTGAGTCCTGGCAGGTGCCCTCCGGCTGGCTGCCTCTTAGAATTCCCTGCTGGACTTCCATGGAACCTTGCTGCTTTGAGCTCCCCTCCCCCTTGAGTTGTGCTCCCCCGATGTACCCTGGCCCTGGTCTAGGCTCCGGTCTTCCTCCCGCTGGGGCGGGGCTGGGAATGCACTTTACCTGAACTTCCAGTTTTTGTAGCAGATGTCCCTGCTGTATTCAGTGAATTATCATTATGCTTTAAGTGTATTTTAGAAGGAAAATAGAAAATAGTTTACAGATGAGTGAACAATACAACTTAATACATTTAATCTCTCTCCCATTCAACAAAAACTTGATATTTAGAAAACTGAGATAAAACTCACATACCATAAAATTCAACATTTAAGCCATTTTAAGGTTTATATTTCAGTGGAGCTTTTTTGCTTTTTTGTTTGTTTAGTATGTTCTTAGTGTTGCACAACCATCACCACTGTCTAATTCTTGAATATCTTCATCATCCTACTATGAAGGCCCATACCCATTAGCAGTCCTGCCCTGCCCCCTCTCATCCCCTGACCCCTGGCAACCCCCGTTGTACTTTATGTCTCTGCGGATGTGCCTGTTCTGGACATTTCCTAGAAACAGTCCTGTGCTACGTGGCCTTTTGTGACTGGCTTCTCTCACATAGCGTTCAGGATTTGATTCCTTTTTGTGGCCGAATATTACAGTGTATGGGCAGAACACATATCTTTCATCAGTTTATCAGTTGTTGGACTGATATTTGGGTGATTTTTTGCTTTTATGACTACTGCTGCTGAGAAGATTTTTTTATAAAAAAGATTTTTATTAGGGTGCCTGGGTGGCTCAGTGGGTTAAAAGCCTCTGCCTTCGGCTCAGGTCATAATCTCAGGGTCCTGGGATCGAGCCCCGCATCGGGCTCTCTGCTCGGCGGGGATCCTGCTTCCCCCTCTTTCTCTGCCTGCCTCTCTGCCTGCTTGTGATCTCTCTCTCTCTGTCAAATATATTAGAGAGAGAGAGAAAGAGCATGAGTGGGGAGGAGGAGCAGAGGGAGAGGGAGAAGCAGGCTCTCTGCTGAGCAGAGAGCCCGACATGGGGCTCGATCCCAGGACCCCAGGATCATGACCTGAGCCGAAGGCAGCTGCTTCACCGACTGAGCCACCCAGGCGCCCCTGCTATGAAGATTCTTGTACAAGTTTTTGTATAAATACATGTTTTCAATTCTCTCTTGGGTGGATACCTAGGATGTGAATTGCTGGGTCATGGGAACTCTATATTTGACTTTTTGAGGATCTGCTGGACTGTTTTCTATAGCAGCAATACCATTTTTCATCCCCACTAGTAGTGTACGAGGGGTCCAAAGATTGGACCTATTACATTTAGAATATATGGAGTAAAAACCAGTAATGGGGCCCAGAAGATACCAGAAGGAGAGAAGCCGCACCGATGGGTGGGTCTACATAGAGACCTGCCCCGGGCTCTGAGCTTCTTTGCAGCCCAAACAAAAGAAGAAACAGGTCAGTTATAAAGTCCTTACTGTCCCAAATGCATTTCTGCAGGAGAAACAAAACTTTCCCTGTAAATTCTAGATTCTGAATTCTATATAATCTTTTTCATAAGAGAACTCTTATGGAGTCATGGAGTGGCTGGTGCCCTCAACCCCTGCTTTATAGCAAACTATACTGATTTCGTTGTTCTTCACATAGAGCTCTTTGATGGAAGGTTGTCATCATTCAGTGAGGGCAGGACCAAAATATATTCCAGGTAGGTGAGTGTGACATGTTAGAAGACAAGGGAACATGGAGGGAGGTACATATGTCCATGCAAATCTTATTTATAAACTTGGGTTTTCCAGTTAAGTCTCTCTTCTGCCCTAGAAGAGTGACTCAAGAGCTTGGTCCCCCTCTCTTGGTTCTGGGGGCTGTCCTGAGGCCTCACTGCCCCCCGACCCCCCACCCCCTGGGCATTAAGACCTCTCCACGGTGACTCTCTGCTCAGTTCCATTCGCCAGGCAGCTGGGAGTCAGCCTGCTGTGCCCCAGGCAGTCGGCGCGGGGGTTGGCGGGCGATGAGCTTCGGGGATTGCTTAGCTCTGGTCTAGGAGGGACATTCTTCCTGCCATCTTCTGCCCTCCCCCATCTTTCTCCTTCCTCTTTTCCCGAACATACCATATCTGTATTGTGAACTCTCTCTCTCCTGGAATATTAGCTCCCCAAGAATAAGGAATGTGTTTGCCGCTCTGTCTCCACGTGCTAGGACAGGGTCTGGTGGTCGGTAAATAGTTGGGAATGGGGATTGTTGTTCTCTGCGTGACCTTTCTTCACACTGGCGACCCTTCCTCTATTCCCGTGTGGGCAAGGGGTTGCCCAGCCGTCCCAGCTGTCCGGTCTGTCAGGTCATGTTAAATGTACCTGTGAAATGCAAGGAGTTGATTACATAATTCTGGAGAGGTTACTGCAAACAGCAGCGGTGTGATGCTTAGCCCCCCACACTTGCCCCCTTGGAAGGCCACCGGGGGCTCTCAGCTGCTCGTTTTTGTTTTAACCTCCCATCTTTTAATTTTTCGCTCCGTTTTAGTGTTTTCTTTCCTTCTTACAGTGATCACGTGCTGTATTACGTTATTGAAAGACATTTTGACAGGGAAAATGTTTTTGACCAGGGACCTGAAGCTCTCAGCCTCCTTCTCAGGCACCTCTGAGGTCACTGTGGCTCCTCGTGTGAGCTCCGCACGCTGGCACTTCCAACTCACGCTCCTCTGTTGCCTTTGTCACTGTGGATTTACACTGGTTTTGCAATTCCTTTACTGTCATTTTAGTGGGGATTTCTGGAAGGAGTGTAGATAAATATGAGAAAGGAGGCCTCACATTCTTTTTAAATATAAAAATTGTTTTAGAATGACCACTCTGTCCCTATTTTTTGTATCCTGTTCTTCTTGGGTTTATGTCCCTGCTACTGTGCCTCATCTAGCATTTCTTTTTTTTTTTTTTTTCTAAAGATTGATTTATTTGACACAGAGGGATCACAAGCAGGCAGAGAGGCAGGTGGGGCGGGGAGGGGGCGGGGAAGCAGACTCCCCGCTGAGCAGAGAGCCCAATGCGGGGCTCGATCCCAGGCCCCTGAGATCATGACCTGAGCCGAAGGCAGAGGCCCCAACCCACTGAGCCCCCCAGGCGTTCCTCATCTAGCATTTCTTTTGTGAAAGGAATATGTATATTAAACCCCTTAGTCTTTGTGTGTCTCAAAATATATTTGAATGATAATTTCTCTTTTTCAAAAAGATTATTTATTTATTTATGTGACAGAGAGAGACAGAGAGACGGAGGGAACACAAGCAGGGGGGGTAGGAGAGGAAGAAACAGGCTCCCAGTCTAGCAGGGAGCCTGATGTGGGCCTCCATCCCAGGGCTCTGCAATCGTGTGCTGAGCCGAAGGCAGACACTTAACGACTGAGCCACCCAGACGCCCTTGAATGATAATTTCAATGGGAAATTATTTTCCCTTAACACTTTAGACAGACTCCATCCACCATCTACACCTGTCTGTTGAGGCTAAACAAGGGTCTGAGCTACTCGTTCTCATTCTGAAGTCTGGAAGTTACCTTATTCTTTATGGGTTTTAAGATTTTCCTTTTATCCTTCATGTTCTGTAGTTTCAGTATGATGTATCTAAATATTGATTTTTTAATTTATCTTGCTTGGAACCCTGGGTGCTCTTTTAATCTGTGTACATAATTTCCTTTCATCTCTGGAAAAATCTCCATCAGTATGCCTTTGGAACTGCCTTTCCCCATCCTCCTTGGTCTCTCCTAGAACTCCATTGGAATGTAAGCTCCCTGGGGGCAGAGGATCATTTCTTTTTTTGGTGGCAACGTATACGTAACATAAAATTAATTATTTTAGCCGTTTTTCGGTGTGCAGTTCAGTGGTATTAAGTACATTCACACTGCTGTGTAAGCATCACCACCATCCGTCTGCAGATCTTTTTCATCTTCCCAAACTGAAACTCTGCCCTCATGAAACACTAACTCCCCATTCTTCCTCCCCTTCTCTTACAGCCACCATTCTACTTTGTCTCTGTGAACTCGATTACTCTAGGTACTTACACAGAGGTGGAATCATACAGTATTTGTCCTCTGACTGGTGTCTTTCACCTAGCATGATGTTTGCATGGTCCATCCGTATTGTGGTGTGTGGGATTTATTACTTTCTAAGGCTGTAATTTCTTTTGTATGTATATACCACATTTTGTTTGTCCATTCCTCTTTTGATGGACACTTGGATTGCTTCCATCTTTTGGGTATTATAAATAATGTTGCTGTGATTGGTTTTTTTTTTTTTTTTTTTAAGATTTTATTTATTTATTTGACAGAGAGAGAGATCACAAGTAGGCAGAGAGGCAGGCAGAGAGAGGGGGAAGCAGGCTCCCCACCGAGCAGAGAGCCCGATGTGGGGCTCAATTCCAGGCCCCTGAGATCATGACCTGAACTGAAGGCAGAGGCCTTAATCCACTGAGCCACCCAGGCACCCCTGGTTTTGTGTTTTTCTTGAAATGCTAGACAAAATGTAAGATTTTCTAATTTATTGGTATAACTTTGGTAACAACAAAACTCTTAGAAAGATAAAACTAAGTGGTCAGTGACTTCCACTGCTATGGAGGAATTAAAGGCCAATCCTGTCTGGAGTGCCCCATGCCTTAAGGAGTTCTCACAGGTAGAATCCTGGGAAATAAGCAGCCCACAGTCAGATTAGTAGGAAAAAGTGACAAAACACACAAAGAAACAAGCACCACCAATGAAAAAAGCAAATAAAACCCAGTAGTGAAAACACTTTCAAAGTCCACACTTTTAAGACAATTATATTTAATATATTTAAGGATTTAAAAGAAACTTGAAAATACCAACAGGAACAAGCAATCTTGAAAAGAGTGGTTCACACACAGGTTGTGATTTACATGAACCCAGGCTTGGGATCAAATCCTGGCCTCTTGATACACATAGCCTTGTGACCCTGGGTACATTCTAAGAGAAGCCAGACACCTGAATTTTTGTGTGAAACATCCCGGACTTTAACTCTTGGCAGCTAAACTCCTCTATCTATTAGCTCTACTTCTTAGCATTATTTTCTTAGTGGTTACTCTAACTAGGATCACAGTTTGCGCACCTAACTCATCATGGTCTACTTAAAGTTATTATACTACTTTGTTGAAATTTAAGATTCTTGCAACTGTCTAGATTTATTTACTTCCTTTCCCGTGCTACAGTTGTCATATATATTGTATCAAGTTGTAGTACCCATAATCTTATAAATTTTGCTTTAGTCACATGAATTCTATTTATTTATCTATCTATCTATTAATTATTTATTTATAAAAGATATTATTTATTAGGCAGAGAGGCAGGCAGAGAGAGGGGGAAGCAGGCTCCCCGCTGAGCAGAGAGCCTGATGTGGGGCTCGATCCCAGGACCCTGAGATCATGACCTGAGCCGAAGGCAGAGACTTTAACTCACTGAGCCACCCAGGTGCCCCATAGTTACATGAATTTTAAACTTAAGAAAAAGTTTATCAAGCTGCATTTCTTTGATCTTTTATGTTTGCTAATATAGTCAACATTTTTGGTGCCTTCCATTTATTCTTAAAGATCTAAGTTTCAGTCTGATCTCATTTCTCTTCAACCTGAAGAACTTCCTGTAGCATGTCTTATAGTATAGATCTGATAACTTATTAGTTTGTATTTCTTTTAAAATGCGTTTTGCTGGGGGCACCCGGGTGGCTCAGTCATTTAAGCATTTGACTTTTTTTTTTTTTTTTAAAGATTTTATTTATTTGACAGCGAGAAACACAGCGAGAGAGGGAACACAAGCAGAGGGAATGGTAGCGGGAGAAGCAGGCTTCCTGCCGAGCAGGGAGCCTGATGCGGGGCTCGATCCCAGGACCCCGGGATCATGACCTGAGCCGAAGGCAGACGCTTAACGACTGAGCCACCCAGGCGCCCCTAAGCATTTGACTTTGGCTCAGGTCATGATCTTGGGGTCCTGGGATGAAGACTTCACTTATTTATTTTTTTAAGATGTTATTTATTTGAGAGACTGAGAGAGAACATGAACAAGGGAGAGAGAGTCAGAGGCAGAGGGAGAAGTGGGCTCCCTGCTGAGCGGGGAGGCTGATGTAGGACTCAGTTCCGAGACCCGGGGATCATGACCAGAGCTGAAGGCAGACACTTAACTGACTGAGCCACCCAGGTGCCCTTTTGCCTTCATTCTTGAAGGATATTTTTTTCTGGATTTCAAGTTCCACACGGACAGGTTTTTTTCCTTCCATTACTTAAAACATGTCATGTCATGTCTTGTGGCCTCTGTTTTTATGAGAAGTGAGTGGTCATCCATATCATTGTTTTTATATGTAATAGGTCTTTTTTTTTTTTTTTTTTTACTGCTATTAAGGTTTTCTCTTTACCTTTCTTTTTCAGCATCTTGACTAAGGTGCACTTGGGTGTGGGTTTTTTTATGTTTATCAAGCTGCATTTCTTCGATCTGTAAATTTATGTCTCACCAAATTTGGGAAATATTTCTAGCTACTTTTTCTCCAATGTTTTTTCTGCCTATTCTTTCCCTTGTCTCCTTCTGGGTAGGAGTGGGAAACTAGATCTTTTGATATAGTTCTTTAGATTGTTGAGGCTTTCTTTCTTTCTTTCATCAATTTTTCTGTTTTTTAGACAAGATAATTTTTACCAGTCTATTTTCAAGTTTCCTGATTCATATCTAATATGTTATCATGCCCATCCAAACACTTTCTGATTTCAGGCATAGTATTTTTCATTTATAGAATTTCCATTGGCTCTTTCTTTTATGGTTTTGATTTCTTTACTATTTCCAATTTATTACTTTATTATGAGCATATTTTCCTTTATGTTCTTGAGCATGGCTAAAATACATGCTTTAAAATTCTGATTTGCTGAATTTTAATATTTGGGCCATCTCAGGGTTGGTTTGTGTGGTTTCTGTGTTTCTTCATATGTTTAGTAATTTTTGGTTGAATCCTGGATATTGTAATGATAGATTGTAGACACTCTGGATTCTGTTATGTTCCCCTTAAGGGTGTTTTTTTTTTTTTGTTTTTTTTTTTATTCTGTTAAACTACACATCATATGAAACTTAAGTATTTTTAAATATATGGCTAAGTGGCATTAAGTACATTCCCATCGTTATGCTGCCGTCCCCACCGTCTATCCCCAGAACTCCTTGTGTTATGAATCTGAAACTCTCACACCTATTAAACACTAACTTCCTGTTCCTCCTTGTCCCCAACCCTGGCCCCTGGTTCCCACCGTCTACCTTCTATCTCCAAAGATCTGACTCCTCTAGGGGCCTCCCTCATGTAAGTGGGATCATCAGTGTTTGGCCTTGGTGACTGGCTTCTTCCACTGAGCACAGTGTCCTCCGGGTCCCTCCATGTGGTGGCCGCTGTCAGAGTCTCCTTCCTGCTTAAGGCAGAGGAACATTCCATCCTGTGGAGGGACCCCATTTTGCTTCTCCATCCATTGGTTGGTAGACACTTGGGTGCTTCCCTGTCGTAGCCGCTGTGAATCGTGCTGCAGTGAACATGGGTGTGCAAACATCTCTTAGAGACCCTGCTTTCAGTTCTTTAGGGCACATACCCAGATGTGGAATTGCTGGGTCATGGGGTAGTTCTGTTTTTAACTTTGTGAAGGACTTTCATACCGATTTCCACAGCGGCTGCACCATTTTCCATCCCCACTAACGCGGCGCAGGGTTCTAATTTCTCCACATCCTCACCAATACTTGTTATTTCATGGCTCTTTTGAGAGTAGCCATCCTGCTGGATGTGAGGTAGGATCTCATTATGGTTTTGATCTTAAAGTGGTGTATTGGTTTGTTTTTTGTCCAGCAGCTGGAATCTTGTTTCATTTATTTTATAAACTGGGCTACTTGGACTCCATCCCATATTTGTGTCAGCCTGGCATTTGGGCATATGGTTCATGTGCAGAATCTGGGGCTCCTCTTCAGTGGCTCTCTTCTTCTTCTTCTTTTTGTTTTCTTAAAGATTTTATTTACTTATTTGACAGAGAGCTCACAGGTAGGCAGAGAGGCAGGCAGAGGGAGAGGGGGAAGCAGGCTCCCCGCTGAGCAGAGAGCCCGATGCGGGGCTTGATCCCAGGACCCTGAGATCGTGACCTGAGCCGAAGGCAGAGGCTGTGACCCACTGAGCCCCCCAGGCGCCCCCGATGGCTCCCTTCTGTTAGAAGTTTTACTGTTTGTTGTTGTTGTTAAAGATTTTATTTATTTGCTTGAGGGAGGGCGGGGGAGAAGCCGAGGGAGCCTGACATGGGGCTCTGCCCGGGGCCCCAGCACCGTGACCCGAGCCGGAGGCAGACGCTGACTGAGCCCCCGGCGCCCCGAGCTCTTACTTGGACCGCTGTTCCCGCTGCCTCAGACTCCCCTGAAGAGCAGAGCCAAGGCTGGGGTGCCCTCCCACCACTGCCCCTTTCTTCCAGGAAGGGACCCGGTTGTTTTCTTCTTGTGTCTCGGAGTGGTGGTTTTCTGTGGTTTGTCAGCCAGCTCACCTTCAAGGGGTGCCGGTGGGTGCGGCCGCGCTCTTCTCCCTGTGCCGGCGCCCGGGGCTCAGCCGCAACTTGGGCCGTCGGGTTGCCGGGCCTGGGCCAGCGGCGACGCGGCCGGCTTCCCCCGCGGGGACTAACGGTGCGCCGGCCTTGGGGGGACCCGGTGTTGGAACCTCGGGCGGTACCGAGCCCTCCGCCCGGGCGTCCTCAGCTGCGACCCAGGGGGCTTGGCTTTTGTGCGCTTCCCTCTTGTCCTTTTCTAAAGACCTGTCGTCGTCGTCGTCCTTGTTTTTCAAGGTTTCATTTATTTGAGAGAGGGTGTGGGGGGGAGGCGGGGGCAGAGGGAGGGAGAGAAGCCGGCACCCTGCCGAGCGTCCGAGCCCCCCGGGCGCCCCGAAGGCCCGTCTTGCGTGCGCGGTCCCCGTTCAGCCGCGATGGAGCGGAGGAGGCGAGCGGCCGGTGCCTGACTTTTGTGTTCTCCCCTTAAGAATGGTCCCTGTTCCTGGCCTCGCAGCTTTATCATTTTGCGACTCGGTCTCCTTTTTGTGACACGAGAACTGCATCTGTGACCCACGTGATAGACGCACACAGGCCACTCAGAGCTGTAGCGGTGTCGCGTGCTTGTGAGGGTTAGACGTAATTTTCTTTTTATTTGTGTTTTCTAATACCGTAGTGTTCTAAGAACGGAAGCATCTGGGCTGAATGGAAGTTAGCATCGAAACAGTCCTCTTTGTGTTCAGAAAGTTGTAGAGTGCCTAACGATGAAGCAGGCCCCAGAGACCCTTGGCAATGCAAACGGAAAGACCCAGAACTGTGAGGTGAATCGGGAATGTTCCGTGTTCCTCGGCAAAGCCCACCTGTCCAGCGGTCTGCCCGAGGGGGTCGTGCAGAAGTTTAACGGCCACGACGCTCTTCCCTTTATTCCGTCTGAGAGGCTGAAAGACCTAACTTCCCGGGTGTTTAATGGAGAGCCCGGTGCTCATGACACCAGGTTACGTTTTGAGCCCCAGGAAGGGAGAGGGCTCGGGACACCACCCCACACCACCCCTATCAAGAATGGCTCTCCGGAGATTAAGCTGAAGATCACCAAAACATACATGAATGGGAAGCCTCTCTTTGAATCTTCAATTTGTGGTGATGGTGCTGCTGCTGTGTCCCAGTCAGAAGAAAATGGACAAAAACCAGAAAATAAGGCAAGAAGGAGCAGGAAGAGAAGCATAAAATACGACTCCTTACTGGAGCAGGGTCTTGTTGAAGCTGCACTGGTGTCCAAGATCTCAAGTCCCTCGGACAAAAAGGTATCCGTGAGGCCCGGTGGCCAGGGGAGGGTCAAGTGTGGCCGCCGGTTACGTTGAACACGAGCATCACGCGAGGGTGCCTCCGCGTGCGGGGTCGGGGTGGGGGGGCCGCGGTGCGTCTGCTCGCCAGCTCCTCCTGTCCGCACACGCCGAGTGTGGGGCTTGGGCCCCGCTCAGGACACGCTGACGTGGCCACCCATGAGCTTCGCAGCAGCCCGGCGAGTCCGTCGTGAGGCCGGGGAGGCTGACTAAGTGTTCAAGATTCAAGTGGCCAAACAGAGGTCAAGCCGGTTTCTAAACCCAGGTCTGGCCAGTTCCAGAGCCCTCGACCTTTAGGCTGCGCTGTTTTCGTGGATCTTCTCTGCGGAGACACTCTTAGCCCAATTATGGAGCTGTGTCGGGATCGGGCGCGGGGCTCGTTCAGTATATAGCATCTGAGGAGTGGGAAGCAGGGCTGTGTTGTGCAGGACGCTCCTGTCCTTCCACACGGTTCGCTGTCCACTCGTCTCCTCTACCGGGGGGTCCGGCACGCAGTCTGCCTCCCTGACGGCTGGGCTGGCTCGTCCGCCTTCGTGTCCTTGGTGCCCAGTGCGGAGCCCAGCACTGAGCAC
>CM053604.1:573918-612313 GCA_028646535.1 Procyon lotor
CCTTCCTTCCTTCTTCCCTCCCTCCCTCCCTCCCTCCTTCCCTCCTTCCCTCCTTCCTTCCTTTTGTATTTTAAAAGAATTGTGCTAAAGTTCACATAACATGAAGTCTACCATCTTGACCGTTTTGAGTGCACAGCTGGGTGGTGTTAAACGTTCACACTGTTGACTGGCCGTCACCGCCATCCGTCCCAGGACTCACTCGTCTTGTGTCTCTGAGCCTCGGTGTCCTTTCATGGTAACTCCCAATGGTAACTCCCATTCCCGCTCCTGCCGGCCCGACACCCACCGTTCTGTTGTCTATCTCCTTTTTGTAGTTGGTTTGCAGTTCCCGAAGGGTCAGTGATGCCGAGTGTCTACTTGTGCTTATTGGCCATTTGTATGTCTCTGAAGACATGTCTATTCTAGTCCTTGGCCCATATGTGAATCAGATTTGCTTTTTTTGTTGTTGAACTTACAGTGGTTCATTTTGGCAACTTTGAAGTTAATAATTGGTTCAGATGTAGCACATCGCCATTTGTTTTTACATCCAACTCAGATATGTACTGTATCTGATTGAGTTAGTATTAATAGAGAAGTGTTCTTGGCTCTATATTGCTTCTTAGGTTTTATGATAATTTATTGTTGTTTAGATAAACAGTGATTGCTTATTTCAGTGTGATTTTCAGAAATTGTATTTTATATTGAGTCATAAAAAATGTCCCAGTTTATTTTTTAGGCCTGTGGGAAGAAGGAAAAAACTAGAAATGATCTTCTTTGGTATCATGAAACCTGGGAATATAAGTTGAGCAACTGAACAACACATTAAGAATATAGTATGTTATTGATAGAGAGTAGAGCAGATGCAAACCTAAATATTAATTGGAGAGCTCACAAAACATAAAAGATCATGTGTTTTTGGAGGGAAAAATGTGTTCAGGTGGTTGGAGATTCTTCTAGAAAGTTCTTCTAGAGTAAAGTTTGAATTTAGTTTGAGGAAGGTGGTAAATGATGAGCACAGTGTTGGAGCTGAGCCAAGGTCGTGCCCTACTGACCTGTGCACCCTTCAGAATTGTGGGTGACTGGAGCTACGGGCTGGGCCAGGCGGGCTTCCCGGCCTCTTAGTACTGCTAATCAGTCAGCCTTCTACGGCGTCTTAGTGGTACGTGAGCACACGTGCCCTCCGTTCTTGGCTGGGGCTCTGAGCGGTTGGGTTGCTGTTGGCTTGCTGTGTGAGGCAGATGGCTTCTGGGGATGGGGTATAGGGGTGCCCACCTGGCAAACAGATTCCAGAGGAGGTGGGTTCAGGACAAAGAGGACCGAGCCCGAGTCCTGGTGCCTCTGAGTCCCACCCAGCCTTCTGCCCTGGGGGGTGGTTGGACTCTGCCTCGAGGCTCAGGAAAGCACGTCTGCTTAGGACTTGTGGTGGCCAGCAGAGCCTTTGGGCCGGCTCCGGCTCTGACTCCACGGAGGACCTTTGGCATCTTCAGCTTGCCAGAATCGGGGAGTCCCTTCCACGAGGCTTCAGGGGCCCCAGGACGCACCCCAGAGGCGTCTAGACTTGGTAGAGGATGAAAAAAACCGTCAGTTGAGACAGAGGCCGGGCAGGCACACAGGTGCGCGCCTGAGGTGTGGCTGCCTCCTCCCCAGCGCTCTCACCGAGAGGCAGAGCCAAGCGGAAGTCACCGCGGGCTTTGTGACCTCGCGCCGCCGGGCTGCCTCGCACATCGCAAGCAATTCCTTTTGAACGCGTAGGGATTTCAGCTTTGTTTATAGGAAGCTGCTGGCATCTCAGACCTATGTGATTGGAGGGGTCTTTTGAATGTCTCTTAGTTCCAGCTCCTGGGGTTAAGTAATTTTAATTTCATCACATCTTTCTCCTGGTTTAGAGCACAGTAATTCCTGAGGTCCAAGCGGCCGGTCTGAGTGACGCTCACACACGGCAGCGTCTGTGTTCGCTCTCACTTTCTCCTCCTGCGGTCTCTGGCCCTTCCTCCTGCTGACAGTGTTGGAGCAGAGCATGAGGCTCCCAGTGGGGGCGTGGGCCCTGGAGTCTGCTTGCCAGGGTCTAGTCGTGAACTGCTCGGTTTTCCTGGGCCTCAGTTTCCCTGTATCTGAAAAAAGAGGGGCATGGTGATAACACTTATTTGGAAAAGGTCTTTGCATGGTCGAGTAGTGAGCGTTTAGATGTTGGCCCAGGTTACTGACTGTCCTCCTCTTTTTAACTTTTAAACCCTGCATTCTTATTGCATCTCTTCTCCCCTGCTCACCTCTGGGATTCTTTCCTGAAAGCATTCCAGTTTGACCACTTGTTTCCCCGGCAGCACCCTAGTGTTGGATCATTTAATTTAGATCATTTTGTACCCTTTTTGGGTGCCTTTATGTCGTCAGACGTGCCCCGGCTTTCCCAGCAGTGCCAAGGGTTCACACTTGAGTTCCATCTTGTCGCTTGTTTGTTTGTTTGCTTTGTGAAAGATTTTGTTTAAGATTTTTATTTATTTGACAGAGAGAGAGATCACAAGCAGGCAGAGAGAGAGGGGGAAGCAGGCTCCCCGCTGAGCAGAGAGCCCGATGCGGGGCTCGATCCCAGGACCCCGAGATCATGACCTGAGCGAAGGCAGAGGCTCTAACCCACTGAGCCCCCCAGGCGCCCCTTTGTGAAAGATTTTATTTATTGTTTGCTTGTCTCTTCTTTACTTAAACACCTCCCAGGCCCATGGTTGGCAGTGCAGCGCACACCCGTGCACCCTCACCTCTGTTGCAAAGTTTACCCTGCTCCATCTCTTTCCGAACGCGAGTGCTCCCGTTGGCAACCCGTGTGGCTGGAGGCATCATGGTGCCACACCCCCAGGTGTGTCAGCAGGGATCTTCTACGAACAAGGACAGCTTCCTGCCCAACTCAGCACCCCGACACATGTAGGGGAACACTGTCCCATCGTAGGGCCCTGGCTTAGACTTCCCCAGCAATCTTCAGTATTTTCCCCGTGCCTGTTTTTTCACCACTCTGGATCGAAAAGGGTGCTTGCACTGCATTTAGCTCCCCGCTGCCCTGCCTCTTTAGGCTCCTGCAGTCTAGACCGGCACTGCCCACAGCACTCATTGCTCTAGTCTTTGTGATCAGACTCAGGGACTCAGGTCCAGAGGACCAGCCAGGAGTACCATATGGGTGTTCTTGAGGGAAGGGGCTTGAGCTTGGCCCTTCACTGAGTACCTGCCTTCTTGCAGTGTGTTTCTCTAGGAATTGTTTGGGGATGCAGGGGAGGAGCACTTGTAATCACAAGCAAAGCAACTTCAGAAGACTGGGGATGTGCGTTTGAGAAGTAGTTCAGAAGGAAGGGAATAGGGTGAACACAGGCCTGATGGGAGATGCACATGACCTTCTAAAAGGGGTCAGAGGAGACTGGGCGTGGGGGTGACAGGAGGACACCTTTCTCAGTCGGATTGCAGCGGGGGCTCCTGGTGTCGGCCGTCCCGCTTCCCAGTGGGCGGTGGCCAACAAAACTCTCCAGGGCAAGATACAGCCCTGTTGTCACTAGTGAGTGATCTGTGGCCACGTTTGGAGATTAGTTTCTTAGTTTCCCCTGCCAGTCTTTCCTTACGGTCTTAGCACTCCTTATGATCCATTGGCTTATAACTGTCCATTTTTATCATGCTTTCTGTGTTTAATTAACTGGAATTTTTCTGTGAAAATGAGCTTCCTCTTAAAAATTTAGTTACATAGTATAGTTCTTACCCTTTCTTTTTTTTTTAAGGATTTTATTTGTTTGATAGAGACGGCGAGAGAGGGAACACAAGCAGGAGGAGCTGGAGGGGGGGAAGCAGGCTTCCCGCTGAGCAGAGAGCCCGATGCGGGGCTTGATCCCAGGACCCCGGGGTCAGGACCTGAGCCGGAGGCAGAGGCTTAAGGACTGAGCCACCCAGGTGCTCCAGTCCTTCTTAATCTTTAAAAAATTATTTAAATTCAATTTAATTAACATCTAGTGTGTTATTAGTGTCCGAGGTAGAATTCAGTGATTCATCAGCTGCGCATAACACCCAGTGCTCATTCCCTCACGTGCCCTCCTTCATGCCCATTGCCCAGTTATCCCATTCCCCCGTCCTTACTTTTTTTTTTTTTTTTTTAAAGATTTCATTTATTTATGAGAGAGAGACCGAGAGCACGAGTGGGGTGAGGGGCAGAGGGAGAAACAGACTCCCTGCTGAGCAGGGAGCCCGATGCAGGACTTGATCCCAAGACTCTGGGATCATGACCTGAGCTGAAGGCAGATGCCTAAGGTCTGACTGAGTCACCCAGGCGCCCCAGTCCTTACTCTTTCTAATGCTCAAATTGCCCCAAATCTAACCAGCAGGAGGCCCCTTAGGTCCCTTTCAGCAGTGTCCTTTCGACATGTCTCAGTCAGCCTTTGAGCACTTCTTACGTGTGATCTAACAAGATGTTCTGTGTTCATTTTATACTTTGTTTGCCCTTGTCATGGAATCAGCCAGTTTCTTGGAGAAAACTTGGGTCTTTTTAGAAGACAGTGATGTGTAGAAGCCCAGATCTGGGCACCAGTTGTGTTCAGTGCTATGGAGACAGAGGATTCAGCAAGGGTGTGTGAGGTAGGACTCCAGGCAGTCCTGAGACCTGGCCCCCAGTGGGGCTTTGGGTCCGTGTGTGACCCCCGGACGCTGGGCCCGAAGCAGCTCCATGGTGGCGGGGGCATGGCGGGTGATGGGTGGACTTCAGGGGGTTCGGCGTCCTTGTTGGGGAAAGACTGGGGACCTGAAGAAGGGGTGGTTCTGGCGCGGGGCTGTCTGGGCGTGCGGGCTTGTGAAGCAGGTTTGTTTGCCTGTGAGATACACCCCTTCGCCCTACCCCGTATCCCCGCCCCAAATTTTATTTCCTTCTTTGGTTTTGTGTATTTTTCTCCTCCACTTACCATGCTTGGATTTATAGATGCGCTTGAATTTGGATCTTAGTAATGCACTTAGATTTTAAAACTTGAAGTATAATCTACAGGCAGAAGAGACTACAACTCATGGGCTGCAGCTCAGTCCAGGCTCTTCTGAAAGTTGAATTTGCTTTGAAAAGCCAAGTTAACAAAAGCTGTAGTAGCATGTTTGTGATATACAGCAGCGTACTTGTCTTGCCTGCCGTCTGTAAGGGTTAGGCTGAGCTTTGAGGCCCGACCCCGAGCTGCAAACAGAAGATAAATGTGTGTGTTAGTTACACTATGAAAACTGAATTCTGTCGCATCTGCAAGCTTCACCATCTTCTTGGCACACCTGTACCCCACTCGTCTTCTCGTCACACAGCTGGGGTCAGGAGTCAAGTAACTATCTGTCGTGGAAAACTTTGTCGCTTTTTCTGTTATGGAAGGGAATCCTCATTGCTTGCTTGCTTTCTTTCTAAAAATATTATAGGTAATCTGGCTTTCTCATATCTTGGGTTATTTGATAGTAAAATCTCACTGATTTTCTTTTTTCCTTGTTCTCTCGGTTACTAAGAGATGTGTTAAAATCATCCACTGTGATAGTGAATGTGCCTTTTTTTAAAATTTGCAATCTTGTCAGTTTCTGCTTTACCTATTTTGGTGCTGCAGTGCCCCCCAGGGACTCAACCGGGAAATTCAGGCGTGGTGGTGCTTGTCCTTCATGCCCTGTAGAACTGTGCGGTGTATGTCCTTGTGATTCTCTCCCTGTGCTTTAGTCTTGCCTCTGTAGACCTTTGCATTTTTTATGGCTTCTCTTCCTCTCTAGAGCTTCAGCTCCAAAGCAGCCTTGTCTCTCTGTGGGAGCCTCTGCATGCATAGCTGACTGCCGTTAACTCAAAGAGTTCTATAGAATCGGGAGAGACTCTGACTCAGGCTGGCCCAGAGGGTCAGGGACCACCTTAAGTCCACTGGGCCATGACGAGGAGGAAAGGGTTGTAATGAAAAATTAGGTACCTGGGCTATTGGTGGAGGACAGGTTCTCTTAGAAGGGATTGTAAGTGGGGGGGAGTCAGTGACAGGTGTTTTCATACCAACCATGATTGATGAACATCAGAAATCACAGGAAGAAATAATTAGTAATAAATGGTGGGACAACTGGTTAATTATATGGTAAAATAAAACAATGAGATATTCACCTCTCAACTTGAACCAAAGAAATTCATATGGATTAAAGAAACCCATAAAAATAGGGGAAAATTAGGTTATATTGTTACGAAATTTCTTTTCTTTTTTTGTTACCAAATTTCTAGGCAGGAAAGAACTTCAAAACTAAGTACATTTATTTTACAAACTTGGGAGCAGACTATAGTGTTCTTTTTTTTTTTTTTTTAAAGATTTTATTTATTTGACAGAGAGAAACACAGCGAGAGAGGGAACACAAGCAGAGGGAACGGTAGGGGGAGAAGCAGGCTTCCTGCCGAGCAAGGAGCCCGATGCGGGGCTCGATCCCAGGACCCTGGAATCATGACCTGGGCCGAAGGCAGACGCTTAACGACTGAGCCACCCAGGCGCCCCAGACTATAGTGTTCTTTTGCTTTTTTTCACCTGACCTGTAAGGAGCATTTTTCTGTGTAATTAACCATAAAAAATAATGTTAAGTTCATATTATTTCATCATATGCACTGTAACAGATTTTCTTCATTGTGCATGATGCTGTGACACAGGTCTATAGTCCTTTTCATGACCAAGGAACGTTCTTTCAAAGTATTAAAGTAATGGAAGAAGTCACAAAGCCCTTAACATATTTTTGAATCTCACCTATTATAAAATCAAAGAAGTACGCACACTTATAAACAGACCAAAATCTACTGAGAGGTTAGTCGTGAAAAATAGTTCATCCTCCTTCTTAGAGCTAATTATTTTTAAGTCTTCCAACATTTTTTTCTAGTTTTAACTACTATCTTTGATTTGTCATAGGTATGTTCTGTTGATTTTCTGTTATGGATGAAGATGAATGTCTGCAATCATTTCTTTCCATTCTCTGCATATAATTAACTCAGTGTTCTTTGGTGTTTTTGGTTTGTTTGTTTTAATTTTTAGCCCATTAGTCACTCCAGGTGGCAAATTAACTCACTGTTTTTATTACATCAAACAAATGTTTACATAATTTTGACTATGTAAATATCATTCAGTGCAAAGCAGATTGTGTTCTGTAATTGCATTTTCTTTTTTGTACAACTTTTTGTTTTTCTTGGAGTTAATTATTGCCTTTCTTCCCTCCCTTCCTTCCTTCCTTCCTTCTCTCTCTCTGTCTCTCTCTCTCTCTTTCATAGGGTCTGCACCCAATGTGGGGCTTGAACCCACAACCCCGAGATCAAGAGTCACATGCTCCACTGATGAGGCAGGCACCCCTGCTTTTTTTTTTTTTTTTTTTTAAAGATTTTATTTATTTGACAGAGAGAAACACAGCGAGAGAGGGAACACAAGCAGAGGGATTGGTAGCGGGAGAAGCAGGCTTCCTGCCGAGCAGAGAGCCTGATGCGGGGCTCGATCCCAGGCCCCTGGGATCTGACCTGGGCCGTAGGCAGACGCTTAATGACTGAGCCACCCAGGCGCCCCTTTTTTTTTTTTTTTTTTTTTTTTTTAATCATATACTTTGCTATGTAAGGCTATACAGCCTTACTTATTTTTTTTCCAAATATCCGTTTCTCTGTCCCTGAAACTCATCCTGTTATACAGTTTCTCCTGTTGGGAGAGAAAGTGAAAACCTATGTTTGATTGCCATTTTCCTTTTCTGCTCCTTGGATCTCATCTTTTTTTTTTTTTTTTTAAGATTATTTATTTAGAATGTGTATGTGGGTGCACGTGTGAGAGCAGAGGGAGGGGGTAGGAGGAGAGGGAGAGAGAGAATCTCAAGCAGACTCTGTGCTGAGCCACTGAGCCCAGAGCACAGAGCTCTCTGTAGAGCTTGATCCCAGGACCCCACGATCATGACCTAGGTCGAAATCAAGAGTCGGACACTTAACCAGCTGAGTCCCCCAGGCACCCCTTGGATCTCATCTTTTAACCCTCCTTCGTTGGTGCTCAGATTTTCTTTTGGTTTGGAAGAGTTCTTGTGTCTTGTCTTCCCTCGCGCTCTCCTGGAATCTTCCACTCTCCTGCCTCAGGCTGTAGGGCTGGCACTCTTAGCCTCGTGCGTGGTAGTAATCTGAGACCTTTTTTAAGAGGCTTTCCTGAGTCACCGGCATTGTTTTCTGTGGCTCCGCACTGAGCTCACTCTTGATTAGTTTTCCTTTTTTGCTGGAGTATAATTTTGGGGTTCTAAGGAAGTGTGTGAGAGGGAGATTTGATTCCCTGTCATTCGGAGGATGCTGCTTCCGTGTTTTCACACTTGATTGATGGTTTGGCTTAGTGTGGAGTTTTATGTTGAAATAATTCTTTTCAGAATTTTGAAGGTATCCCATTATTTCCTTCTAGCATCCAGGGTTCCTCTTGAAGTACCTTGTTATCCTACTTTTCATTCCATTAACGTGGAAGCTGCCCTTGTCCCTTCCCCCAGCACCTTAAAGGTCAGAAAGGTGTGCACTGGTATGGGTAGTGGATGAGGCACTCAGGGTTGTTTTAGTTCTGAGACGTGGTCTTGTGTTGGTTCTTTGACAGCGCTCGCTCGCTCGCTCTCTCTCTGTTTCTCGAGGAGTTGTTATTTGGGTGTGGTACTTCCTGGTTTGATCCTATAGGTTTCTTATGGGGGTAGATGTTTTTCACCTTATTTTTCTTTTTTGGGGGAGATTTCTTAACTTTACCTTCCAGGCTTTCTTGCTGATTTTTTTTTTCATAATTGTATTTTTTTTTTTAATTTTTTTTTTCATAATTGTATTATTTTATTTTATTTTATTTATTTATTTGACAGAGAGAGAGATCACAAGCAGGCAGAGAGGCAGGCAGAGAGAGAGGGGGAAGCAGGCTCCCCGCTGAGCAGGGACCCCAATGTGGGGCTCGATCCCAGGACCCTGGGATCATGACCTGAGCTGAAGGCAGAGGCTCTAACCCACTGAGCCACCCAGGCGCCCCTCATAATTGTATTTTAAAGTTTCCAATAGCTCTTTTTCTTTGTTCTCTTTCCATAGCAAACTAGAGTTTTCCTTTGTCAGGTGTCATCTCTTCCTGGTGTTTTGTGTGTGTGGCCTTGCAGAGATAGCTTATTTCTGTGGCTCTTGGACTCGTTTACGCTGGGGACTTCCCCAGGTCCTGGAGGGTCCTTGATGCTACATTTGTGTTTGAGAGAGTACCACTTAGAGCTGCTGTGACTTATATGTGGGTAGACTGTTAGCCTATTTTCGAGGGTCTAGCTGGCTGTTGGCTACTCAGTTGGGAGGATCTCCAAAAGACTCAGTAGAGAGGTTTTTCTTCCGGAGTGTGTTGGTTCTTTAAGAAGTGTTCTTGGATTTCTTGTGACCAGCATGTTCTATGAATCAGCAGGGGCTGGTATTTCTCCCATGGAGATACCCCTTTCTCCCTCCACTTGGCACAAAGATGTGACTTCTTATTTTTTAATTATTATTATTATTTTTTTTTAAGTTCAGTGTGGGGCTGAGATCAGGACTTGAGCTGAGATCAGGAGTTGGATGTTTAACTGACTGAGCCACCCGGGCATACCAAAATCTGACCTTTCAACCAGTTTGCTTGTTTTCAACCTCACTCTTCCTCAGCTGAATATGGCACCTCCTCTCTTGGATTTTGGGGTCAAGTGTCTCTTTCTTCACCCACCTCCTTTCTGGCCACACTGTAGGACGTGGCTTCTTCCTTTATTCTAAGAGAAATAGCAGTGGATATCCGAGGGGTTGCCCTGTGGCCTCATGGCTGCCTTCAGAGAACCTTCTCCCCCCTAATTCCCCTAACCCCCCCATGAGCATTGTGAATGAGTAGCCAGCCCAAGGTTGCCCAGCTACCAGCTGGTAGGTGGTGGGGTTGGGATTTGAACTCAGGCTATCTGACACCAGTCTGTATCCCCTCGTTGCTGCATAGGCCCCTCTCTGTTGAATGGCCTTTTTGCTGATGTTGTCTCTTGGCCTTCTTTTTTGGCAATCTTTTTAAGTGGATCTTGGAAGGGAGGAGATGTCCACTTGATTTCCTAGTTTAATTTGAATCTTATCTGAGTCCCTCATGAATGCGTTTCCTTTCTCTTTGACATGGAGTGTGGTGGGGGATAAAAAGAGGAGGACTTTTTTGAGGATAACAGACTCAAACAGCACCAGATAAAATGACCTCAAAGCAGCTTCCAACTTCATATCAGTAATT
The DNA here is from genome assembly GCA_028646535.1 of Procyon lotor. Lineage (NCBI taxonomy): Eukaryota > Metazoa > Chordata > Mammalia > Carnivora > Procyonidae > Procyon > Procyon lotor. The sequence continues at coordinate 584,106 of CM053604.1, forward strand.
ATTAATAGACTTGCCTAATTTCATCCAAAATTCTAACTTTCAAGTTCTAACATTTTATTTTAAAAACTAGGTCAGAAAAAGAGTGCACGCCAGTATCACGTACAGTTCTTTGGTGACGCCCCAGAAAGAGCGTGGATATTTGAGAAGAGCCTTGTAGCTTTTGAAGGAGAAGGACAGTTTGAAAAATTATGCCAGGAAAGTGCCAAGCAGGCACCCACGAAAGCTGAGAAAATTAAGGTGATAGCTGTTCCTTAAGTACAATTTTAGACCAAAACTTTAATTTATATTCTTATTTACTTTGAAATTGTGGTGGTTTGATTTATTGCAATGGCTCATGTCTGTCTTTGTTTAACTTGGCCCAAGTACGCTGTGTTACGAAACAGAACAAGTTTCCTTAGAGACGGTATATTCGTTTTACTTATTTGATGATAGAGCTAATTTTTTTAAATAATTTCGTTTTTTGTATATATAAAAATACATACAAATGTTATACATGTGTTATGTAATCTATATATTATATGAGTTAAATGTGATTGGAATTGATTTCTAGTTTAAAGAAATAGTAACTGTTGGGCTGAATTCTGTCTAAAACCTTCAAGTTAATTGGTTTTTATACTTTTTTAATTTCTGAATTTATCTGGAATTATTAAAGTAGGCTTTGTTTTAAAGTGGGTTAACTTTTTTGTTTGTATAATGAAACTTACAGTGTCTTCCGTTTTTCTTCCTAGCTGTTGAAACCTATTTCAGGGAAATTGAGGGCCCAGTGGGAAATGGGCATCGTTCAGGCGGAAGAGGCTGCAAGCATGTCAGTAGAGGAGCGGAAAGCCAAGTTCACTTTCCTCTACGTGGGGGACCAGCTTCATCTCAACCCTCACGTAGCTAAGGAGGCAAGCATGGCCGTGGAGTCCCCAGGACAAACAGTAGAATCCTCAGGGGTCACCGAAGAAGCTGCTGAGAACCCCAGGTCCAGGAGGGAAGAGAGCGTTCCCATCAAGAGAAGGCGGAGAGCCAGGCTGTCTGGTTCTGCCGAGAACCAGGACAGCGACCCTGGGACGGTGAAGAGTACTCCTCAGAAGCTGGCAGAGGCCGAGCCCAAGAGAGGAGTCGGGTCTCCTCCTGGAAGGAAGAAGACCACGGCCTCCGCCCCACGAAACAGGAAGGGGGATGCAGCGTCCCAGTTTCTGGTCTTCTGCCAGAAGCACAGGGATGAGGTGGGTGCTGGGATGGGTTCCGCGGTGCTGCGTGTTAGCCGGGGAGTTCCTGGATTGGAGGGGCACCCCTTCGGTGCTGTTGCTGTTTCTCGTCAGCACAGGCTCTGGGGGCCTTGCCGAGATTCTGGCCTAGTAAGTAAGTGTTGTTAGGGAACAGCCCCTCTCATCCTGGGGGCAAAGGCGCGCGCCCCTGCACTCTTGGTTGTGAGCACGCGTCTCCCACTGTGGCCGACCGTAGGTAGCGAGGGAAGCCTTTCAACACTTGCCTCCTTTGTCATCACAGAGTACGGCATCTGGGAGCGCGTGGTGCAGCTCGACTGTAAGGGACTGAGGGGTTGGCGCCTCTTGTTTCGTTCAGGATCACTTGAAGCGAGTAGGTCGGTAGGGCTTTTCTCAGTCATGTAGAGGTGGTGTAATGTGGGACAGTCTAGTATGTGATTCACGGTGTTGCTGATCAGATGATCCTCGCGGTAGGTGGAGAGAAGGCGTTCGATAAGAGTCATGGCTCTTTGATGCAGGGTTAGCGAGCCACAATTAGAAGGTGACCTCCTCAGTCTGTTGAAGGGTATCAGTCAGAAACGTTTAGTAAGCCTCCTACTTAGTAATAAAACTTTAGAAGCATTCTCTTTAAAATTGTGAACAAGGGGCGCCTGGGCGGCTCAGCCTGGTTAAGCGGCTGCCTTCGGCTCAGGTCAGGGTCCTGGGATCGAGTCCCACTTCAGCCTCCTTGCTCAGTGCGGAGCCTGCTTCTCCCTCTGCCTGCCACTCCCCCCGCTTGTGCTCATTCTCTCTCTGATTTAAAAATATATAATAAAATATTAAAAAAATAAAACTGTGAACAAGATTAGATGCCTCGCTTTAACCACTGACGTTAAGTGTTGTAGAAAAAATACTAGCCAGTGTGGTGAGGTAAGGGAAAGGAAGAAATAAAGTTGCCGTTGTTGCAGAGGTCTGTGTGGAAGCTTAAGAGAACCCTCAGGAAATCTTTAGAATTAAGGAGTTCACTAGGACTGGTGGGTGTAAGATCAGTATACAAGAACAGCCACAAAGAGGAAACGTAATACTAGGACAGATACCATTCGGGATGCCTGGCTGGCTCAATTGCGGAACATGTGACTCTTGATCTGGGAATTGTAAGTTTGAGCCCATGTTGGGTGTAGAAATTGCTTGACAATCTTGAAATAAAATCTTTTTGTTTTTTTTAAGACTTTATTTATTTATTTGACAGAGAGAGATCACAGGCAGGTGGGGGGGGGGAAGCAGGCTCCCCGCTGAGCAGGGAGCCCGATGCAGGGCTCGATCCCAGGACCCTGAGATCATGACCCGAGCCGAAGGCAGAGACTTAACAACTGAGCCACCCAGGCACCCCTGAAAATAAAATCTTAAAAAAAAAAAAAAGACATACCATTTATGACTGCAACAAAATATATAAGGTATCGAGAAATAAATATGTATAACTTTGGAGAAAAATAACGGTTGGTATTTTAGTGGACCTAAAGAAACAGACATGTTGATAGATAGGAAGGTTCAGTATTCTGAAGTCAAAGTTGTCAATTCCCCTTATACTAAACGATAAATTCTGTATAATCCTGACAAAACTCCCAGTAGGGATTTCTTTGCTCTTTCCAAGTGGACGATAGAGAGCCACACCTGAAGTTGTTACCAGGTGCAGGGACGTTTGTGCTGCGGACGTCCAGGCGGTGGCAGTGCGCAGAGTAGAGGCCAGAAGCACTCTTGAGTGTGTGGGAAGCATGTGAGGAAGGGGTGCAGACAGCTGGGCAGAACTCAGCGATTGGGGACAGCTTTATGCTTTGGGAGGGGAGGATTTCTTAACCCAAACCCATCACAGATCGTTGAGGGCCTGTGGAAGTTGCTGTGCCAAGGACCCCACGAACACAGGGAAAGGATGAACTGTGTGTACAGAGCTCATGATTCTGAAGCCTGGGAAAATGGCAATTTCTAGAAAAGCGTGGACAGCCAGTGCATCCATGCTGACCAGTCAAGGCGGATGCACGGGCGGGCAGCTCTGCCCTCAGGGAGCTCCGGGCACCCCTCCGGAGCCTGTCTGTGCAGACTTGCCGCCGGCTGCCGCCTCTGTGCCACGAGCGGGCTGTCGGGCGCGCCCTGAGACTTCAGTTGTGCGTTAGAGACGAGCACTCTGCGCTGCTCCCCCTGCTTGAACCCAGTCTCTGTAGGGCCCTTCCCTCCCAGCGGGGCTCGGGTGCTGGTTGGTTCTGAGTAATTCTGTGTTGTCAGAAGAGGGACGGCAGCAGGATGCTCTTAGACTGGCTCAGTGACTTCATCGGGACTGCAAGTGTGTTTGTTCGGGGTCTGCAAGAGTTCCGCTTAGGGACAAGAATCTGGGTCTTTCTGGATTGTGTTTTCCTTTGGGGAGGTGGTGGTGACTCCCAAGGATGGGTTTTGTTTGGTTGTTAATTGGTTAATCAATGCCCAACCCTTGAGGAACAGCATTGGATGGAGACCTCCCTCGCTTCCTGGACCCCCTTTCCTAGAGCCACTGGATGGAGGCTATGACTATCAAGGACGTTTAGCTATCACTTAACTTTTTTTGGGTTCTAGCTTCTTGCAAATGAAGGAAAGTGTTGGGCTTTGTGAAATGGATGGAGTTTTCATTAGCGTGTTTTGCTTGTTTGTCTTTGTCCGTCAGGCTCAGCTCAGATGTGCGGCTCACAGGTGTGCTCTGTGGTGTTTGTGGGGTACAGTCAGAGGGGCTGCAGGGGGCGGTGACTTTGTTGGAAGATAAAGGCCACAGTGGGAGGTAGGCCCACTGATGAGCTGGGTGGGGCGAGGGGGAGGGGAGGCTCTGTTTGCGGGCAAGGAGGCAAGAGCAGCTAGGGGATCCCTACTGTGATGAAAAGCCCAGGAAGAATTTACTGGAGACTTTAAGCATCAGTCGCAATGTCATTGACTACCGATGTGTGTGGTCTCAGTTTCCCATTTTTATTTATTTATTTTTTATTTATTTATTTTTAAAGATTTTATTTATTTGACAGAGAGAAACACAGTGAGAGAGGGAACACAAGCAGAGGGAATGGTAGCGGGAGAAGCAGGCTTCTCCCAGAGCAGAGAGCCCGATGCGGGGCTCGATCCCACTACCCTGGGATCATGACCTGAGCCAAAGGTAGACGCTTAACGACTGAGCGACCCAGGCGCCCCTTATTATTATTATTATTATTTTTTAAGATTTTATTTATTTAGGGGCACCTGGGTGGCTCAGTGGGTTAGAGCCTCTGCCTTCGGCTCAGGTCATGATCTCAGGGTCCTGGGATCGAGCCCCGCATCGGGCTCCCTGCTCAGCGGGGAGCCTGCTTCCCCCTCTCTGTCTGCCTCTCTGCCTACTTGTGATCTCTCTCTCTCTTTCTGTCAAATAAATAAAATCTTTTTAAAAAAATAAATGGTTGGGGTGCCTGGGTGGCTCAGTCAGTTGAGCATCCAAGTGTTGGATTCGGCTTGGGTCAGGATCTCGGTCCTGAGATGGGGTCCCACGTCAGGCTCTGCACTCAGTGGGAGTCCTCAGGCAGGTCCTCCTCCTCCCTGTGCTGTCCTGCTGCTTGCGCGTGTGCTCTCTTCTCTGTCTCTGTCTTGCAAATAAATACATCCTTTTCTTTTTTAAGATTTTATTTATTTGACACAGAGAGAGGGGACACAAGCAGGGGGAGGGGCAAAGGGAGATAGAGAAGCAGACTCCCCACTGAGCAGGGAGCCGGATGTGGGATTCTATCCCAGGACCCTGAGATCGTGACTTGAGCCAAAGGCAGATGCTTAACCGACTGAGCCACCCAGGCGCCCCGCAAATAAATAAATCTTTAAAAAAGTTTGGAGGTAGCCACTACTGAGTGCTTATTGTGTGTAAGATACATTGCGTGTATATTACTGTGAAAAATAATAATCAGTTCTCATAAAGGCCTTTTGAGTTGGCATAAATTATCCCTGTCTTAGAGCTAGCTCCCCTGAACTCCATGATGTAAAGTGACTCTCCTTTCCCTGGGGGAGGACACAGGCAGGAAGAAGGACTGGGACTTGGCCCGAATAATCACACGTATGTGCGTGTGTGAGCACATGTGTGTGCATGTGACACATGTGCCTGTGTGTGTGACACATGTGCCTGTGTGTGTGTGTGCATGTGACCCATGTGCCTGTGTGTGTGTGCACGTGACCCATGTGCCTGTGTGTGTGTGCATGTGACACATGTGCCTGTGTGTGTGCATGTGACCCATGTGCCTGTGTGTGCACGTGCCACATGTGCCTGTGTGTGTGTGCATGTGACCCATGTGCCTGTGTGTGTGTGCATGTGACCCATGTGCCTGTGTGTGTGTGCACGTGCCACATGTGCCTGTGTGTGTGTGCATGTGACCCATGTGCCTGTGTGTGTGTGCACGTGACCCATGTGCCTGTGTGTGCACGTGACCCATGTGCCTGTGTGTGTGTGCACGTGACCCATGTGCCTGTGTGTGTGTGCACGTGACCCATGTGCCTGTGTGTGTGCATGTGTGTGTGCACGTGCCACATGTGCCTGTGTGTGTGCATGTGACACATGTGCCTGTGTGTGTGTGACACATGTGCCTGTGTGTGTGCACGTGCCACATGTGCCTGTGTGTGTGTGTGCATGTGTGTGTGTACGTGCCACATGTGCCTGTGTGTGTGTGTGTGTGCACGTGCCACATGTGCCTGTGTGTGTGTGTGCATGTGACCCATATGCCTGTGTGTGTGCACGCGTGTGTGCACGTGCACTCACAGAACTTGTAGACTTTGTACTGCACTGCTTCAGTGATGAAACCCATAGAGTTCAGTGAGCAGCCAGTGCCTTATTAGCCTGAAATGATGATGGAGATCTTCTGTGCCCCCACTGGAGTACACTACATGCCTCGGGATGAGAAATAAGCAGGGGGCCCCCCAGAAGGCGAGCACTGTGGGTGGGATGGTGGCTGCTTTGACCTTTCTATTTGCTGCCCGTAGCTCAGAATGTTCTTGAATGAATGAATGAATGAATGAATGAAGGCCTGAGTGAGCACAACATTGTGGTTGAAATGAAAAGGGTGCTCCGGAGTCAGCCTGGAGGAAGGAAATGTTTCAGGAGAGGCTGAGCCTGTCGTTGTGCCCCTGAGTGCAGAGTTGTTCCGGGAGTGATGGGAGTGGGGTGAGGATAGGCCCCAGGATGGGGGGGGCTGTGGAAGACATCACCTGTGGCAGAGACCCCGGCCTACTTGTGGGCCAGGCCGTGGTCCCTCTGGTTGCAAGGAGGGGCACCTTTCAGGATGGGAATGCCAGCAGGTGGATGGATAGGACCGAAGGCCAGGACACTGGTTGCTGAGGCCATAGCCCTCTGGACGGGTGGGGACACAGCTGTCCCAGGGCGGAGCCAGCCAGCCTGGCAGGGACGGACTTGCAAGGGTCAGGGGCCTCCAGGAGGCTTCCGGAGTCTCGTCTGATGAAACAGCTGTGAACGCTGCGAGGGCTCGCTGTAACTGAGGACGTCGTATTCAGGGTGGGTGACCGAGGAAGGTGGTGGGTCCACAGATGCACGTGCTCATCTTGAGGAATCTTGGAGAGTTCCAGAAGGCAGCTGTCCTGTCCTTGGCAGCCCTGTTCAGAAACCTTTGCTCATGACGGTCTGAGACCTTGGATGCTTCAAGTGTTGGGGCTGCTGAGGTGGGCGGCAGGACAGAGCCCTGCTGGGCCAGGAGGGGAGGGGGCCCCGAGGTGTGTGGGGTCGGGACTGCCGGGGCAGGGCGGGAACGTGACGGTTCCCAAGGGACACGGAGGAGAGCGCCCAGGAGCACGCTGGAGCTCAGAGCTGGGCTGTGCATTGCAGAAGGCGTCCTTGGGGTGTGCGGATGCAGAAGGGCTGCACGACTGTGTGGGCCGCTGTCGACCCACATCTGAAAACGCACGCGCTCGGAGATGCAAGGGGAGGTGGCAGTGGGCCGTGTGCCCGGGTCCCTCAGGGAGGACACGCCGAGATGGGGCGGGGCCCGGGAGGCTGGAGGAGGCCGTCTCAGTGAGCGTGCTGGGAGTAGGGTTTTGCGTTTTGGAGCAGAGGATGCCTGTGTTGGTTGAGCAGGCGGTGGGTCCAGGTGGTAGTGTGACCAGCAGCGCCGACTTGCTGATTCCTCATCCCTGGGGAGCGTTACCACCCCACCTCACAGAGGGGGAGACCCCTTTACTTGCCCGAGTGCGCAAAGCTGCCGCGTGGGAGCCACATGTGGACCTGTGGTCTGGCTCCAGAGCACGCTGCCTAGTGCTCAGAATCAGGCAGCAGACCTCTTGTGGAAGGGCCCCCGGGCCGCTGAGGCCTGTGTCCGGTACTCGGCTCTGCGGTCGCAGCAGGAGAGCGGCCTGAGAGCACAGGTGCACGGGCGCTGGTGGCGGCTTCCAGTAAGACTTGATACGTGAGCACCGAGGCTTGAGTCCCCTGTGATTTTTCTTTTCTTTTTTTTTTTTTTTTTCCAACTATTTAAGAATACAAAATCAATCCTCAGTTTGTAGACCGAATAAAAACGGAGTGGGGGGGCAGGTCTGGCTTGCCCGCCATCATCCGTCTACCTCTGTGCCCCTGCTGTTGGTGGGTCTCAAGCTTGGGTGCCCAGGAGAGCTCCTGAGAGTCTTGAAAACACGGATGCCAGACCCAGAGAAGGAACTGGCCTTGGGTGGGACCTGGACAGCAGAGGTTTTAAAACTTCTCTGGTTGTTCACGTGCAGTCAAGGCTGTGGGCCCATGGCTCATCTGCAGAGCTTGGGAAAACATGCGTTCCTGGTTGGCAAGTCTGGGGTGGGGCCTGAGGTCCTCATTTCTAGCTTCCGGGGTGCTGATGCCGGCAGCCCCAGCATGGCTGGAGGGCCGTGCGGGGGGTGTGTCTGTGTGTGCCGGCCTGCGCCCCTTGGCACCCTTCCAGAGCATGTACCTGCGGGATGGCGGGCGTGTCTACAGCAAACGAGGCGGCCAAGCCAAGACTTCACCCCTGTGTTGATAGGTGGTGTTTCCGTGGCACTTGGCCTACCGCTGACTTTCCAAGGATGCCTAGAAAATTGTAACTCACTACTAAATAACTAAGTGATTTTTGGAAAAGTGTATTTTTTCCTCTTACCATTTATCGTTTCCTGCCTTAACATAAATAGAGTTGAGTTGTTTTCACCAGCACTGTTTTTATATATGAGCTTTGAATGGGTTATAGCATCAGGTAATCACTAATTTTCTTTGAAGTTTTTCTGGGGCATCGTTCCATGATGTGGGATAAATACACTACATGCTGAGTTCCTGACAGCTGTGGATTTTGTGCCAAACAAACCCCCAGCGAGTTGTAGGTATGAGGCCTCCTGACCCCACCTTTCCTGTGTCCACAGGTGGTTGCTGAGCACCCAGACGCCTCAGGTGAGGAGATCGAGGAGCTGCTTGGATCCCAGTGGGACATGCTCAACGAGAAACAGAAAGCCCGCTATAACACCAAGTTCGCCCTAGTGGCCTCTGCCCAGTCTGAAGAAGACTCTGGTAAACGTAAAGCCGCGCTCGTGTGCTCTGTTTAGTAGTGAGACGTGTGTCGTGGAGCCGGCTGAGCTCCGCTCGGGGAGCTGCAGGGCAGCGTGGCCGCTCTCCCAGCTCTGAGCCGTGCGCTCGGGCCAGCAACCAGAGTGCGTGCGGTCACAATAAAGCAACCTCTGCTGTGTGCATTTTCTCCCTCATTGTCGTGAGAGCTGCTTGGTGTGATCCTCTGTCCGGCCTGCGAGCCTGAGCGACGGGGTGGCGTGGGGGGGACGCAGAAGGGAGGGAGCCCAGCGGTCTCTAGGAGGGTCAGACTGCAGGCCTGTGGCCCCAGGGCGATGCTGCCCTTCCCGCGGGGGCTGCACCCGCACCTCAGGAGGGGCTCGCCTCTGCGAGTGGGGGGCTCTGGACCTGGGAGCAGGGAGGGTGGTCCTGGCCCGTTTGCTTGAGAGCTCACAGGGGGAGCTGCTGTGGATGGACCTTACGTGTGGCTGTCCTCTGGTTCTTAGGCCTTCAGTTTACAGAACCAAAAATACTACTGTGCTTTGGTCCCTGGAAAGAGGAGGGAGACTTAACACTAAGCTTGGAGAGAGCCTGTAACAGGTCAGACTGTCATCCCTGCTTGGAAACACATGTCATGGGAAACCGACATTTCTAACGTAAAACGTATATTTGGTTATCAGTTTAAAATACAGACAATTCTGTATTTCTCAAGGTTCATCACTGAAGAGTTTGAGAGAGGTCAGATATCAAGTGTTTCAAGACTCACCTAAAAGGCGACAAGACCCCGAAGTCATTGCAGTTTGCCTCGTGTGCACTAGCGCGTGCTTCTAGACCAGCACCGTGCGCGTCTGACCCCATCTGCACACGCACTGTACACCTGCCTGTTGTGGTCACAGATGCTCTTGATTTAGGGCTTGCTAGATCTCCACATCTGCTGCCTCGTATACTAATACTGAATTTTGTTCAATTCGTTCAGCGTTTGTTGCAAATAATTTAGAAAAGCAAGGATGTTTTGGATTTGTGCATTTTCTTTAGAAGGCAGAGGTTGACTTGACTCTTCATCGATGCACTAAATCTAGAAGGGTGGTCCTTTTCCATGACTGGCTTATTTAAGAATGAGTCAGATCTTTCCGAATCCAGATTGAACTACCCTTGAAGAGTAAGTGTGACTGTGACTGTGTGTCCCATTTTGTCATTTCGGACTGCTGCCGAGTACTTAGCTGATAGGAGGACAGCGCTGGTTTCCGCCCTCAGTGTGTGTCTAGTGTGTGCCTGTCTGGGGGCCCTCGAGCCTCCTTTTTGGGGACCCCGATGCCAATAACCAAGATGATGATGGCCGTGTTGGTGGCATCAGCTGTCTGTGGGCTCTGCGTGAGGAATTCAAACAGAGGCCACATTGCTGACTTCTGTACAGAACACCCGCTGTCTCATTTCGGGCACAGGGAGATTCCTATGTGAAGGACCGTAACATCACCTCACCTGTGAGGAGGAGAGGTCTCTGTAGCTCAGCAACACGTGCTGATGAGGCTGGGCAGACTGGGTCGGGGGGTTCTGGCAGGTGAGGCTGGCCTAGCCCTGTGCTGGCCGTGCCTGGTCAGCCGCTGCGCGGGCCCCGCTGCCCTGTGGGCCTCTTCCCGGTGGGCCTTCAGAGCCAGCCCACGCCGCTGCCCATGGGCCGGCTCACACTGTCGCAGGGAGGACGGCTGCTGAGGGCCAGCGCCCGGCGGCTGGGCTCTAGTGGCATCAGGCCTCCGCCTGTGGGGAGGCCAGGGGCGGAGTGACCAGGGTGTGGCCAGCTGCACCACCTCTGGAGGCACCTCGGACGCTGCGCTCCTCCTGGCCGCGCGCCCCTGTCCCTGTGGGTTGTAAGGGTGGGGGATGACCCCACCCGGTGTCCGCCCAGCGATCCAGGGCTGCACCCCGAGCCCCTGTAAAACAGGTGTGCAGACGGAGCGACGGGATCTGTGCTTGACATAGACACTGGTGTGCTTTAAGTAATCGCCGCTCTAGAAATTGCACTCTTACCTTACATCTTATTTTTCTAGGTCAGTACCTTAAATCTTGGATTAGTTGGTATTTCTGAAAATACCTAATGACTGGCATAAACAACATGGAGAAAGCCCTTAATTTGCAGATACTGAAGGAGTGTTGCTGCTTAACTTGCTTTTTTCAGGAAATGTATAAAAAGTAGCAAGTTGTATACTTTTTAAAGTTCCACTTAAATTCCACTAGTCTTTAAATGTTAGTAAAGTAGTGGGTTATATTTAAATTTAGTTCTGTAGTACATTAAAATGTAATTATAACAAATACCAATATAATAATCCATAGATTAGATAAGGATTTTCTGGTATTTGATGTTATAGGAAATGGTCCCTTGCAATTTGCAAAATGCAAAGAGATTTGGTCTGTAAGTCTTTGGCCCCCTGAAAGCAACAGGATTACCTGAAGCCCCTCAGGAGCGGGATTTGCACCTGAATGCCCTGGCTGGGCCATCAAGGCTTTGGAGGGTGGCTTGTGGAATGTTTTTCATGTAAGTTTCCCCCATCCCCCATTCCAAGGTAACGTAACTGGGAAAAAAAGAAACCATACGAAGAGGACACAGGACCTTGCTGAAGAGGCTGAAGTTGAAGATGCACCCAGGAAAAGACTCAGGACCGAGAAGCACGGTCTTCGGAAGGTAATTATGCCCCGGCTCAGCCTGGGGTGGCGGAGTTGTGTGCTGGGTGAGCCCTCGGTGGCAGGGTTTCCCCGACGGACGGGGGCCTTCCTCTGTGGGTGGTGCTCGGCGGCCGGGGTTGGTTTAGAGGCGGTAGGGCTGGCTTCTCCCCTGAAACCCCTTTGATAAGGCTGTTGAAGGGGGCCAGTTCTTATCTGCCAGGGGCTTTAACACAAACTTCTCATACTTGGCTATCCAAGAAAAACCTCCAAACACTGAATAATACTCGATGTTTAGCTTTAATGGAATTAGATAGACCAAAGATTGCCCTTGTCTATAGGGTTATTATTCATTGTGTAAATAATTGGCACGAAAACATCAAAATCCATGAGAAATAAGTTCTTCAATAAAAAAGTTTTTCAAAATCTATTAAAGTCATTGAAAATAGGGGCGCCTGGGTGGCTCAGTGGGTTAAAGCCTCTGCCTTCGGCTCAGGTCACGGTCTCAGGGTCCTGGGATGGAGCCCCACATCGGGCTCTCTGCTCAGCGGGGAGCCTGCTTCCCCCTCTCTCTCTGCCTGCCTCTCTGCCTACTTGTGATCTCTGTCCTCTCTGTCAAATAAATAAATAGAATCTTTAAAAAAAAAAGCATTGAAAATAGATTGTATGGGTTCATTCAGTTTATTAGTGATTCATGTTACTGTTCATCTAACGGGACTGCTAGGCAGGCTGGTCGATGCAACAAGAGTGCGGGGTGGACATGAGGGTCCAGCCCCTGGCCGTCTAGTTCTAGCGCAGTCTCCCAGCCTTGTAGTCTCCCAGCCATCAAGGCGCAGGGTTTGCCTGGCACCTGGAGGAGGGCGACTCCGGCTGTCAGTGCTCGTGCGGGGGGAGCCCGCGCGCGCCCGTTCCAGCGTGTTCTATGGCCGCGCTGGGGACTCACACACTGAGAGTTGAAACAGACTTCGTATCTTATGCTTGAGTTTATACAGAGTAGTCGTACGTCCTTTGACGTCCGTGGCTTTGAGAAAAGCTTCATCCTTTTACCAACCTAAATAAAGAAGTTCCTTTCTTTACTGTTTTATTTGGAAGAATGGGAAGCTAAATTCCACATGCTGCTGAAGTGTAACTGTGTGGCCATCACTTCATCTGTCTTGCTTCTTTAAGGCCATTGTTGTGGGTCAGGGCAGCAGGCGGGCTCTGCCCTGTTTTTCTGGCCGAGAGTGCGTTCTTCCAGGGCACCTGCTGGGTGGAGTGGCTGGTGGTCAGTACCCAGCCTGCAGAGGCAGAGTTGCCCTCCTGTCCCACCGGGTGGCTCACGGCCCCCCGGAGCTTCCCCTCTGGCCGCCTGCTAGTACGGCAGCCCCGGGCTGGCGCGCAGACTCACATCGGCTCCCTGACATACCTGTATTTCATATATACCTTAAAAAAATGTGTGGCCCTGGACATTTGAAATATCAAAATTCACATTAGGTACTAGATAGAAATGTTTTATTAACAAAGAGCTTGGGAAGTAGCCCATAATAAAAAGAACAGTGGTGTCTCCCTCTGGTGAGTTTTTATAAACCCGGGTAGGCTGTATCCTGTGCACTGCCTGGGCCCCTGTTCCCTTGTCCGTAGTCTCGTGACTGCTTCCACCGGCCCCCGGCAAGCTGGGGAGTGGGGTTGGAGTGCAGGGAGCGGCCGGCCCACGGGCTGGGCAGGGGCAGGTGGCCGTGTGGCAGTGCTGTTTCAGGGCTGTCAGGAGAGGTTCTTTTCTTTTTTTCTTTTCTTTTTTTAATTTATGTATTTACTTTGAGGGAGAGAGAGCACAAACAGGGGGAGCAGCAGGCAGAGGGAGAAGCAGACTCCCCACTGAGCAGGGAGCCCGATTTGGGGCTCCATTCCAGGACCCCGGGACCATGACCTGAGCCCAAGGCAGATGCTCAACTGACTGGGCCACCCAGGCGACTAGGAGAGGTTATTTTCAACAACTCCTTCAGACTTTGAGCACTGGTCAAAATGTTCCTGATCAAAAAAAAAAAGTTCCTGATCCCTTCGTGTGTGTGTGTGTGTGTGTGGTTTTTCTCAGTTGTGAAATGTGCTTTACTGATGATCTTGTTTGGTTTGTCTGGCCTTGTCTCTGAGTTGGAATTCAGTGCGGGGGTGAGAGCAGTCGTGTTGGCACTGCCTTGAGGCCCCACTTTGGGTCAATGGGACAACCTCAGGGGTGCAAGGGTTGGTTTTTTCCTCCTTCACACACTGCTTTGAATTCATAGGGGACTTGGAGTAGCGTATTAAATGCAGCCCCCGTGAAGAGTCCCGAGTGGCACGACTCGTTGTTTGGCACCCCTGCCCCCCAGCCCCTCTGTCGCAGCGGATGGGGGGCAGGCCGCAGGGCGGGGGGCTCGAGCTGTGGGAGAGGCCTGAGCCTGGGTCCTGCCCATGGAGTGCGTGGAGCACATTTCTAAAGGGAGAAGTTTCTGTTGCACAACGTTTCAGCAATCAGATTGTGTTCCCCTTCCTTTTCTTCTCCTTTTTCTTTTCATGTAATAACAGAGAGAGGCGGTGAGTGACAAGACGGCCCGAACAGGCTCTTGCAAGGCCGTCGAGGCAGCTTCCTCGCTGAAGAGCCAGGCAGGTAATGTGGTTAGCGCTTCTTCCTTGTTGGCTCTTCCAGGCACCTGGGCTGGGCGGGGGGAGGGCAGGGGTGCCCCCCGAGGGGTCTGACAGCTAGTAAGGAGGAAGGAAGGTTCTTGTGCCCCTGAATGTGTAAGTGGTCGCAGTGCTCTAGCTACATTTTATTGAAGTTATTTTCCTGCTGGTTTCTACTGGGCTTCATTTTCAGTTTAAAATTGCACTAAAGAAGTTATTTAAATCAGAACTGTCCAGGTTTCTTACTGGATGGTGCCAGTTGTTGCTATAAATTCCACCACTTTTGAGTATCTGAGCATCTGTATATTCACTAAAAGTAAGGGTTAGTTATTTCTCTTTCACATGTTAAAGAAACTGGCTTCAAATGTTTGTGAAAAATAACTCAAAGCCATGAAAGGAGAAGCAGGCTCCCTGTCTGGTCTCATTGTCTTTTCACAGCTTCCGTCTGATGGTTTATCACAGACAGCTTACTATCTCCAACTCTTTTTTTGTTTTTCTGTTTTTTTCTTAAGAGAGAGGGTGGAGGAGGGGCAAAGGGTGAGGGGGAGAGAGAGAACCTCAAGGAGATCTCCCCGCCCCCTTACCCTCCACTCCCTTACCCCACCCCCCCGTCCCCTGAGCAAGGAACCCAACACAGGGCTTGATCTCATGACCCTGAGATCATGACCTGAGCTGAAATCACGAGTTGGACGCCATCTTGCCTCTCTCCCGTCACCAACTCTTAATTAGAAAGGAAAATAACATTCAGAGGAGAAAGGAGTAATGAGAGTTGGAAATGGATTTGTTTTCCTTATTTTGCATGAGGTGCTATGCTGGTTTTCAAAAATCAATCAAATGGATTATGAAAAGAAGGACATTTGTGAGCAGTTTGAACATGGAGTGGACATTTGATGATAGGAAGGGATTGTTACTTTTAAGAATGGCATAGTGCTCTTGTGGTTGTATTCAAAACTTTGTTTCGGAGACGTACGGAAATTTTTACTGGTGAGATGCTGTTTGGACTTTCCTCCAGAAGAACGTGGCTTCTGGGGTGTGGAGCCGTGGGTGGGCTGTGTTGGCCCCAGGGGCTGGCTGGGCAGGGGCTCTTCAGTTCCCTGGACGGTTTGCCTTTGTTTCCATTCAGATCGTCTCACAGTAAAAAGTTAAGCCTTCACTATGACAAAGGAGCCCGGAAAATTTATCTTTAGAACGTCATTTACGTCAGGAGTAATTTTGAAGCAGTTAAGAAATTGAGGGTTGAAGGTTTCAAACTTTACTTTATCAACCAAAATTGTTTTACAGCCACGAAACATCTGTCAGACGCGTGCAAACCACTGAAGAAGCGAAATCGGGCGTCCACAGCTGCGTCTTCCACTCCTTTTAGCAAAAGTTCGTCTCCTTCTGCATCCTTAACTGAGAATGAGGTAAAACACTAATGATAGTGATGACCGTGGTGTTCGTATGAAGGCCATTTAGTTGCCCAAGTGGAAGTGTGAGCAAAAGTCAGACTTAACAAGCATAACCCTGGTGTCCTCTCCACAAATGTAGGTGAGTTTCAGATTCTTTAAACTATGTATTAGTCATGGAATGGAAAACCAGTCACTCCGTTAGTCCATTTGAGCACCACAGATAGACACACGTGCACACGGTGTATGGATAAACGTCTGTGCATATACTTCAGTCTGGATGTAGTTTAACTGTTCTTGAAATCTGTCTTTAAAATGTTGTGTTCTATATAGCCCTCACTTTGTACTTAATTTTCCACATCCCCGCAAGTCTGCTCTGGTCCTAACATGACACTGTCACTCGAGCTGACTCTGGTCACTGTGTACTCGCCCCAGGTGGGTGGAAGGTAGCTCTCCTGCTGTGCTGGACTCCGGCGGTCTGTAGGGTAGGCTCACGGAGGACTGTGCTCACGCATTCCGTGGTTGGAGTCCTTTGAATCCTGGCATGTTCTCAGATGCTCGAGTGTGGAGGTGAGTCAGAGCCACCTTGGTGACCCGACTCCTCTGTTTCCCGGCTTTGCAGAGTGTACAGTAGCGGCATAATAGCCGCTTGGGGCCGTTACCCCTCCTTGTGTCCTGACACTGGGACCTCATCACCAAATGCAAAGGCTTTGCCATTCTAAAAACAAAACAAAACAAAACAAAACAAAAAAAGCCTCAGAATGCAAGTATGACACTTTTTTGTCCAGAGGGAGTTTGGGATTCCCGAGTTTCATGACTACCCAAGGAGTTCACAATCAAGTTTTAATTCCTTACTAATTTGTTACCCGTGATCCTCTTTTTCTCATTGTAGACGTGAGTCCTGTTTATTTAGAGTATTTAATGAGGAGATGCTAACCTTGGGCTTTTTTTTGAACAAGGCAGTAAGGCAGGGAGTGGGCAGACCTCTCACCCTATTGGGTAAGAAGGTGGCTCTTTTGACCTGGTCCCCGCCACGGTCACTGGTGGGGCCTGGCCGTTCTGCGGGCTCAGCCCCGGCTGCCTCCTTACCTTAGGTGAGGGGTGGGCCTCCCGAGTAGGGTGTCTTCCAGGGACCTGGGCCATCTGAGGGGCACAGACACACAGAGCTGCTCCGAGCGGGGTCTTCTTTGGGGAGTCACGCCAGTGGTGGTGGGAAGGTGCTCGCGTGTGTGGGAGCTGGGGCTTCCGCGTAGTTGGGTACGTTTGGGTGACTGAACACCTTGTGTATGTGGGCACACTCCAGAGTGCAGTACGAGTGCTTCATGGAACTTCCAGGGGCTTTATGGAAACATGGAAAAGACAGATTCTATACAAATTGTTTTCCTTTTTTCTTGTGTGAATTATGATTAGTATCCTGAAAAATGAGGATTCTAATTCTAAAGAAGAATACTAAAAATAAGAAGTTTCAGGTCCATAGACTCCTTTCACTTAAAGTCGGCTTTTTTATCTAAGAAGATTTTTAATGAGCTTTTCTCTCATTGCACTTTGATCCACTCTCTGGTTGAGTTTTTACTTACTCCGTTGTCAGATACAGTTGCAAGAAAAACTCCGAGGCCGGAAACAAATCTTTTCTGTCATTGCTGGTCCGAAACGGCCGGCCAAAGGCTTGGATTCCAGGCAGCACAGCCCAGGGCCCGCACAGCCAGGGTGGGGCTAGCACAGGCAGGGCAGGCTTGGTGGCCTGACGGTCACTGGGACCAGGGGGAGTGGGGTCTTCCTGGGTTAGACGTTTCTTCTGAACTTGGGAAGACTTTGACGAAGCATTTTATGAACATTAGGCTTCATTGACTTTTTAAATTCTGTAGAACTTCAGGAGTGGATAGTTTATCAAATATGTTTGTATTATATGTTAAACACATTGAAATCATACACTGCCCTGCACTTTGAAGGTGATACATAGACCCCATAGTATGCATTCTGTTGCTTATATAAAAACATTCAAATTACTAGGCCTTTTCCATCAGGCCACTTTTGTGTGGCTTATATAAATCCTTCATCAGCATTCATTTTTATAGAATTATGTTGCTCATTAAACCACTTGAGGTGAACGAAGAGCCTTGTGTGTTATGTTTGCACCACTGAGCTACAGTACACGTTCCAGCGCACGTGCCAAGTGCCCCTGGCCCGGGGCGGAGGGCAGGGCTCTGAGCCAGCGTCACGGGAACCACTGGGCCGTCCTGGTGGGCGGCGGGGGCCCCTCGCTCGGGCCTCGTCCCCACCGCATGTTTGTGTGTCCTGCTTTTTATCACCCTTGATTGGAAGAAGGACTTTTCACAGAGTTGGTATCTGAAGACATTTGAGGTCACTCGTGGTTTAAATTCTTCTCAAAAAAAGGTATATATGAGAAATAAAATTGACTTCGGAATGAGTGTTACATAGCACTACAGCCCCCAATGGAGAGGATAGATTAAAATTACACACTTGCATGATGAAGGCCTGTGAAGGAATTAATGTGATTTAAGTGTTTTGTAACTTCATTTCTTATTCCCTTAGTAGAGCAAATTCTTATTTTTTTCGCCTTCACTGGTAACAGCTTTTATGGGAGCCCACATCAGCCAAGTTGGATTTGAACTCAGCTGCCCCGTACCGCACTTAGACTGACGTAACACCCCAGGATGTCCGCTCCGGGTGGCGCACCGTCGTACACACTGGGGGGCATTTCCATCACAGTCATGTCATGGAAGACGTGTGATGATCTGTTTTTACTGGTATTACTAACACATACAATGAAGAAAACAGATAACAAATTTTAAGACCAAGGTAAGATACCTAATCAAGGCCATTTACCTGATCACATTCATCTCATAATAGAAACACACCCATATTGCAATGATCCATGTAGATTTCACGTTGAAGGGACGCCCGTCACCGGGGGCTGCCCTGGGCCTGCGACAAGGACTCCGCGCCGAAGGGGCTGGTCTTGCTGGAGGCCACACTTGTCTCCAGTTCATGACTTGCCGAGTTTTTATTGAAAAATGCTGGCACCTGCACCTTCAGAAGCAGAGAACAAGCAGCACATACTAAAAGGAGTCCTCGTCAGCTCATTCCCATTGCCAATGGAATGTACTCAGTACTGTACATATTAAACTAATTTCCAACATAAAAGGCAGGAGGAGTTTTGATTCTGTCTTTTTTTTTTACTAAGCAGTTTTACTATGACACTAGTTACAGCAAATTTGTAGGACAAATATCATTTACAGTATCATTATGAGCCATTTAACCCTACTCTTCTGACCCAGTGACCGGTATCTTGGGGATACCACGGTCAGGTTATTTGCAACCCCACTCCATCAGTTGCTTTTGTAGGACATCGGCCATCACATTAAATGTCCAAGTCTTGGGTGACCACCTGATGTCCTACCCCTGCGTGTCCGCATGTTTGCATGGTGAGGCGCAGGCCTTGCTCGCCCTGCAGCTCGTGGAGGCAGAGGGGGTGCTGTTCAGGTTACCATGGTAACAGCACCCGGTTCGTTCCCAGCAGACTCTTCAGCTGTGTTCTACCTTTAATGAAAGTCTCTGACTACTACTTGTGTTCTAAACCGTTAAGTAATGTAACGCATGTTAAACCCTTAGGGTGCCTGGCGCCTTGCAAGGACTCAGTGGTTCACTGTTGTGACAATAATGGTTATAACAATAAAAATAATAAAATCACCATCATTCCATTTTTATCCAAAAGTATAAATTCTGCTTTGGCATGAAAAGCGATCCTCTCGACTGCATTATGCACGTGGGGGTAAAATAGCCCTAGAAGTGGCAGGCGCTGGGTGGGTGGGAGCAGCACTTGAAGGGGGCTGGCCTGTGGCCGGGGGCCAGTCGGGTGGCTCTGCTGGGAGCTGGTGGGGTACACGGCCTGCGAGGTGGCCCGAGTCATGCTGTTCCTAAAGGACATTGAAAAAGCTCAGGAATAAGTGTAGGGTTCACAGAAAACTAATTATTAAATTTAAAAATGTGAGAAAAGGTCATGTAAGTGGTCCAGTTCAAGAAACGATCACCCCGAGTAGAGACTAGACTGGAAGGCTTTTGCAAGAATCCATTTGAAATTCTAGCGTGATGAATTTGGACTGGGCGGCCAGCCAGCCACCAACACGTGTTAGGCGCCCTAGAAGTCAGCTGGGGGCAGGTGCTTCCCTCCGGAGGGAGAGCTGTCCACGTGGCTGAAGGGTGGAGCCACTGCGCAGCCTAAACTTAGCATGGGCCTAACACCTAGGAGGGCGCGGGGTGGGGACGGGGATGGGGGAGGCGTCCTCCCCTGCTGGGGGTATTGGGAAGGTGGCCAGGCACAGGCAGTGAGAGGGACAGTCCCACGTGCGGCAGAATTGTCCTCCAGATGCCAGCAGTGGTCTTGCTGGGGAGTGCCGGTGGATGAGCAGAGCTCCCTGGAGGGCCCACCCATGGCTCCTGAAGGTGAGTGGAAAGGGCTCCTGTTTTGAAAGAGCTTAGGGACCAGTATGTTCTCTGCCAAGAGCACAAAAATTCATTATGCTACTAATTTAACCTGAATTCCCCCACTTCCTAGGGAGGTCAGAATAACACTGACACATCCTAGTCTTGTCATTTGAACCGCCTGTTGTTGAGGTGACTTTCTCTTAGACCTAGAACCATTGCAGCTGCAAACCGTCTACCACGCACCGCACTTGTGCCTGGTGAGAGGAGGTAGGTACGAGGCGGGACTCTCTAGTATAAACCGTGAGCCATTCACGGGGTTGGGGAGTTGCCCGAATATACAACATTGTAGGTTCCAGCTGCTCTAAAACTGAAAATTCCCCACTGTGATGGGGGCACGTGAAGTGAGTGCACCTGTTGGCAGTCGGGGTCCCGTGCTGTTTACCCACCTGCTGTGGGCTTCCGTGTCCCCTGTGGGGCCTTTCCTTGTAGCTGACACAGAAGTAAAATGTCTGTCTCTGGTGGTGTTGAATCTAGGTGTCCTAGCGTCAGTACTCTCTGTATACAACGTACCTCTCTCTGTCTCCCAGCTGAAAGTAACCCTTGTTTTTTAAGAGGATGCTCTTAAAAACCAAGAAATCTAGGCCAAATCTCATGGCACGGAAGCAGTTTCATGAACACGAGGCCAAGGGTGTCTCTGCATCGTGCGTGGAGGAGTCTTGTCTGGCCTCCTCCAGGAAAGGGTACCCTGCTCCACAGGTGTTCCCCGGGAGGCCCCCCAGCTTTAGATGTGTCTGAGTCCAAGTGTGGAAGTTCATGCAGAAGCACAGAAAGGTTTTAAGATGAGGCGTCCAGGGTTTGGGAAGCGGGGATAAGCGCGGTGGGCATCTCGGGAGGTTTTTCGTGGATGTTACCAGCTGCTCGCGCTAGAGGAAAGGATGCGGAAGACTATGCAGAGCCTGGGCCGTGGGTGACGAGGTCGGTGTTCTGAGGGGTCTCCTTGGCCCTGGCCTGCTTGCCCGACATTTGAGGCCAGAATTGAGGGCAGAGTGGAGCCAGCGTCTGCCCAGGGGGGTGACTCGAATACCATCGGGGGTCTCTTAGTGTCCCCCGAAATGGATAAAAGTAAGATTGTAAATTAGCCTTTTAGTTCCCCAAACTGAAAATGCACCCACGTATGGGTGTAAAATTAAAGCGATAAATGCCCTCGAAGAGGGTTCCTGGCCGAAGCCTGACATGAGTGGATGCGGGGCCCTGCTGGGGCAGACGGCGAGCTGTGAGTCCGTGCATTTCTCGGCGGTAGTGCAGGCGTGCTTCAGGAGAGCCCTCCGCTCACTTAGTCCAGCCGGGGGAGGCTCGGCGAGGGCGTCCTGGGTGACAGAGTGGCCCCACGGGGGGCCGAGCTGGCGAGGAGGCTGGGCTCCTGTCTGGAAGGGGCGGACGCCTGTACTTTGGCCAGTGGACTGGCTTTCTTTCTCGCTTGATTTCTGACCTAACGGTTGTCCATCGTGTCTAGCCCTTTAGATGACTGACTCGATTTGAAGGTGGTTCGGGTCTAGGTGGACTTGTGACCTGCTGAGGGCTCTTTCTACTTGGCGCCAGGCTGTGGTGCTGCAGGCTTTTTACAGTCTGTACTGTCCTGTCCGGTTTCAAAAACCTCTGAACAGCGTGAGTGATTGCCTGCTGTTAGTCATGCAGAATATGGGTCTGAATGAGAGTCTTTTGCTAAAAGAATTGAATCTGGTTAGAAAAGTTTTCACAAAATGCTCCCCAATCTGTTACTGGCCTCTTAGTGACCCTTAAGAGTTTATTTTTCCCTTTTTCTCTTCTTTTCTAAGAAACATACTGACTTCTATGCATTTTAGGATTTTTGGTCAGTGACCTTGATTTTGATCCCTGTAAGTACTATTTCTGCTGTTTTACCTAGAATTAGAAATTACCACTAATCTACTTGCCACTGATGGATAATCAGCTGTCCTCAGCAGGTGGCAGCCGGTGTGTGCCGTGGTCCGTGGTCCTCGTTCTCCTTGTACTGCCTGGGGGAGGGGCGTGCTCCCTTCCGGGCATTTTCTCCAGCAAGGGCCCGTGTCCCTCAGTGTCAGTTTAAGAACCTGACAGGCCTCGTCGTCGTGTTAGAGTCCTTTGTGACTAACATATTAGATCCACTTTATAACTTTTTCTGGCCTACACGGAGCCGTTGAGTTTTGGCATAGAATTCTTTGGTATCGGTTTTAAAGCGTGCCAATCGTTCAGGTATGTTGTACCTTTAAGGAATGACTGAGGTAGGGGTGGGGTGGCCCAGCCCAGCAGGGGTGAGGGGGTGGGGTTTCCTCAGCTGCGAGGCAGGGGCTTCATTCCTGTTTTCACGCAGCCTCAGGGTGGGCACAGCCTGTCGCTTGGAGCAGGCCGGCCCAGGCCCCTCCCCAGCCCACCCTCTACAGGCCGGCCACCGCTGAGGGACGTGGCTGGGGCAAAGCTGGGTTGCTAGGACATTTTAGAGATTCACTTTACCCATGATCAGGGCCGGCCTTGAATGTGGAGCAGCAGCCGCGTGGCTTGATGCTGCGGCGGTGGCCAGCGCTTGGCTCTCACGGGCACCTTCTGGGGCTGTCAGACGATACAGGAGCACCCAGGTTAGAAGGTGAAGCACACAGACGGGGTGTGAGCCGGCGGTCGGTGTGTTCGACGCCACAGACCTAGCCCTAGAGTTCAGGGGCAGCTAGGACGGTTCTAGTCGGTGTCATCTAGAAGGGTCGCTTTAATAAAGGTTATTCTGAACTGTAGTACTTTAGGTGATGAATGACTGATTTAAAAATTATTTTACTTCCACTCCTAATATTTCACTGTGATGTTAACTTGGAGGACTTGTCTGAGGTTAGTCTGGATTTTAAGCTCCTTAAATCTGTTGGGCACAGGTTATCGATCATGTGTAAATCCAAAATACTGTGTGAAAGTGCTTATAGTTATTTCTTTCTTGACAAAAGCGTAACTTAAACATGAAAATAATGTTGGTTTATAGAAATATTTATTGTTCAAGGTCTGTAATTGTATTTCAAAAATGATGTGGTATTCCTAACCTGTGAAGGGATTTGTTTTGTCAAAAACTGTTTATAATCACTGTGTATACCACCGTGCGAGGCGTAAGGGCCCTTTCCCGTCACAGCAGAGAGGACTGGGGTCCGCAGAAGTCACCCCAAATGGCTACATTGTTGCTAGAAGTTGGTTCAAATGTGTTCATAGGTTACCTTATGTTCATTAATATCTTGGAAAATTCCTGTGATACATGTTAAGGAGACAGCAGTCCCTGCCCCTAAAGTAATGTATTTCTAAGGCAAATAGGCAATCGGATACTATCACATACTGAGTGGGGCGTAGAGGAAGTATTTTCAGACTCAAGAAAACTTTGAAAAGTCAGGAACTAAGCTGCTCGGAGATCTGTGCTGCCGGCGTGGCTTTGGTGGATTCGGGAAGCGCCGGGGAAGTTCTTGACAGTCTGTGTCTGTTCAGTTACTCCATTGTTCTTTTTCCAAATGCGTCCTACTGGATATGGAATAGACCGTAGATGTCGTAGACTGAGAGTTGGGACTGTGTTGGGACCATTCGGGTGAATGTGTCGCTTTCACAAACGGCATCTCCGAGTAAGTACTGTCACCTGGTGCCCGTGGAGCCTGCAGCCGGAGTGAGGCGCGCCGTGGGGCGCCCCGCGTACTTTGCTCTTCTTGCGGGTGCTGTGCTGAGCACAGAGCCGCTGGACCCCTCCTCCGACTGTGCTAGGTGTCCGGTCGCTGGGAAGGGGCTGGGCCGGGTCCAAGTCGCCATGTGCCGCAACCTGTGTCATGGACTGTAATACTGTAAGGTCTGCATTCTGTATGTGTATCTTAGACCCCGAGCAGGAAACAAGCCTCATGTGTGTCTTTAACATTTATATTTCCATTCAAAATATGTATTCAGTGTTGATTTCCTCAAAACAGACTTTGTTAATTTAGGAAATATCTCCAAGTGGAAACGTGCTAACTTTTTCTGTAAATCTTAAATAAAAGGTGCTGTTCCTTTCTTTGACCCAGGACTGGTCTGTGTTTTCTGTCTTTCTCTCCATGCAGTTTTTTTTTTTTTTTTTTTCTTTTAAAGCTTTCAGTTTGTTCCAGCCACATTGAGGGAAGAACATGGGTTGGTGGGTAGGGAACGGGGCTCTCTCCCCTGAGCCCACGTCGAAGGCTCTTTCTCTGGGCCTCGGTTCCTCGGTCAGACGGGTCAGCCTCGGGCTGCTCTTTGAGTGGGGCCGGTCTGGGAGGCGGGGCTGCTCTTCCTGAGGCCCCCCGGGCCCCCCCAGCGCCCAGCGGCGTCTTGCCTCAGAGCGCGGGCATCCCTGTCCCCCGCCCGTCTGGGACGCCAGATCCGAGGGACGCGTTAAAAATTGGGGTTTGAATGCAGAGTGTTTTTTTTTTTTTTCAAGTTGCCTTCTTTCTGAGTGTTAAGTGTTAAAGAAGTAGGGTGAGCTGTAGGGGCCCCCTCGGGCCAGCCTGGGGGCAGCTTGCTGTGCGAGGACCCCTGTGACGTAGTGTGCGTTCACACCGCTATTTCCATCTTCCTGGAAAAGCTGAGGAGATGAAGCTTGAGAGGCTGCCTTCTCCGAAGACTGTGTTGTTAAGGGAAGTGTCAGGCGTAGAGCAGGAGGCCGAGGCGGCGGCCCCCGCGCCCGCCGGCCGGCTGCAGACGCCGGTCCGAGCCCGCGCGGGTCGGGGGTTTGCCTTCTCCTGCTCCCGTCACGTCGGTGAGCTGACTCTGGACCACGCTCGCTGACGAGATTACAGGTGGATCGGCTGGGTTGGCTCTCTTCTGGTTTGTTTCAGTGTGGCCTGACTAATTTCTGGCTTGGTGTTCATTGGCAAGCAGGAGGCCTGTAACATGATTACCTGTGGTTACCCAGGTGTACAGGAGACGTAGTTCATACTTCGGTTGTGTTAAAAAATGCAGTCTTCGACATTCATTTACCTAACATCAAACAAACACTGAACGTGTTTTTAGGGTTTGTTTGTTTTTTTTAATTCGAATTTGGTATATGAGAAAATTTCCTTACTAAAGCTTTATTGATTTCTACGTAGAGATTTATTATTGCTGCTCAAATGCGGGCAAAGTGTGTGCCACGAGGAGGGAGAGGGTTAGCCTGGGCGGGGTGCTTTCCGATGATGAAGGGGACGGGTGAGACACAGCCGGGGAGATGGTCCCTTGGTTTGCTCAGATTCCACAGCCTTTCCCGCAGACTCGCCTGTCGGCAGAGTCGGCAGGTCTCACCTTGCCTCTCCCCCCCCGCCCCCCCCCCCCCCGGGAGCCCTCGGGGAGAAGAGGCAGCGGGAGGGCGGCGAGAGCGGGGCGTCCGTTGTTGGTTACGCGTGCGGTGCCTCTGGCGCCGGGTCAGCACTCTGGCGCCCAGACACGCTTCCAGAACGGCCCGCAGGCTCCGCCAGGCGGGAGACCACGGCACAAGGGCTTAGCGTTGACGCTGCACTTTGGTCCTTTAAAGCTCATTGGGCCGTAATGTGCTGCTCTGACTTCAGACTGGCCGGAACTCAAGAGGCTGGGTGAGAAAGGCCAAGACCGTCAGCCCCCGTAGCTCACCCGCTGGAGCGTGGGGGGTTTCATCAGAGTCCCTTCCTCTGTCGGGAATGTGGACACGTGCGAAATTTTGTGCCTCCCCCACAGAAGTGTAACTGAGTGTCGAGGAGGGCGAAGCCCGTTCTGAATTCCCGCACAGCTCAGTGGCCAGCTTGTGCCACTGCAACAACAGCCGACACTGTGCGTTTGCGACGAGCGGCTGCCGGGCGGGGCCGGGTGCCCACAGGCCCGAGTGTGAGGTGACGCGGGCGGGCCGCGTGCCGCCGCCGCCCTCCGCGACTAGTGAACTGTCGTCCGTCTCCTCCATCTGCAGGCCTCCGACGGCCCGGGAGACGAGCCCCTGGAGTCCCCGGACGAGAGCGCGGACGAGACTCAGACCGAAGTGTCCGTCTCATCCAAGAAGTCCGAGCGAGGAGCAACCGCCAAAAAGGAGTACGTGTGTCAGGTGAGGGGAAGGCGGCCGTTGGATGCGCCCCTGGACCCGGGCCACATCTCCTCCCTCCTCCGTCCCCACCGAGCCTCGCGCCCACTCGGGTTGGAAGGCGTGGGGCCGCCCGCAGGGTCCTGCGTCCGCTGTCACCGCGTTCCGGCCTCCCCGCGAGGTGCAGGCTGTGGGGAGCCCCGGGGGGAGCGTGGGCTGTGCTGATGGAGGCGCGTGGCAGTGGGCGGGATTTGCACATCTGATGGGAAAGCCCTCAGGTGCACCCTGCAGGGCTTGGGTGCCGGGCGTGGCCCTACCGCTGTCCCCTCTCTGCCCCACAGCTGTGCGAGAAGACCGGCAGCCTGGTGCTCTGCGAAGGCCCCTGCTGCGGGGCCTTCCACCTCGCCTGCCTTGGGCTCGCCCGGAGGCCGGAGGGGAGGTTCACTTGCAGCGAGTGTGCTTCAGGCAAGTTCCGCTGTCGCCTTTACACCGCACTCCCCGCGGCCGGCCGTCTGGGCGCGTCCCCTCCCGGCCGTGGGGACTTCCTCCGAGGCTCCCGTGCGCAGTGCGTCGGGCCACCCGCCCGGGTGTGTCCTGGTGGGGGACAGCTGCCCCCCGCCCTGCCCGCGGGCTGGCCCGAGCCCGGCTCTGGGTGTGCGGTGGCTGGCGGGGGGCGCCGCAGGGCCAGAGGGCCGGTCACCCGACCCCGGGCTGCTCTAGAGACACAGTGTGAGCCTGAGCTCCGGGTTCCACAGAAAGAATAGCTCCAGGCTCCTGCTCGAGCGGCCGTCGGGACTCAGCAGCACAGGCTGGGGGCTGCGGGGAAAACGGGCCGCTCCGATGCCGCCCCCATGCCGCCCCCCTCCGTCCGCGGCCAGACCCGAGGCTCTGCTGGCTCTCGTGGGGGCACGTCCCGGGTTAGGGCGACTGCTAGACTGTCTGCTACAACGGTGCCCCGCTTCTGCGGCCTCTGCCGGCCTGTGATTCTAAGTGATTCTTCACTGAGCTCGAGCTGCTCTCAAAAGGGGAGGAGCAGCCTCTGTCCGGGCAGCGCCTCCGCTCAGGCTTCGGGCCCATGCGGCGGGCATCCCCACCGAGGCTGCCTCCTGCTCAGACTTTCTTATCCTCCAGGGGAAGCTGGAGCCCAGTTCACAGCAAGGTAACCCTTGATGGCTGGACTTTTTTGAAGCATGCTTGGACTAGTCAGCAAGGTCAGAAACAGAGCCCGAGGCCTCAGCAGCACGGGCTGCCGCTGACAGCTGCTGGACTTCAGTGGCTTAGGAACGACCATTTAATTCTTGTTCTTTGCACCTCTTTCTCTGCCCCTTTCTTTAACCATTTGTTAGGGATTCACTCATGTTTTGTGTGTAAGGAGAGCAAGACAGAAGTGAAGCGCTGTGTCGTATCGCAGTGTGGGAAGTTTTACCACGAGGCCTGCGTGAGGAAGTACCCTCTGACCGTGTTCGAGAGCCGAGGCTTCCGCTGCCCCCTGCACAGCTGTGTGAGCTGCCACGCTTCCAACCCTTCCAACCCGAGGCCCTCGAAAGGTACAGAAGGGTGCACCCCCGCGGCGCCTCGTCTGTGTCTGGCTCGCCCTGCCTCTCCCTTCCTCCTGCCCTAAATGTTACCTTAGAGATTGGTAGTTTTGGGGCGGGGGGGGGGGGACCTTTTCAACCATTTTGATAGATTGTATTTGTTTTGGTATTAGTGCTTTTTCATATGTAAGAAAATTATTTTATTTCTTTACAATGGTATTTATTTATTTGAGAGAGAGACCACGAACAGGGGGAGGGGCAGAGGGAGAAGCAGACTCCCCTCAGTGCGGGGCTTCCAATCCCCAGGACCCCAGGATCACGACCTGAGTCGAAGGCAGATGCCTGACTGAGCCACCCAGGTGCCCCTAAGAAAAATATTTTAAGATCAAGTCATGGGGCACCTGGGTGGCTCAGTGGGTTACGGCCTCTGCCTTCGGCTCAGGTCATGATCTCAGGGTCCTGGGATCGAGCCCCGCATCGGGCTCTCTGCTCAGTGGGGAGCCTGCTTCCCCCTCTCCCTCTGCCTGCCTCTCTGCCTACTTGTGATCTGTCTCTCTGTCAGATAAATAAATAATCTAAAAAAAAAAATCAAGTGGTACCTGCTTCCTTTCCTGTTAGTGTGTAGGTGTGAGGCAGGTTACCGATACTTGTTGACCCCAGTGGTTCTCGGGCAAGGCTGACTTGGCCCTTGAGGGAATGTCTGGCTTCATCTGCGGGTGATGGGCACCAGCTGGTGTCTGGCGGGGGGGGGGAGCCAGCGGTGCCGCAGGACTTGGGACAGCGCACGGACCCCACGCACCTGCTGCGCCC
>CM053604.1:619833-640191 GCA_028646535.1 Procyon lotor
GTGAGGGGGCGGGGCGCGGACGTGAGACGTGGGCGGCGTGAGGGGGCGGGGCGCGGCGCAGGAGGGCGAGAGGGGCGGGCGGCGTGGGCGGCCCGGAGACGCGGGAGCAGGGGCGCGGGAGGGGCTCACGGAGAAAGGGGTTTCCTGGAAGGCGCCCGGCTGGGAGCAGAGTAAGGCCGGCCCGGCCCGGCCGACCTGTGGGGTAGCCAGGGCGGCGGGGTGGAAGCCCCAGGGAGGAGAGGGCGTCCCGCGGGCAGCCGTCCCAGGGCAGCTGCCGAGGCTCGTCGGCGGCGCGTGTGACTCCCGGTCTTGGCCCGGGTCGTGAGGTCAGGGTGGTGACGGCGAGCCCGGTGTTGGGCTGCGCGCTGGGCCCGCCTGAGCTTCTCGCCCTCCCCCTCCGCCGTGCTCTGCTCGCACGCGCACCTGCTCGCGCTCTCGGAACACACTTCTGGCGTCAGGGCAGCGACCCCGACCCTCGGTCGGCCTGCCTGCCGAGCAGCACCTCGGACGGGGCCGGGAGCAGCCCGCCTGCCAGGGGCCGCAGTTCAGGAAGAAGAGCGAACCCCAGAACCAGAGTGCGCACACACTCCGTGCGCCCTCCGTGTCACTGGGGAGCGAGGGGAGGGGAGGGAAGGGTAACCACGGGTGCGACGCTCGGTGCGCGGAGGGCAGTGCCGCGGTGAGTGCAGACGGCTGACGTCCGGGGGTGCCACTGCCCGGCGGCTCCGTGACTTGTCCAGTGACTTGTCCGGTGCGTGGGCTCAGGCCCCGTTCACAGGTTCCTCTAAAGGGGGCGCCTTTGTAAGGGGTGGCGCAGTCGTAGAGCGCTCCACTCTGGGCTTGGGTCCTGAGGGGCAGCCCCACGGTGGGCTTCTGCTCAATCGGGAGTCTGCTGGGGACCCCCTCCCTCTGCCCCTCCCAAACAAACAGGGGCGCCCGGGGGGCTCAGCGGGTTCCAGCCTCTGCCTTCTGCTGCCGTCGTGGTCTCAGGGTCCTGGGATCGAGCCCCGCATCGGGCTCTCTGCTCAGCGGGGAGCCTGCTTCTCTGCCTGCTTGTGATCTCTCTCTGTGCCAAATAAATAAATAAATAAGATCTTTGAAAATAAATAAATAAAATAAATAAGATATTTAACGTAAAGGAGAATAAAAGAACCAGAAAGGTTGTTCGAGTAGAAGGAAAGAACGAACTTGGCCAACCTGAGCCCTGCGAGAGAAGGCGGCTGTCAGGGAAGGTGGGCTCTGCAGAGTGTCGCCAAAGGGGCAGTGGCGCGGGCCCCTGTCTGGTGATGGAGGGCAGCTCCCTAGGCCCCACGCCCCAGCAGGGGAGGGCCCTCCCGACTGGGGGGGGGCGGTTATGGGGCTGCAGGAGGGCCAGGGAGGCGGCGGTGGGGTGGGCTTGGAGAGATCTTAAAAGCTGCTCAATGAAAAAAAATTAGGAGACAGAAGAAGATCCACGGTGCAGCAACGTTGCTCTGTAAAAACTGTGGGAAACCCACACGCGGGGCTGTGACGGGCAAGGGTGGCCACTCACTCCCGAAGCAGCAACCAGAAGTGTATGCGAAGAGCACCTTGAACGGAACCGAGGACAGGCACACCTGCCCCCGGCAGTGGCTCAGGACGGACTTGGCCCGGAGGACGGCGGGGGCGGGAAGTGTGGGGGTTCCTGGGAGGAAGGTCTCGGGAAGGACCATCTTCCAAGACTGAGACAGAGACAGGACCTGTGGCCGGGGAGGCAGTGGGGACCCCTGTCAGGC
Source organism: Procyon lotor (assembly GCA_028646535.1). NCBI lineage: Eukaryota > Metazoa > Chordata > Mammalia > Carnivora > Procyonidae > Procyon > Procyon lotor. The sequence goes on from CM053604.1 coordinate 621,588, forward strand.
GGCCAGCAGAGCAGGCGGCACCCCCTCCCCGGTCCCGCTGCTGGCTGCTGCGGACCCCCAGCACACTCAGAGGGGGTGACAGGGCAGTGGGGCCACCGGGACTGCGTTGCCAAGAAGCCAGTGGAAGCTCTCCCCAGCGCTCGGCAGCCTCTAAAGTACGTGGGGCTGGAGGTGGCCAGATGGCAGGCGGAGCTGAGTTGGGAACTCGCAGGGCTCTGGATGGAACCCGAGGAGACGCGGGCGAGAGCCGCCCGGAGCTTCCGCCGCAGGGAGCGTGTGTGCAGGCTGGAGGCTCGGCGGCGGGTGCGGGGCAGACACGAGGACGAGGAGAGAGGACGGAGAAGGACTAGGAGATCCCTGCAGCGCAGGGAGCAGGCCGACGTGACAAGAATCCTTCACCAGCCAGACCTAAACGTGGAATTGCTCATCGGGAAGAGGACGGGGCTGGCTCGAGGCCACAGCACAGAGGACTGGCGCCAGCACGGTTTCCAGAACCGAGGGAACCAAAGATTCTGTCGGGAGCTGTGGCTTCAGGGTAAGAGGCCGGAGAAGACGCCCTGGAGCCGGCCGTCGGCAGGAGGGTTGGCCCCGTGGGTGCCGTGGGAACAAGGTAGACGACGGAGCCGCACGCGGATACACGTGCCAGGGTGTTTATAAAGCGTGGCCAGGAAAACAAAAGTTCTCAACGTAACATGAGTTACAGTGAAAATCCCACTACTTCCTGGTGAAAGCCTGAAAACCTCTATGAACAGAGCCCACCAATGGGTTAGAATCATGCCCGGCGTATCGTTCCAAGCAAAGCTCAGCTCTCTGCTCTCCGTAAAAAACGAGGGGACTGAGGAGTTGAACATAAAACCGTGGGCAGAGGTGCCAGGCGAGGGAGGACCCCGGCCCACCATGTCCCGGCCTTCGAGGGAAGGCCTCTGAGCGCGTCCCGGATGGCCAGCCCCGGCTCTGCTGCAGCCGTGGCGCGGGAGGCTGGCGGACACGGGGAAGCTGGTGGCCGTGCGTCTGGCCCCTGGACGGCCAGGTGGATGGGCTCTGCCGCCGAGGAGCAGCGCGGGGAGAGCACAACGAGGCCAGCGTTGTGCGTCGCGTGGGGGGCGGGAGCGGGCCGCGCAGCAAGCCCACGAGGCGTGGGTGTGGCCGAGTTGGGAGGTGTGGGAGCCGGCCTGACCCGGGCGGGGGACCCAGCACAGGGCTCCTGGGGCCCCAGGAGGGACAGCCCACGGGTCTGTGCGTGTGTGCGTGTGCGTGCTTACATGTGTTTGCCCCATTCAGACACAACTTTGCATGAACTTCTGTCTTATTTTACGTGCCCTCCCCGCTGAGATGTTTCTTACCTCGGCCGCCGCCTGCGGCCTGGGGACCCCTTGTGCAGTCTGGCCGGTGACCTTTAGGCTCCACCCTCCCGTGGCTGGTGAGGGACAACCCTCGTGTTCACGGCCCCAGCACACTGGCGGGTTTGGCACCAGGGCAGCGCCGCTGAGTTGTCGGCTTGCTTTCTGCCAACTGTCCCTGTCGGCCCTGGGCCGGCCCCTGTGTCTTGGCCAAGGGTCCTGTCGCAGCGGGAGGTCGGACAGCCCTGTCCTTGGAGTTTGAACTTCCGTCAGTGGCTCAGGGGAGGGGACACCTTCCCAGATGTGCGTCTGTCTGGATTGAATCTTTGGACATTGCTTGTTCGTACCCTCCGTCCATTTGGAACTGGGCCCCTCGTGTTCTCGTCCCCGAATGTGAGTTTCCGGAGGCAGTCGGTGTGACCTGGCTTGTCTGTCGTCTGATACTGTGGAGCCAGCGCTCGTTGGGGCTCGGTCCTCTCCCTGTGGTCCTGACCTGCCCCCCGCGAGTGAGAGAAACAGGACTGGGTTGGGGGTCTCCTGTCCAAGTGGACACAGGAGACCACGGTTTCCAGCACAACACTGCCGTCCCGCAGGCACTAGGGCGGTGAAAATACCGTTGCAGCGAGGATGTGACACTGGGCGCCGCGTGCCCGTGTGTCTGGTGCCGCCTGGAACCCGAGTTGTACCTTACAGGACCGCATCATTGACGCTGGCCCCAAAGGCAACTACTCCCGGTTCATGAACCACAGCTGCCAGCCCAACTGTGAGACCCTCAAGTGGACCGTGAACGGGGACACTCGCGTGGGCCTGTTCGCGGTGTGTGACATTCCGGCAGGTACGACCCAGCGGGGGCGAGGCCGGCCTGGAGCAGCCCCGGGGGCGGGGGCGGGAGTGTGTCCCGTGGACCCAGAGGCGCTCGCCGTGACAAAGAGGACGGTACTTCCAGCGTGTGTGTGTCCTGCCACCTAGGGACAGAGCTGACCTTCAACTACAACCTCGACTGTTTGGGTAACGAGAAGACGGTCTGTCGGTGCGGGGCCTCCAACTGCAGCGGGTTCCTCGGGGACCGACCGAAGGTAAAGGCACGGCCCCCGCCGCCCCCGCGGGTGTTAGCATCTCGGACGTCTGTGAGCACGTCCCTCTTAGCGAGAGGCAGCTTCTGTGGCTCTGACAGGCAGGAGGGGTCCCCCAGGGTGTGGGCGGGGATGGCCTGGCCCGGGAGTGTGCCAGGGCTGCCCTGCAGAGTCTCAGGCTGGGGCGCGGGCGGGGCTGCTCGAGGCCAGTGACCCAGAGCAGGGTGTGCACTCCCGCCCGGCGCTCTCCCAGCTTCTGGTGCTTTCCGCGGCGTCCCTCGCCTGGTAGACGCGTTCCTCGTCTCTTCCGTGATCTTCCCGGGGCTGGCTCCCTGTTCTGGTCCCTTCTGCTTCCTCCCAGGACCCCCGGCCCCAGTGGGTTCTCAACCATCCTGAGTCACGAGTAAGGCCCCTTTCTGAGATCCCAAGAAGGTCATGACTTTGGGACACGATTCCCCGTCCCCCTGTGCTACACAGGGGGTGCCTTAGGGCCCAGGCGACCCAGGGCCTCTGGCCCTGAGCTGGGTGTCGTGCGGGCGTCCGCTCCTTCAACCGGGGAAAGATTCCCTCTTATTCATAACGCAGTTCGCACTAGAAAGATCCAAGGGTGCCCCCGTTGGGGTGGGCAGGCCGGCGAGGCCACTACACGGTGCCGCTGCGGGACGTTTGGGGCAAAGCTTTTACTTTCCGTGCTCGACCGTTTTCGATTTAGCGAGACGGGGGCCCTCCCGGCATGTGTCCCGTCCTCGTTTTCTGTCCTTTCCATGTGAGAGTGTCTCCAAAGGCCTCGGAGCCCCTGCACCACCACTCGCGCGCTTTGTGGTTGATTCTGGCTTCCGTCCGTGCAGTTCTTCTAAGGGGGCTGCACTGCTTTCTTACTTCTAGACCTCGGCGTCCCTGTCCTCGGAGGAAAAGGGCAAAAAGACCAAGAAGAGAACCAGGAGGCGGAGAACCCGAGGCGAAGGGAAGAAGGAGTCTGAGGACGAGTGTTTCCGCTGCGGGGACGGCGGCCAGCTGGTGCTGTGCGACCGCAAGTCCTGCACCAAGGCCTACCACCTGTCGTGCCTGGGCCTGGGCAAGCGGCCCTTCGGTGGGTGAGGGCCCGGTGGCCTTGGGGGCCCGTCCACGGCTTTCCTGTCCTGGTCACCGGCTCCCTGGGGGCTCGGGGCGCAAGGCCCGCCCGGGGAGCTCTGCATGCGGCGTCAGGGTCCGCGGCGGCCCAGAGCGGAGCCCACGCAGGGGCGGGTGGTGCGGGAGGAGGGGCCAGGCCGGGAGGGGACAAGCAGGGGGCTCTGCCCGGCACTCTCAGCCTCGTTTCGGAGAGATGACAGGCGCCCGGGTGAAAATAGTCACTGGGGTCTCAGAAGAAAAACAGGCCCTTAGCCAGAGAAACGGAAGTTATAAAAGGAAAAGTCCAGCGTGTCTGAGTGTAAGGGAAAAGCCTGATTCCGTAGCCAATGGGAGAGAAACCTGTTTGCTGGCGGTGTGATGTGAGCCCTACACACGAGTGCCGGAAGGACCGTGGGTCCGGGCCACAGCGAGGTCACCGAAGCCGGCGTGTCAGCTGGCCGTGGGCCTGGGGCGGGGGTGGGGGGTGGGGGGTGGGGGGTGCAGGCGCCCTCCGCAGGCCGGCCTGGCTGCCTTGGCTTCTCCTTACTTTTCGCAGCTCCGTAGGAGGCACTGTCTCGTCTTAATTTGTGTCTGTCTCACTGGACAGTGTCAGACTTGGTTTCCAGTCATGAAAACGCTAGACTTTGTTAGGGTCCCGTCGCTTCTGCTAATTCGTCGTGTCTCGTTGCAGGCAAGTGGGAATGTCCTTGGCATCATTGTGACGTGTGTGGCAAACCTTCCACTTTGTTTTGCCACTTTTGCCCTAACTCGTTTTGCAAGGAGCACCAGGAAGGGACGGCCTTCAGCTCCACCCAGGACGGGCGGCCGTGCTGCTCCGAGCACGACTTGGGGGCCGAGCCGGCTCGGAGCGCCCAGACTGAGAAACCCTTTCCAGAGCCCGGCAAGTCCAAGGGGAAGAGGAAGAGGAGGAGGTGCTGGCGGAGGGTCACGGAAGGCAAATAGCGCCAGGCGGCGGCTTGGCCACATCCAGGGGTAGAGGGCCACGCGGGGGACTCGCAGCCACTCCGCTCGCCGCGGTGGCCTCCCAGGGCCAGCGCCCGTCACCACTGAGCCACCTCCGCAGCGCCCGCTGCGTCTGCACTGACGACCGTCTGAGCCGCGAGGCTCGGAAGGTTCCCGGACAAAGAAGCCTGACTACACAGCATTACAGCGACACTTGAATTTCTGAGAACGTCAAGGTCCCCTCCCACTCTATTTTTGTAGGTTAAAGTTATAATTGAAGATTAATTGGCATATGGAATGTTCTTATCTCACCCGAAACGTAGCGAGTAGTATTTTTCTAAAGGATCACTATTATCTCTTTGATCTTAACGAGGTCACCCGGCCTGCTTACCTGTCTTCATCACTCAGGAGAGACCAGGGTGGGGCCTGGGCGAGGACTCAGACCCTGGATTCCCTGGAAACCATGACTTTGATCATTATTTTGCTCTTATGAAACAGCTGTATGATTTTTTTTTGTACTAATGTGAAATTTTTCTCAAAATGCTTCTTTTCTACCCTAGCGAGAAGCCGGCCCCAGGAGCGGTGATAGTGACGTAGTGTGCTTGTAGGGCGTCCCGTAGTTTGTTCCGACGTGGTCGGGACTGGGTGTGCGGTCCGCGCGGCCCGGGCTCCCCGACGGGGGGGCTGGCGCATCTCACCTGGGCCCGTCTCCTGAGCGCACTCGGTTCTGGCCAACACTTGGGGGAAGACTTTGTATATTTTTTCATTTGGCTTTTCTTTACCAGTTTCTGGCTTTTATTCTCAATATATTTTTGCTAAACTTGTTTCGCAAATTACCACCGACTGAAATGTGTATTTACTGATGCGGCCCCGAGTTGTCCCGGCAGAAGGAGCGCCACTCGGCAGGCGTGTGGCCCCGGAGTGAGTCTGTGTGAAGTGAGGAGTTCGTGGAAATGGCTTTGTAGGCGCTGCGTTGTGCCCTGTGGCCCCGCAGGTGACCACCGGGAGCAGGGCAGGCGCTCCCCGCCCCGGGGACCCAGAGCACGTGGGGGACGTGCATTTCCCAACAACGTTCTTCCAGGGTCTGAGGAGAGACCCAGAGCGGGTCTGTTCGTGGAAAAGGTGCTCGGCCGGGACACCGCAGGCAGCGCTGGTGCCCGGGCTCCGGGCCGCCACGGCTGGCGCAGCAGCAGGCGGGCACGCACCCCGAGGCCCCCGGGAGGTGGCCACTCACCCGCACTTGGTAGAAGGCCCAGCCCCACCCAGGGAGAGGCTGCTGGGAATCCGAGGTTGGCTTCTCTTTGGAGGTTCCTCGGCCCTGGGGGGTCCTGCCGGGCACCCACCCGCGTGCCCTCCGTGCTCTGCTCGCGGCGGGAGGGAAGGGAGTGCTCAGCGGCAGCTTGTTTCTGGCTCTTGTTAAGATAACCCGCGGAGAACACGTTTCCTGCAGAGACGCGCACACAGCCCTTGCTGCAAACTGCCCCCGAGGCCGGCTCCCTCCTTGCGTCTCCGCCTTGCACGATGACCCCCGTTCCCTGCTTCTGCGTGGCCCTGTGACACGCGCTCTTGGGGGCGGGGCCCTGCCAGGCTCTGACCACAGGGAGGAATCTGCTTCTGTGCGAGGCTCCCGGTGTCTGCGGGTCCCCCAGCTCACTAGGAACAGTTTCACTGACTGGCCGTCCCTTTGGCGCCTCCCCTTGCCGCCTGGAGAAAGGAGCCATACATGGCGACCCAGGGGACACGGGTGCTTGGTCATCCAAATGGTGCGTGACATCATTTGACTCATCATTTGACTCCAGCATGTGGCTCAGGTGACCCCTGGAAATGCACTTGCTTTGGTAAGACATGGGGACTGCTGTGCGTGGGGAGGTTCAGTCTAGAACTCTGTTTCCTCCACTCGTCCTAAGAAAATACTGGATTGGTTTATAGATTTATTCCCAGAACAACTTGGGAGGTTGTTCGGCGACAGGCCCGGTGGTGCCCCCTGGGCCTGTGGGCTCAGGCCCTGTACCTCGTTTGTCCTTTCCCACCAGCGAAGGGACTTCTGTGTTAGACCATCAGACTGGGCTTAGAGTGCACTTTGGGGAGCAGATTAACTTATTTTTGTATCTGACAGAGTAAAATCGTGATTTTTGAGTCACTTTGACATTTTCAAACTCTTCTACGATCTTTCTGAAGGAAATACTGGAAAAATTTTAAATATGGTCGTCCTCTTTCCAAGAACTGTTGAACTAATGAGCAAATAACACTAACTTTGAAGATGTCGAGACAATTGGTTTATGAATCTGAGTCCAAGGCTGTTGCGCGGCGGCCGAGTGCCAAGGGCTTCCCGCGGGGCCAGTGCGCACAGCCGAGTCTGAGGGAGAGCTCGCGTGGGGGGGTCCGTCTTTCTGAGCATCCGTTTGAGTCCTTAGTCGTGAACGTGAAGCAGAAACAAAAGGAAAATTGCCCCAACATCTCTGGGTTCCCCAGCGTCGGGAACGGCCGGCACCGCGGCCCCGGCGGGTGAGGTTGCACGCACCAGCGCCGGTCTCCGGGTGTGGGGCTCGGGGACGTGTCCACCCTGGCACCCGTGACATGCGACCACCGCAGGGAACCGAGTGCGGCACCCACGGCGCGTGGGGAGACTCCGTTTGCCCCGTCCCGTGAGGAACCGCGTGCGACGCCCGCCTCCCGGGCCTCCCACACTCAGGTCCGCGCCTCGGTCGCCTCTCAAGCTCTGATCCTGACGTACCAACCACAGGGGCGCAGTGCCCACCTTCCAGAACTACTGTATTTCCAGGAATTACAGATAAAAGCCTGTTGTGATGAAAATCAACACAAGTGTTGCCAAACTCTCGATTCTCTGAGCAGCACGGCGTCGGCATTGGTGCTGTCGCGGGCGTCCTGGTGTCGGCCGCACGCCGTCGAGATGTGAGATGCCCCGGTGGGAACTACGCCCGAACTGAAGCGTGCCCGTCGGGCTCGGGGCTTCCCAGGCACCAGGCCAGGCTCCTGCCGGGGCCGCACAGACTTTAAGACTTGAAACTCCTCCTGGGGGGTGACGGACTGGACTGCAGACGGGGCACCTGCCAGTCGGGGGGGAACAGCATTGAAAGTGGGACGTCGTGTTTGGAAAACTGTATATGAGTATTTTTGTATTAAAATTTTTTAAAGGTGTTCTTTCTTTGTTTTATATGCGGTTGCATTTTGAAGTTCGGAGTTTTCCCCCAGTTTTCCAGCTCCTTTGGTACCTGGCAGCTCCTGGTACCTGACACACGCCCCGTCCTCTGATTGCCAGGGAGGGGCTGACGGGACCTCCGGGGGCACACAGTCCTGGGCACAGTAAGTGGGCTCTCCTCCTGCAACAATGCCCCCCTCCTCTCTGGGGTAAATAAGTCACCACAGATCCCCACCAAAGGTGACGTGGGCAGGAGAGGAGCTGCTGACCCTTCTCAGCGCCAGGCCCTCTGTCTCCGCTGATCGAGGGCCTCTGGCCATGTCGGGTGGGTGGGTGTGTGTGTGTCTGTCCGTCTGTCCGTCGGTCCTGCTGCCCCCCCCAGCGCCACCCCAAGTGGGGCTGTGACCCTGGAGCAGGGGAAACAGGCTGGCCTGAAAGATGGCTCAGGGCTTTTTTTTTTTTTAGAAAAGCTATACTTTAATTACTCCGATCGTTTGTACAATGAAAACGGGAAGCAGAGGACTGGTCTCAACGCTCACAACCGTACAAAAGACAAATACAAACCTGCGCGTGGCGCGTGCACCCCGGTGTCCGCCGCCCCCACCCCCTTCTCAACTGCGCTGGGCCTCACTTTGGTCCCCTCAACCTCGCAGGGCGGGCAGAGCGAGCACCGGCAAGGAAGAGCCCTGCCTCGTCGTCAGTGGAATTTAAGAAAAAATAAAAAAAAGATAAAAGTCTACTAGGCAGAGCTGTCGCTAAAATTAGGAAGTTCTAACTTTTTTGGTTAACTTTAACATTCAAAAATGTAATATTGAATCCAAAAAAGTATCTGAAATCACACAAAATAACCCATATTAAAATTTAAAAAATAAGTCCACAACACCCCCGGGAATTGAACCTAAAAGCTCCCGTGGGCGGTCGCGGGCGGCCCCCAGCCCTGCGGAGAAGGCGGGCGGGCGGGGCCTCTAGGACACGTTGGCCATGGGCTTGTACTTCTTGAAGCGCGTCCACTGGCCCGTGGCGTAGTTCATCTCGAACACGGTGTCCACCAGCATCGTGGTGCTGCCCTGGCCGTCGGACTTGGGCAGGTCCTCCGTGTGCTCGCTCAGCTTGATCTGGATCACGTCGCCCTGCTCCTGGCACGGGTTCTCTGTGGGGGGCGGGGGACTGCTGGGCGGCGCCCGGGGGAGGGCAGGGGAGCCCCCCCCCCCCCCCCCCGCGGGGCCTCGTCCCCCCCACGCCCCCGCCGGCCGCGCCCACCCACCTCGGGAGCCGGCCATGAAGCCCAGGATGAGGGCCTTCTCTGGCCGCGTGACCTTGTTGGCCGTCTTGAACATCTCCTGCGCAGCGAACATCTGCTCCCTCTGCGGGGGGAGGGGGCCGTGGGTCCGCGGCCCTCCGGCTCCGCCCCCCGCGTCCACACCACCCTCCGGGGGCTCCCTCCCGGCACCAGGAGCACACGCACCGTGAGGGACAGGTTCTTCTTGGGCTGCTGCTGGGCCGGGGGCTGGGTCTGTGGGGCCACCATGGCCACCGGCGGGGTCTGGGCGGCCGGGGTGACAGCCGGGGGTGTGGTGGGCGTCAGGGGGGAGGCGGGCGTCGAGGGCGCGGAGGCGGCGGCAGGGCTCGGGCCGCTGTTGTACATGGGGGCCCGCTGCTTGAACTGCGCGGGCAGCGCGGGGCTGGGCGCGCTGGGCTCCTCGGGCGGCCGGCTGGCCTGCAGGCCCGCTTCCCGCGAGGACGGCGCTGTGAGCAGAGCGAGGGCTGCTGGACGGCCCGGCCGGGGACCCCGGGAAAGGGGGCGGGCTCTGCTCCACCTCCCAGGCTTGGGAGGACCGCTTGACCCTGCTCCCCCTGAGACCTCGGCTGCGGGGGCCCCACGGCCGGGGCGGGGCCCCTCACCTTGGAGCCAAAGAGTCTCCGGCTTTTCCAAAGGGCGGGGGGGCGGGGCTGTGTGGGCCCGGGGTCCCCGCCCCCACCCACGGCCCTGGGAAGACAGGCAGGCCGCCTGCAGCCCCCACGGCCCTCTCTGGCCCCTTGCGCTCCTGGGACCAAGCTCAAGGTGGGCCAGGCCGAGCCGGCAAAGCGGGGACTCCAGAGCTGAGGCCATTACCCTGGGTCTGCCTCTCCTTCTGAAATCCTGGGACCGGAAGGGGACCCAGGGACCCTGACGCAGTCAGCCGGCACCCCCTCCCCACCCCCAGCAGGAGGCTCCGGCTGCATCCGGCAGAGGGGCCACTGCCTGTGCGCCCCCAGAAAGGGCAGAGCAGGGTTCATTCCCAGGTCAGCACCAGCAAAGGCTCAAGGAGGCCGCAGCACGGGGGTCCTGACGGCCACGGAGGCCCCGCGCCAGCTGCGGCTGCATCCCGTCCACGGGGGCGGGGGGCTCACCTGCGGGGGTCTCGGAGCTGGGGACGTAGGACGAGGCCGGGACCGCGCTGGGTGTGGCGGGCAGGTAGCTGGTGGAGGGCAGCGCGGGCTCGCTGTTCAAGGACCCGAGTTTCTGGAACACAGAACTCACAGTCGCTCCTGGAAGGAGCCCAGGGCCGGCTCCCCCGTGAACCTCCACCCCCAGCCCTGCGGCAGGACCCGGGGCTCCGCTCCCCCAGCGCTGGGCTGCCCCGCGGCGTGGGGGGCTCCCCGAGCCAGCCGCCCCTGGGAGAGCAGGCTGCTCGAGGCTCCTCTGAGTAGGAGAGCGAACGATGAAGGGAGGACTCCCTCGTTGTAGGAAAGGAGGAAACGAAGGCATTTCCCAGAAACCGGCCTGGCCTCGGGCCCTTTCTCCAGCCGCCTGTGGCCCTGAGCCCGCGAGTCTGCGCAGACCGCTGGCGGCGGGCCGTCTGGCCGCACACGCCCCCCACGCGGGCCCGACGGGGGCCCCTCACTCCTGCCAGGCCGGCCCCACCATCCCCAGCGGGCAGAGGGGACACCAACGCACGGCAGTGGGGAGACGCGCCCGGGAGCGCGGCCCACGGGGTGCGTTGTGTGGCAAGGCCCCAGAACGAGAGGCAGCCCACCTGTGTGGACACCAGGCCGGCCGCATAATCCGGGGTGGCATTCTCCACGACGGTCTCCTCCTTGGCCGCCTTTTCTACCACTTCCGCATCTGCCAACAGAGCAGAGTCCTCACCAGAGCCCCCGCCGGCCCCGCACCCCGTGAGCCGGCCTAGCGGGCCCCCCGTGGGCAGCACACCCCCGGCCGGCGGCCGAGCGTGCCCCGTCGGGCGTGCGTCTCACCCCCGGTCTCGGGCCCGGCCTGCCAGCTGCGGTCACGGCCCCGGACGACCTCGGCGAGATGCACGAGCCCCGGCGGGCACGAGAAAGCCCGGCCTCGGGGAGGGCAGGAAGGGGTGCCGGCCCCGACCCCGCGGGAGCCCCGCACACTCACCCAGCGTCTTCCGCCGTCTCTTCGCCTCCCGGCCGGCGCCCACCATGTCCAGCTCGGAGATGTCGAGCAGCTGCCGAGACAGACAGACAGACGCCCGCCCTTAGTGGCCGCGTGAGGGCCACCGGGCCGCCCTGGGGAGGCCACAGAGGCCGGCGGGGAAGCACCCACCTTCACGCCCCTCTCCTTCCGCAGAGGAGTCCTCGAGGGCGGGATGGGGGTCCGGTTCCCGGCGGGGCTGAAGACACTGGGGGCGGTGGGGCTTCGGAAGGGTGCCTGCTTCGGGATGCCTTTGAGCGGGGCTGCGGACAGGACGGCGCCCGTCAGCGGCCGCCGGGGCCGGGGCTGCCCCGCAGGTGGGACTCGGGGGGGGGCGTGTGGCTCGTCTCCTGCCACTTGCACACTTTCCTGCAAGCAGCAGAGGGCACCCGCCTGCACGCTCCCCAGGAGGGGGCCATGCGGCTGCCTGTGTCGCCGGCCCGGTGCCCCCCCCAAAGCCTGTCAGATGCTCAGCAGGGGACCCCAATTCCCACGCCCGGCCGTGTCTCTCGGGGTGGGTGGAGGTGGCCTCACAGGGTGCCTGCGACCCCAGGCCTGAGGGAGTGAGGGCCTGCTCTCCGGGGAGCCGAGTGCTCGGGCTTCGGGTCAAAGGGCCAGGAAGTGATGACACCCCAGCCAACCTAGGACACTGCCGCCAAAAGCGCCACCAGAGACAGAGCCGCCGCACCTACCGCCGAGTGCGCCAACCTGCCGGGCCCTTCAACAGCCCAGGCGGGACTGTGAGCCCGGCGGCCCTCCCACACCTCTCGGCGATCAGACCGCTCCCGGCTACACCCCCACAGCCCCCGCTCCCCGAGTCCGGTCCCCGGTCTGTCACAACGGAGTCACCTGCCACACACGGACAGGGCCTCCCCCCCAGGGCCTGCCCCGTCCCCAGCCGTCTCAGCACGCGTGCACACCGACACGCAGACCTCACACCAGGACGCGGGCCCGGGGCACACGCGGCCCCTCCCAGCACCACCAGCTGGACCTCAAACTGGCTGCTGTGTCAAGGGCACAGTGACTGTGCCGCTGGCCTCAGGACCCGCCCCCCAGGCGTCCCTTTGGGCTCCAACAGGTGTTGTCAGGTGACCCGGCTTCCCTGCCGTCCGGGCGGCCCTGGGCCTTGGCGGTTTCCTGTCCAGGGCCGTCTGGGGGCCAAGCCCAGGGCAACCGAGTCTCTCCTCACATCTGCCGCGCCTGCTGCAGGGTGGTGTCCATACCGGGGAGGGAGGGAGGGAGGGAGGTGCAGCCACCGGCCACCCGGGGCGCGGCCTCTCCACCTGCAGGGGGCGCCCCCCACGGGCAGCTCGGGCTCGCCCCGGAGGAGAAGAGCAGCGTTCCCTTGGACTCTAGTGCCCAGTGCGCTCACACGGAACCTCCCAGGTCCCTGTGCAAGCGGAAAACCTGGACTCAACCCCGAGCACTCGCGTGTCCCGTGTTCCTTTCAGCACCTGCCTCAAGGCGCCTTCAGGGCCCGCGGCCCACGCACACCTCAGCAGGGAGGTGGCGCAGTGAGCGGCCAGCCCGGGGGTGCGCGGCCTTACTTGTGGTGTCCATCTTCCGGAGCAGCCCCCGGCCCTTGGCGTGGAAGGGCACCCCCGCGCTCCTCTTCAGCTGCTGGGCCGTCTCGCTGGCTGTAAGGAGGGTGGCGTTAGGTCAGCCCGCGCCCCGGACCGCGGGACTCCACCTCCCAAAGACGTCGCCCCTGGAAGCATTCCTCCAGACACAGGGCTTTCTTCTCCTGGGGGCGCGGCCCGCCTTCCCGAAGCGGCCCGGCCCCGCCTGCCATGTCCTGTTTTCTGCTTAGCAAACCCTACTGTCTGGGAAGCAGAGCCGGGGCAGAAAGAACCGCACTCCCGAGGGCCCGAGGGGCTGTCAGTGTCCCCGGCGGGCTGGGGGAGGCCCCACGGGCACGGCGGAGCGACCCCTAGGTGGTCACGGGCAAGGGGCGACGCGCCTCCTCACTGACGCGTGAACACGAGGAAGGAGATGAGTTTCCCGAGATGACTCGGCGGGGAAGGGGCAGAACCGGGGCGGGGGGGCGAACACCGGGCCCGAGCCTGCGCCGCGTCCTGCCGGCGCCACGAGGCCACGGGGCAGCCCTGGACCCTGGGCACCGAGCTCCTGGCAATCGGAGCGCTGACACGCACGGCCAACATACCAAGTCCCCGGCCGCTCAGAACAAACGTTAACGGAAATCTGTCTTACGATTCGGTTGAAAGAATGCACTTCCTTGCCTTTTTTCTGGCAAATATCTTCCACACACATTTTATACGCTGCTACTTGAGAAAACATTAAATAAAATGGCCAAACATCTCCGAGGCCAAAAGGGCATCCCCTGCAACTCCAGGAAGAGGCCAAGTCACAGGAGCGGGGGGGCCCCGTCTGGCGGCCACGGGACTCGGTCTGCAGCTTTCGTGTTTGTAACGAACACTGCACACTTGAACCTGACTTTCTCACGCTCCTAGAGCGGACTCGGGAACAGAGTGTAGCCGGGCGACAGACGCCGCAGGCGGACGGGCCGGAGCCGGGCACCCCACCCGGGCGCACTCACATTTCTGCAGGAGCTCGGCCCTCAGCGTGGCGCTCTTCGGCTTCCTCTTCAGCTGGAAATGCTTCACCGGGGGCGTGAGCGGCCCGGCCAGCGTGGTCAGCGCGTTCTTGTTCAGGTACCGGCACTCCAGGGGCAGCATGGCCGACGCCTCGCACTCGTTCACTGCGCGAGACCACCGACACGGCACGTTAGGGGCCGCGGCGGGCACACGTGCAGTCTCTCGTTTACGGTCCTGGGTCTTGGCTGGCTTTTCAAAACAGAAAACAGGGGCACGGCCTCCCCGGGGCTCCGCTCCCCCGCCCCCCCCCCGCCCCGGCCCTCGGCAGCCTGGAGTCCAGCTGGAGCTGAAGACAGAGCAGGCCCCTCCCGCCCAGAGATGTCACCTGGGTGGGCACAGACCTCACCCGCACCCCGGGCAAGCTAAGCACCAGGACGGAGACCTCGGGGGCCTCCTGCGGCATCCGTGGAGCCCGTGGGCCATTAGAGACCAAAACCGAGAGAGCGGTCACTTCGTAGGGGAGGGGCGTCAGGGGCCACCTGCAGGGGACGGGCCGGCCACCGGCCTTGCAGCCGCACGGGTCCCACCTCTAAGGGGGCACGCCAGACCCGGCTCTCCAAACGAGGACGGGGGCCTGGGGAGGAACAGCCCGCCTCGCTGGCCACGGCCGCTCCGCAGCTGACTACTTCCTAACTGGCTTTCAGCTGTGGTTCGAAACAACTGGTGACATTTTCCACCCACGTCTTTGAGCATCTACTCTGTGCCAGGGAACGTTCCAGGCTCTGGAGCTGGGACCTGAAGGGGCAGAGCCCGCGGCTCAAGGAGCTGAGCAGGGAGAGCACACGCGACCATGAAAGCGGTCACAGATCTCGGATCCGGCCGGCTGCCCCCCCCCCACCCTCCCCCAGCTCATGTCGCAGAGACCGTCCCGGCCAGAAGCCGGGGGGCAGGGTCCCGCGCAGACCGCGTGCGACTCTAGACGCCAAGCTCACTTCAGCAGAGAGGTTTGAGGGAAGACCCGTGACCCTCCTCCCACAGAACACACACACGCATACCCTTCTCTCGAAGTTCTCCTAAAATGTCTTGGACGTTGGGATTCTGCTCTTCGAGGTCAAGGTTAAGCGAGCCCGTGTCAGGAAAGGACTTCAGGATGTCAGCTACCATGAGAACCCAGGGGTCTGAGTCCAGGGTAGCCAGCTGGATGATCTCCGCCAGGGCGCCCCGCATCTGCCGAGAAAGCGGAGACGGTAGTCCTGAGAGGGGGCCCCTAGGACATGCCACCCCTGCCCGCGCCCCGACGCTGACGTGCGCCTGCTCAGGACTGCAGGACGGAGCTGGACAGAAGCCAGCGCACGTGCCTTTGCCCTTAAACAGAGGGGGCCGCGCTCGCACCCCGCTGTGGCTTCTGCGGGGCACCCAGCAGCGTCCACGCTCTGCCACGGCCTCCGCGCCCGGCCCGGCCTCACAGGAGCCTGCAGCCCTCCCTCCTCTGTGCCCCCTGCCCCGCGGCCTCCGAGGCGGCTCCCAGGCTCCTCGACTGCGCGCACAGCAGGAGGCTGGAAGGTGCCCGCGTCCTCTGAGAGCTCGTCACCCAGGACCGACGCCAGGCCACCAACACCCCTGCTTCGGAGACCTGTGGCGGGGCACCATCGCGACGGGGAGGCTGGCCCCGGTCCCGACGGCGGAGTACAGACGCAGGCGGAGGGCCCGGGAAGGGGCAGAGGGCGGCGCGGGGCTCCTGCCGCCTGACCCCCGGCCCTGCATGCGCGCTCCGCCCTGCTCCTCGGACGGAACCCGTGGGCCCCTGCACCCAACCAGTCCCACCCACCAGGGCAGAGGCACCGCGGGCAGAGGTCAAAGCTCCCAGGTGTTCGTCGGCCACACACAGGACCGGGCGCCAGCACACAGGCTCTAACATCTCTTGAAAGATGCAGAAATATGTTCTTTTCAAGCAAAAACTGTAAACGTTTATTTTTTTAACCTCTGTGGTGCGGGGCTTTTTGTCGTTGAAGGAGAATGGCCCCATCCACCACCTCCCCCTTTTCTTTAGCTGAGCCATAAGCTATGTTCCACATCAAAAACCGAAAGGCACAAAATGAAAATTTAAAACAATTCTGACTGGCCCTTACCAAAAAGAGTTAAGGATAAAAACAACTCAGGAAGGGGCACCTGGGTGGCTCAGTGGGTTAGAGCCTCTGCCTTCAGCTCAGGTCATGATCTCAGGGTCCTGGGATTAAGCCCCGCATCGGGCTCTCTGCT
Organism: Procyon lotor; assembly: GCA_028646535.1. Classification (NCBI taxonomy): domain Eukaryota; kingdom Metazoa; phylum Chordata; class Mammalia; order Carnivora; family Procyonidae; genus Procyon; species Procyon lotor. The sequence goes on from CM053604.1 coordinate 637,472, forward strand.
CAGCGGGGAGCCTGCTTCCTCCTCTCTCTCTGCTGCTCTACTTGTGCTCCCTCTCTCTCTCTCTGTCAAATAAATAAATAAATAAATAATCTTAAAACAAAGACCAAAAAAAACAACTCAGGCAAACCAAAAATATACCTAAAACAATTCCTCCTATCTGAACGTGTCCTCAGTGGCTCAGTAAGACGGCAGGTCCCACCATCTGCGATCGCCCCCAAAGCACTGAGGACAGGAAATGCAGACTGTGCGGAGCAAAGTCCCGAGCACCCGCACTTGCCGGGGCCAACGCCAGGAGGGGAGAGGCCGAAAGGTGACATCCGCCCCTCACACGCCCGGGAGACCAGCGGTCAGTGTCAGCCGAGGGGCAGGGGGACCGGAGCCCTCTACTAACCTACCCTTCCTAGAGACCCCAACTCTCTCCCGGGAGCCGGCGAGGCGGGGTGACAGGGACACACACGAGCAGGAGAAGACCCAGTCTCAAAACGCCCACGAGTGAGCACGAGAGGGACACGGAAGCCACCTGTGCTCTCGAAAGCCTGGTGTTTTCAGCGGAGTTGTTCTCTGCCCGAAAGTACGCGGGAGCCTCGACAGTCAGAACCCAGAACAGGACTGTGTTCGGAAACGGCCTTTCCAGGCGGTGAAGGTGCGCGGAAGCCACCGCGACAGGCCCCTCCACCACGACCGGTGTCTGTACACAGAAGGGGCAGCTGGGCACAGAACCAGACACTCCAGGTGAGCGATACCCCCCAGCAGCCCCCAAAGACCAGTGGAGGCCACGGCGGGTTAGGAGACGCCACCCAGAGCCGTGACAGAGGGTGTTCGGTCATCCCAAGCCACCTAGGCTGTGACACACTGGTCCAACGGCCCCAGCAAACTGATATAACAACCACGAGGCCAAATGGATGAGATTTTATAAAAATGTTTTAGAAAAGGAAAGGAGAAGAAAAGAAAAGAAAAGAAAAGAGAAAAGAAAAGGGGCAGGGAAGTTAAAGCCAGAAAGACTGCAGTTACAGACTGAACGCGCGTCCTCCTCAGACAAGAAGCCAAGACCCTACCCCTATGACGTGGCAGTGGGAGGTGACAAGGTCCCCAGGGCAGGGCCCCCGCAGCAGGGGCAGAGCCGCCCCCCCCCCCCAGAGCCCACAGCCACGAGACACTAAGTCGGCGGCACTGAGACCTCGGGCTTCCCGGCAGCCAGAACTGTAAGAAAGTAAGTGTCTGTGTGTAAACCACCGGCGGGCGTGTCACGGCCGTCCGGGCCACTGTTAGTTAGATCAGGGTCTCCGACCAGAATCCTAGGTCCCGCCACGTCCTCGAGGTAGGGCTTCGCGGGGCTTCTGGGGGACAGATGCTGCTGAGACGGCAGCCCGGCCGCCGGACCGTCGCACGCCCTCCTGTGCTCTCTCTCTCACACACTCACACACACACATCTTTGAGAAACAGAGTTGGGCTGCATCTAAGTGCACGCTGGGGACAGACCCGGGACTCCGGGGACATAAATGTGGCTTCCAAGCTCACGGCACGTCTGAAGGTCCGCTCCTGACGCACGGCGGACCCGTCAGTGAATGGAGGGACCACAAAGGAAAAAGGAACGAGAGAGGCACATCTGAGGACTTTTTCAAACTTCAAAAGCACAAACCATAGATCAAACACGTATTACTGTGTTAAAATGAAAGATTTCTGTTCAGCGCGGGGCCAGTGAGAAAGCTAACGGGTGACCCAACGGCAGATGGAACCTGCCAACGTTCGACCCCAGCGGAGCCCCTGCGAGTCAACAAGATGGCAGCCCTGGGGACAGAGACACGTGCTATTGTTTTCTAAAGATTTTATTTGACAGAGAGAGAATGTGCACAAGCAGGGGGGGGCGGCAGGCAGAGGGGGAGGGGCAGGCTCCCCACTGAGCAGGGAGCCCAACGCGGGGCTCGATCCCAGGACCCCGAGATCGTGACCTGAGCCGAAGGCAGACGCTGCACCGACTGGGCCCCCAGGACCCCAAAGGCAGGTGCTGTAACCAGCAAAGGACGGGGCAGAAATCTGAGAAGGCAGTGAACACAGGGCCAGCCGCCCCAGATGAACACCAGGGAGCCCTTTCCAACCGCGCGGCCCACAAGAACAGAGAAGTGGACAAGGCCGAGGGGCACTGCCGTCAGGTACCGCGGGGGGCGTGGACGGGACAATGCCACCACTGAAGCAAACACGTCCTATGACCCGACGTGTCCACTCTGGGCAGAGATTCGAGAGAAATCCTCGCAGCAGCCCGTGTGGAAGGCGTTTCATGCTGCGGCCCCGCTAGTCACAGCCGGGCCGGAGGGGACGTGCGCAGGGACGCCAAGCGTGGGGGCCCCGGGGGCAGGGGGGCGGGGCCCAGCTCTACGGGAAGGACCCGACGGTGACCATTTCGGGGCTTGTGCGCCACGTCAAAAAGCCAAAAAACCCCAAAACCCGGAATCGAGCAATCCTACTAACGTGCTCTGAGCTCACAGACCTCACGGACGCGCCACAGCCAGTTCGCCAAGCCCCGCGGTAGATGGGGAGCGACGCGGGTGAGGCTGAAAAATGCTGTTTAAAAACTCTGAATTTACACCAACTAAAACTAATGCTCCCTGAGAGACTGAACAGGTACTTTACCGCGGACGCAGGGATTCGCGGTGCGAGGCTGCCACCGGGGACCGTGGAGCCGCGAGCGAGCCCCGGGAGAGGGACGGCAGCGGGAGGCCGCC
>CM053604.1:645865-664670 GCA_028646535.1 Procyon lotor
GGGGTGCGGGGGCCCGGGGGGTGCGGGCGGGGTGGGGGGGTCCGTGAACCGCGGTGAGGGCGGGGTGGGCCGGAGGCGGGTCCGTGGATCCCGCGAGCGCGGGGTGCGAGGGGTTCGCGGGCCCGGGGGGCTGCGGGCGGGGTTGGGGGTCAGTGAAGCTCCGTGAGGGCGCCGCTGACCCCTGCGGCTCGCTGCAGGGCGGCCCCGGCTCCCTGCGCTCGGCCATGGCCCCCCCGCCTCCGTGCAGGCTCTCGAGGTCGCTGCCGCCGGGGCTGCTGCTGCTGCTGCTGAGCGTGGCGCTGCTCGGTTTCCAGGCCCGCGCCGAGCCCGCCGCCGGGAGCGCCGTCCCCGCGCAGAGTACGTGCGTCGCGGGGGGTCCCCTCGGGGGGGGGGGCCCTGACACCACCCGGGCGTGCGAGAGCACCGTGCCTCCCATTGTTCCCAGCACCGACCCCGCGCCCCTTCCGCAGTCCGGCTCCCGGGCCGCCCCTTGGGTGGGAGGGGCTGGGAGGGGGCGCCGGGCTGGGGTGACGTTCCCTCCGCGCCGATGCGCACCCCCGCAGGCCGTCCGTGCGTGGACTGTCACGCGTTCGAGTTCATGCAGCGCGCCCTGCAGGACCTTCGGAAGACGGCCTACAGCCTGGACTCGAGGGTGAGCCCCTTTGGCCCGGAGGCAGCTGCCTGGGGGTGGGGGGCCAGGTACCGCCGGTGTTCCTCCTGCCCTCATCTCCAGTGTTCGGAGGCGCATTCTGGGCTTCGGCCTCACTTATGAGCAGAACGGCCAGTCTCCTTCAGCAGATCCCCGCATGGGGCACTGAGGCCCAGGGGGCAGCGGAAAGAGGGGTCACTCGTCCTGGGTCAGAAAGGGGCGTGGGGTGGGAAGGGTTGGGCAAGAAAGGGCAGCTTGGGCAGGGCGGTCTGGGAGGCTCCGCACCCCCCCAGCCTCACCTGGGGAGGGATGGGTGTGCGCACAGGGTCACCCCCCAAGTCTGGGAGGAACGCTGAGCCCTCCACACTCTCCCGAGTCCTCGCTGTGCCTTAGCCAAGGGAGTTCTCACTTAGGACAGAGATAGGTACTCCTTTTGGGAGTGGGGGACAAGCTCCAGCAGTGGAAAGGAGGGGAGACCCCACCCAGGTCCCCTTTTCTGGCCAGCTCCTCAGGGCCCAGATCGAAGCCTGGAGTGCCTCCAGGGTCTGGATCTCCTTCAGTCTGGGGCTGGGTCCCTGAGAGGAGCAGCCCCAGCCCATCTTGGGGATGGCGTTGGGGGGGCACACGGGTTGAAGGGGAACCGCTGGGAAGCAGTCCAGGCCGAGAGGAGTTTGTGCCGGTCCCGGGGCAGCACAGCTGTGCGGGCAGAAACCGCAGAGTCTAGAGGAAGAGCGTGGGGAGGGCAAGAGGCCCCAGGGTAGCAGAGGGTCTGACGATCAGTGTGTTTGGGGGGCTCCGAGGTCTCAGGACCAGGTGGAGAGGGTACTGCCAGTACCACCCGGAGACAGTGAGCCCTGGGGAGCTGGCAGGTGGGGCGCCCTGCCCTGACTGCCTGGACTCGAGGGTGAGCCCCTTTGACCTGGAGGCAGCTGCCTGGGTGTGGGGGGCCAGGACCCAAACCATGGTACCACCGGTGTTCTGTTGCTTTGCAGACGGAGACCCTCCTGCTGCAGGCGGAGCGCCGGGCCCTGTGTGCCTGCTGGCCTGCCGGCCGCTGAGGCCCCTCGCGCACCCCTGTTCCCCCATCAATAAACACCCAGCCCTGCACACTGTGTCCTGTCTCCCTGTTCTGCCACTAGAGCCCCCCTGCGTCGTCCCTGGAGGCCCCCCATGTGGGACTTGGTTTCCCCAGCGGTTCCGTGGGGCCACAGCAGTGCCGGTGCTAAGCACATGTGTGTCTAGCCCTGGGCGCCGTGACCCCACAGCCTGTCTGCCTCAGACACCTGTTCGCTTGCCTGCCTGCCCTCTGAGGCCAGGAGAGTGTAGAAGCAGGCCCTGTCCAATGGGACAGCTGTGCAGCCGAGGCCCCCCACCCCCGCACTGTGTGGGGGCGGCTGGAGGGGGAGCTCCCTGCGGCACCCCACTCCCCGTGGGCCCCCCGAGTCCCTGGCCTGCGGTGGCTGCCTGGAGAGGCAGGGGGAGCGAGCGGAGGGCTGGCTGGGTCCCCACAGCCTCCACCCCGCCTACTGGGCCCCTTCTCCAGCCCCAGCCCAGCCTCTGGGCACCAGGGGATAAGAATCTGGGCCCCAAGGCAAGCGTTGCCCGTGTGGGTAATAGGCCCGTGCTCAACCACGGGTGCACGGGTGTGTGCACAGCGCCGGGCAGGAGGCTCAGGGGAGGCGGGTGACTCTCCCTCGGTCCCTGCATTCACTCCATCAGGGTTCGGCGCGAGCCAAGCAATGTTCTGCAACCTCCAGCAGCAGGGTAGGGCCACCGCTGGGCGTGACCGCTGTGGGACGCTTGGTGTTCCCTGCAGCAGGGCCCTCCTGCCAGCGGGGAGGGTCGCCCGCTGTGGCTCACAAGTCCCCACTCCCGGCCTGTCCGTGTCACCTGCTCCTGCTCGTTCACTCAGAGCCTTCCCCCAGGCCTCGCCCCACAGCACCTGCCCTGCCCTCGCTCCCACCCCGGGGCCTGCCCGTCCTCAGGGCTTTCCTGCCGGGAGGGGCCGGGCGTGCGGCCGACGCGCTCCGCGGGTGTGGACCGCACTGAACCAACCAGTCCTACCTTGGTGGCGGTGGGAGGGGGGCTAGAGGTCCGGCGGCGAGGATGCCCGTGAACTCTACAGCGGGCCAGCGAGGGACGAGGGAGCGCGGACGCCACGCGGAGCTCCCACCAGCCCTCAGCGTGGGCAGCGAGCCGGGTACTCAGAATTCGGTCCCTGGGCGGAAAGGGGCGGAGGGCGGCCCCTGGCAGGTGCCTTCCCTCCGGGGCCCCGCCCCGACGGTGCTGCTGTGCCATTGGTTGGCTTCAGTCACGTGGCCTTTCCTGGTTTTTGAGGGCGGGGGGATGGACCGCTTTCTCCGCTCCGGTTGTCCAATTCAGCGAATACGGATCTAGGACCAATGAACACTTTTCACTATAACAAGTCCAAGTACTTCTAGTGCAAGTACCCGTTAGTGTGAGTATGTCCCACGCAGTCTTTAGGACATATTTATACTAAAAAAGATTCGTTTATCCAAACTTTCAACTTGGCTGGGCACCCTGTATTTTGAGGGCGGCCGTGAGCCCCGGCACAAAGTGGGGTTTCTGTTGCTCTGAAGGATAGGGACGACCGAGGGCCTGTTTCAGAAAGCCTCTCCCAAGAGTGCTCTCCGGGAGAAGGTAGGAGCGCGAGCTCCCAGACGGGCCTGCGGTGGCCGCGGCCCTAGACCCTTGAGCAGAGAGGTCCTAAAGCAACTGGACAGGTGAGTGCGGAAGAGGGGCCGGAGAGGGAAAGTTAGGAACACAAGTGACCCTTGTGGCCTGGGTGTGGACAGCGGAGGTGAGCACTGAAAGGGCAGAGAGGAGGGGGGCAGCCTCGAGGCGTGAAGAGAGCTGAGACCCGTGCGAGCCTTGGTTAGGAAGGAGGGGTGCCTCTGCCACGAGCTGCTGAGGTCAAGAAGGGCCCCACCTGGACCACTAGGTTTGGCAGCACTGGTCATGGTTGACCTTAAGAACAGGGTTAATTGTGGGTGGGAGCTAAGCAGTGAACTGGGAATGTGCTATCTTTAGGACAGCTTTAGTTTTTTCCTGGACTTGATGTTTGCCTTAATGTTCCCACACTGTCTGCCTTTATCACATCCTTAACTTCAAGTCACCTCAGTGCCTCCTGCCAGGCCCTGGCCCTGCTGCTCCCAGCCAGCTGGGCGCTCCTACTGCCCACTGCCCACTTTTCACTCTCCTGGTTTGGAGTCACTTCTTCCCAGACCTCTCGTCATTCTCTCCATGTTGCTTGTCTTCAAGTATCTTCCTACAAAACACTGCGGGAAGCAAACTTTCTGAGCTGGCCTGTCTAAAGTATCTCTTGCTGGCTTGTTAAACTCATAGCCCCTCCTACCTCCGGGCCTTTGCACAGGCTGTCATCTTTCCATGAAATTACCCACTTGGCCTCCTCTGTGACCCGCCTCACTCTTTAGTTCCTTATCCTACCTTGCTTTTTTGGTTGGTTGGTTGGTTTGTCCCCAACGGATACTAGAACTTTGATCTCTTTTATTTATTTCCAGCCTCTCCTCTGCTGGATTGGAAAGCCTCAGGAGGACAGAGCTTTGTTCTTTTCAGGGCTCAGGAGGGTGGGCGCTCACGGAGCCTGTGTGGAGGGGAGGGACGGCTGCCGGGTCACTGACTCTGGGTGAGGAGGCTGAGCAGTTTGGGGCCTGTCAGGGCATTTCCCTCCCACCCCCAGGATGCCCTCGGGACTGAGGGTCCACTCAAAGTGCTGCACAGGCTTTGATCAGGAGTCTCGGTCCCTTAGCTGGGGGACATAATAATAATCTTTATTATATTATGGTTGTTCCTCCTCTTTTCTCTTTGGGCAGCTGCCGTCTCACACTGGGCCTCCCATCTGGTCTGTTTTTCTTTTTTCTTCCCACACCCCGTCTTCTGGCTCACTTCTCTGGAGACCCTTTGGCCTTCCTCCCGCTCCCGCCCACCCCGGTCGCTTCCCAGGCCCCCTGTACTTCCGACCACCGATGAAGCTTGGGTCTCAGCCCCCAGTTCTCCCCCGGCAGGGACAGGCTGGCCCTCACGGGGTCCTCAGAGGAGACCCCGTAGGTCTGCCCTGGGATGGCCCATGGGTCCCTTCTTCATCCGGGATGAGGGCTCTTCCGCTACCGCAGCGCCCTGTGTTTGGTGCCCCTCCGAGCACCGCGCAGAGGAGGCTGAGGGCTCCCACCCTACTCGACCTTTGGAGTCTGGGACCGGTCTGGTCCTGGGCGCTCGCCCCGCTCCCGAGGGCCCAGGCCTAGCTCTGAGCCTGGTACCCGGCCGGACTGCGGGGGTGCCGGGTGGGATCGCAGGTGGTCGGGGCTGCCCGGCCACTAGGGTGCGGGTGCAGAGGGGACCCCGGGCGGCAGAGGCCAGAGGAGTGCATGCGAGAACGGACCTGGAGAACAGACCAGCCCCGCCTCGGTTTCTTTGTCTGTGAAATGGGTTCCTGATGCGGGCAGAGAGTGCGGGGTGCGGTGGGGGCGCGGCCTTCACGTCACCGAGGAGGGAACAGGCTCAGCAGCAGGCCTGGGACCTTGCTGCCCCCCTGCCGAGCGGGCAGACTTCCCTTCCCTTTAAGGCCACCCCCACTCCTAGCGCTGAGGCCCAGGCTGTGAGGTGCTCAGGTGGCCGGCCCTGGGGTCCAGCTCTGTCCCTCCCAAGCTGAGTGTGGCTGTCTCCTCCCCGCCTCCTCCAGGTACTCTCCAGGGCCCACTGGACCAGTGCTAGTCTAGCCAAGCTTTCTTGGGGAGCGGGGGGCTCAAGGACTTGGCGCTGAAGGTGAGGTCAGACCTCTGCATATGCAGGAGCCACCAAGGTCAGGCCGAATGGAAACTCAGGTCCTTCCCCCCACCTGTGTGCTTGGCTGTTGGGGGCCGGAGGGGGGTCGCCTCCAGCGCAGGGTCTGCGGGTGGGTGTGTGGGGTGGTAGCCAGCGGAGGCCGTGGCCCTCTGGGGGCTGGGCCACCCTGCACTCAAGAGCCTCTTCTCACCAAGTCTGGGGCCAGAGGTCAGGGGTCAGGACACTGCCCGGGAGCTCCTAGAGCTCTACCTGGTCCCCCTACCCCCCAAATGCAGAAAAACACCATGTTCCCGAATCCCTGAGCTGGGGCTCAAGGCCCACAGCCAAAGCCCTATCTCTCCTTCTTCTGAAGCCCCTTGGCTCCTCCAGGCACAGGGGCCATCCCTCCCCATCTTTTCCTGCCTGGACCCCTTCCTGCTGTTGGCTTTGCTGGGACACTTCTGCCGTCCACCTGGTCAACCTCAGGCCCCCTAGAGCCAGTCCGCTGGTCGCAATCCCGGCAGCCGTCAGGCAGCACGCGGAGTGATTTCTGAATGGATCTGTGTGCTCCTTTGAGATTCTCCATGACTTCACTTTCCTCTCGTGGAAGATGACAGCCAGGCCTCACACAAATCCTGGCATCTGGGAAATACAGCGTGGGGTGACTTCCCCATTTGGCGGCCCCATCCCACCATGGTCCTTGCACTGGCGAGCCTGGCTGCGGACCAGTTCAGCTCCTGGGTCGGCGACCTCGCTACTCGGTCCGGGTCCCTTGGTGTGACGCTGGCGAGGGGTCGTCCCCTTCCTAGCCTCTAGGTGATGGTAGCTGCCTCGCTGGACCCCAGGCAGGCTGAGGGTCCTTAGGCCTGGTCCCCTAGGTCTTGACTCCAAACAAGCGGGTGTGCTGAACTCAGTTCTAGGCTGCCCTGCGGGGTCACCGCGGGGAATGCGGGGAATGCGGGGCGATGTGGTCGACTCCGGGAAGGGGTGCATAGCTGCAGGGGGCTGGGTTCATAAAGTGTTAGGGGAGGGGTCTGGGATTACCCGCCCCCTACCCTCACCCTCACCCCCCGCCCCCGGCCCGCAGCGTCGGTAGGCAGGTAGGGCTCGCGGGGACCCGCAAGACTCAGCAAGAGCACCCCCCCCCACCCCGCACCTGCACCGAGATCGTGGAGCGCATGCGCGGGCCGAGGAGGGCGGGGGGCCGGGCCGGGAGGGGTCCTACCGGCCCAGCGCCCCCCGTGCCCGCTGCGGGAATTCGGTGTCGGAGCAGAGGGTTGCCGTGCTGCGCCCGGACGCAGGGGGCTGCGGGCGACCTGGGCATCGGATCCCGCTCCGATCGCGTACCCGCGCGTCCAGCCGGTGTGGCCCCGGGCGCAGGTTCCCAGGGGCGTCAGGCCGGGGAAGCCGCGGCGCCCCTCCCCGGGGCCCCGGGCCGGCGTCGCGATCAGACAAAGGGGCGGGAGATGGAGCTGGAGATGGTTCGGTGACTGCGCCCTGCGGCCGGCCGAAGAGGAGGAGGACGCGGCGCCGCGGGCTCCAGCGGCCCGGCCCCAGGACCCGGCGCTCCCAGGCCCGCCTTGACGGGTGGAGGCGCGGGGGTGCGAGGGCCGGGCGGGAGGCGCCCTGCCGGAGCCCCCCACGGAGCGCCCCTCCGGGCCGGAGACCCCGGTCGCGCGCGCTCGTCCCCGGCCACCTCGCGGGGCTCGGCCGCTCCGTCGTGCCCCGGGCTGCCCGCGCCATCCCCGCCCAGGCGCCCTCCCGCCGGCCGCCCGCACCCGGCCGCCGCGCAGCGCCCAAGTGTGCCATCGGGCGGGCGCGGAGGCGGTGTCTGCTCCCACCCCCGAGATCACATGGTGACCCTCGGCAGCCAATGCAGTGGACGCTAGGACCCTGCGGGACCCCGGGCGCCGCGACTGCACCGGCGCCGCTGCATTATAAATACTTCTCCAAAATGCGGCGCAGCTCCCTGCGCGCGCCCCGGCCGCCCGCCGCCTCCGCCCCGCGCCCCTGAGCCGCCGCCGCCGCCGCCGCCGCCGCCGCCGCCGCCGCCACCGCCACCGCGGGTCCGAGGGCGCCGCGCCCTTGCCCTGGGCCCGGGCTGTGCGCGCCCGCAGCCCGGCCCGCGTCCCCGCGCTGCGCCGCCCGGCCGGGTGCATGCATTGTGGGCCTCCCGACATGGTCTGCGAGACGAAGATCGTGGCCGCCGAGGACCATGAGGCGCTGCCGGGGGCCAAGAAGGACGCGCTGCTCGCCGCCGCCGGCGCCATGTGGCCCCCGCTGCCCGCCGCGCCCGGGCCGGCCGCCGCGCCCGCCGCGCCCCCGCCCGCGCCCGGCCCCCAGCCCCGCGGCGGCGCGGGGGGCGCGGGGCCGCCGGGGGGGCGCGGCGTGTACATCCGCGAGTTCCGCGCGGCCGAGCAGGAGGCGGCGCGCCGCATCTTCTACGACGGCATCATGGAGCGCATCCCCAACACGGCCTTCCGCGGCCTGCGCCAGCACCCGCGCACGCAGCTGCTCTACGCCCTGCTGGCCGGTCAGTGCGCGGGGCCCCGGCGCGCTCCGCCCGCCGCAGCCCGCGCCCCCCGGGCCTCGGGGGGACGCACGCGCGGGGCGCCCTCCGCCCGCTCGCCGCGACCTCGGGGCCCGGGCCCGCCGGGGACTCGGCCTGGGAGGGAAGCGGACCCCTCGGGCCCCCTCGCTCGCTCGCGCCCCGACGCGCACCCGCACGCCACCGGCTTTCTGCGGGGCCTGGGGCGAGGTGGCCACCGGCGGTGGCGTCCGGGCTCCCGGCCAAGGCGCGCCGGGCGGGGGCGTGGGAACGAGCGCCGGCGGAGGGGAAGGGGCTGCGGGCGGGGGAGAGGGCCGGGTCGCCACCCGCATCGCCCTTCTGCGCGCCCCCGCCTGTCCGGTCCCCTCCCGGGTCATCCCGGGTGGGGGCGGGGTGACGGCAGGTAGCGCCCGCTGCTGAGGCTCCGCGCCTGGCGCGTGGAACTATATATAATCCGCGGGGCGGGGGAGGCTGCCTCGGCGGCTCCAAGTGCTAATTTATGAGGGGAAGACAGCCAGCTCCCCGGGGTGCCGGGGGAGGGCGAGCACCGAGGAGGCCGAGCGAGGGGGTCCGGGGGGTCGCACCCCCGCAGGGGCTTTGAGACCTTTCCCCCGAAGCCCCCGGAGGGTGGTGGTTCCCATTTCGCAGGTGAGGAGCTTGAGGCTGGGGGTTGTCACTCTCCCAAGGTCATACAACCAAAGTGACTTTCGCTGCAGGCTTGTCGGCCTCCCTGCAGCCTGGGTGAATCTGGAAGCAATCTGGGGCTTCCCTCCCTCCCCGCCCTCCTCCCAGCCCCCGGGGCTGGCCCGGGAAGAAGGTGGTCCTGGGGCCTTCCTCTGGGAGATGCGCCCTCCCTCTCCGCACTTGTGCCAGGGTGAGACCGCCTGCGGGGGCCTGGTAGCCTCCCATCTCGCTGGAGTGGCAAGGGTGTCCGCCCAGCCCCTTCCCCGGCTGGGGGTACACGGGTGGGGGGCACGCCCCCCGCCCCCCAGGAGCCCTGCGTGGGGCTGCCGTGCCAGCCATTGAGGGCAGCCTGCCCAGAGGCCCCTGCCGGGCTGTGATGTCAGACCCGGGAGCCGCGAGTCCTCAGGGCAGGGAGTTTGGGAATAAGGCGAGGGGCTCGGCCGGCGCTCCTCCTGGGGAACAGTGGCGCACCTTTGGCGAGGCCTCTCCGCGCCCGGCCGGCCCATTTAGCGGGGAGCGGGTGGGGGCACGGGTCCCGGTCCCGCTCACCCGGCCGCGCTCACCCGGCCGTCCTCCCCCCGCAGTGCTGTGTTTCGCCCTGACGCGCTCGCTGCTGCTGACATGCCTGGTGCCGGCCGGGCTGCTGGGCCTCCGCTACTACTACAGCCGCAAGGTGGTCCTCGCCTACCTGGACTGCGCCCTGCACACGGACATGGCCGACATCGAGCAGTACTACATGAAGCCACCCGGTGAGCCCCGCTCCGCCGCGCCCCTCCTGCCGCCTCTCCGCTGCGCCCCTCCTGCCGCCCCTCGCGCCCTCTCGCAGCCCTCCTGCCGCCCGGCCAGCCTAACCCCCCGGCTCCTGGGACAGACAGGCCCCGGGGCTGGTGGGGGGACGGCCAGGCCTAGGTGGGCCCGGCCTGCTGAGCCCCCGGTCAGCCGCCTTCGCAGCCCAGGGCGGGCTGTGGCCGGCGCTTGGGGTGCAGCAGGCCGGCTGGGGCCGGGGGTGCCAGAGCTAGGTCCTGGGTGCTGAGGCGAGGCCCGCGTGAGTGTCCACACACAGACCCCGGGCCTGTGTCCCGCATCGCGGGACCGGAGGGCTACCGGTCTCAGGGCTCTGCTCTTGGTCCTGCCCGCATAAGGCGCTCCTGGAGCTTGCCGTGGGGCTGGGGGTCTGCTGTGCTTCGCAGGGCCGGGCTGGCCTGGAGTGCCCGGGGCCTGGTGTGGCAGGTGCAGAGGGCCTCCTGGTGGGGAGAGGGTTCTGTGGGGGTCTCCGAGGGGCTGAGCCCCCACTTCTGGTCTCGGGGCCACTCAGCGAGGCAGAGGGTCTCGCCCCAGCCCCCTGGCCCTCTGCACAAGGAGGGACTGGGTCTGGCCCGGAGCGGCCTGCAGCTCCCTGGGTGCCGCTGTGGTCGTCCGGGCTGAGCCAGAGGCAGGCCGGGTCCTAGGAGGCAGGACCCCAGGGTTTCCTTCCCGTCCGGAGCCAGAGAAGGGAGGCTTTGTCTCCATCCTCTGGGATGTGAGGGTCTCCCAGGTGCCGGAGGCTTCCCAGGCTGGGGAGACAGAGCAGTGGGGGCCCCAGCAGTTGGTGAGGGCATAGAGGATTCTGCTGGGGGTCACAGAAGGGCAGCGGGGGACGAGAGAGGCACGGCATCCCAGTGCAGGGGTGTCCCCCTTGGCACTGCCGGCTCCCAGACCCGCCGGCTCCCAGCGAGCTGGCCCATCCTCTGGTGCCCTGACTGCCCTCCCAACCCTACCCCTGCAGCTGCCTGGCCAGCCTTTGGCACCTTGGGTTCTCCTCGACCCTTTCCTAAGCTTGACTCAGCTTATTGGCCTCCGTGGAGTTGCCCTGGATGGGAGGGAGTGCGAGGGCGAGCCCCACCTCGCTGGCGCCCAGGTCCAGGCTGCAGAAGCAGAAGGGGGCTCAGGGTGGGAGCCAGGGTGGCACGGGGACCCTGCTCTTTCCAGGCTGTGGTCCCCCTGGGTGTGTGTGTGGGGGGTGCTCGCCCTCCTGGGACACCTGGTAGGTTGCAGGAGGGTTCCACCGAGGCAGGGAGGCTCCCTGCAGTGGCCAGGGCCAGCTGCTCAGGAGATGGGAAGACGTGGTCTGGCCTAGGTGTGTGTGGGGGCCAGCAGCCCTGGGTGGAGGGCAGGCCAGCTAGTGGGGGGGTCTGTCAGGGCAGCGGGGCCTCGGCCACTGCCGAGCTCGGGCTGCACGCTGGGTCTCCGGGGACGGTGGTGAAGCTGATGCCGGACAGTGGGGGACCCTCGGGGGTTGGGTGGAGGGGTGAGGTCTCTGGGCAAGGTCAGCTGCAGAGCCTTTGCAGGGCAGAGTGTGGCCCCTCAAGGAGGGCAGGTGGGGGTAGTTGGTGGCGGACACGGCCGTGGGGGCTGGAGTGGCCGTGAGCAGGGCGAGTGCGTGTGGGCCGCCTCAGAGCAGGCACCCCTGTTGGCCAGCCCCTGCCTCCTGGGGCCTCTGGGCTGATGGTCAGCAGAGGCCGAGCTTGTGACCGGTCAGCAGAGGTGACTGGGCTCCCGTGCCCCACAGGGCTCCCCTCCCATGTTCATTCTCTCTCTTCTTGCTTCTCTCCAGATCCCCCTTGGGCCCTCCTCCTCCTCTCCCGGCCCTGCGTGGGGCTGCCATTGGTCCAGGCCATGGGTGGGGACAGCTGGCCTGGCCACTGGACTCCTGCCCAGGAGGGTCAGTGGGAGGCACGCAGGGGTGCCATCCGCCCTGGCTCTCTGCTTGGCCCGTTCCGGAGCCTGCCAAGGCTTCTGTCCCGATCCAAGCAGGCCACCGGGCTCCCAGGCTCAGAGCTCCGGACCCAGGGCGTGGAGGCCACAGGACCTCCTGAGGCCCCGGGGGCACGGCTCCCAGAAGGGTCCTGCTGTCCCGGCCTGTCCTCCCAGGCCCCCGAAGTAGGGGTCCTTTGTAGGGGTCCTTCCAGAGGTTCCCTCGTGGCACCTGCCTCTCTCCAGCTCCCTGGTGTGGCTGCGCGGGGACGAGTGTGCTGGCCCACGTGGCTGGGAGCCAGGGCCTGTCCGTGGCCATCCGGGCGGCGGCTCGGGGGTGGCTGGGCAGAGGAGGGGTCTGCGTGGCTGAGGCCTGCCCGGCTCTTGGTCCCGGGGGGAGGGACTCTGGCCCCGGGGCTCTCGAGGGCCCGGCCTCAGGCCCAGGGCAGGGGCCCCGGTGCGCGTGGGCGGCAGGCGGGCCCCGGAGGGGCGGCCGCGTCGTCGTGCCGCAGCCCTGACCGCCGTGTCCCCGCAGGCTCCTGCTTCTGGGTGGCCGTGCTGGACGGCAACGTGGTGGGCATCGTGGCGGCGCGGGCCCACGAGGCAGACAACACGGTGGAGCTGCTGCGCATGTCCGTGGACTCGCGTTTCCGTGGCAAGGGCATCGCCAAGGCGCTGGGCCGCAAGGTGCTGGAGTTCGCGCTGGTCCACAACTACTCAGCGGTGGTGTTGGGCACGACGGCGGTCAAGGTGGCCGCTCACAAGCTCTACGAGTCTCTGGGCTTCAGACACATGGGCTCGAGTGACCACTACGTGCTGCCCGGCATGACCCTGTCGCTGGCCGAGCGCCTCTTCTTCCAGGTCCGCTACCACCGCTACCGCCTGCAGCTGCGCGAGGAGTGAGGCCGCCGCCCGCCCGCGCCCGCCCGCCGCCCCGTCCGCGCCCGCCCGGGCCCGCTTGCAGACGCTCCCCTGGCGTTTGTGGTGGGTTTTCCTCGTCAACGCCACGCGGTTCGCCGGCTGGCTCTCGGGGGGCGGGGGGCGCGGCCCCTCCGGGACGCTCCCGGGGCTCGCTTGCCTGCGGCCCCCCGCCCCCTGCCCCCCGGCCTGCTGGGGCTGCGTCCCGAAGAGTGACAGCATGGACCGCCGCGGGCCCACGGGGCTGCTCGGCCCGCGCGCGGGGCCCCTCCCGGCCCGCCGAGCTGGCCACGGGCCCCGCTTCGCTCCGTGCATGCTGAGGACATGGCCTGGCTGCCGCATGCCCACGGCCCCCCGCCCCGCCGCCCCGCTCGGCCTGGGCCCACCCCGGGCAGCGCCCCCCGCCCGGCCCACCTGCGCTCGGGAGGGTCCGCGCGCCTCTCGCCGTCCCCGCTGCCCCCGGCCCAGCTCTGCTTTGACACCGAGTCCCGGTTCTTTCCTTTTGGTCCCCGCCCCGGCTTCGCTGAAGGCGTCATCACCCCGGGGGGGGGGGGGGTGTCCCCGGGGCCACCTGCCCGGCCAGGGTCTTCGGGAGAGCAGGGTGGGGACGCAGGCGTGCAGCCGCCTCCCCCAGGCCCCGCTGGATGACGGTGGCCTTTCCCAGACCCCCTGAGGACCGCTCTGCCTCACGGCTCGCGGGCTCTGCCCTGTGAATCTTCTAAGCCAGGCCACTGCCCACAGCGCCGAGCCGACAGCTTCTCCCAGCCTGAAACCGACCTATTTTTTAATAAGTTATTTAGACAGAATAGCACCCTGCATGACTTTAATTCTTGGGACAAAATGGTAGTTGATACCTTAACACACACGCGCGCGCACACACACCTGTGTGGTCTAGAATATGCACTATTTCTGGCCCAGTTTGGTGGGGGCGGGTGGCCGGGTGGGTGGAGGGTTTCAGATTTTGAAATCTGGAGGGAGACCCTGACTTCGCATTCTTTCCCTCAAAAGAGCATTCCTGGTCTGTGAAGAGGCTCTGGGCTGCCCCTGCCCAGCCTCGACTTGAGGGACGAAGGGCAGGAGGGCGGCAGAGTCCCCGCCGCCCCTCGGGGGAGCGGGTGCGGTCCGCCTCGGCGGGGGGGCGGGGGGCGGCCTGGCCGTGCTCCCAGCCGCTCCTTCCCGGGGCGGGAGGCGGCGGTCAGGTTGGGGTGGCCTGGGGGGGGGGGGCAGTGGGGTCGTTGGCCGCGCCCGCGTGTCCAGCTTGTGAGCCTGGACCCGGCCGTGGTGGCAGGAGGGCCACCAGCGCCCACTGAGGCCCCTCTGTTTCGGGAGCTGGGAGAGGGGGAGTGGCAGGTGCAGTGGGGCCATGGAGCTGGGTCCCGCGTAGGGGACACAGAGGGGACGTTCTCAGGCGCTTCGGAAACAAGCCAGCGCGTGAAGCAAGCCCAGTTTCCCGAGGGGCCTTTCTTGCTGTCAGCAATCGAGATATTTGCAGAACATTGTACAGACCCCGCTCTCCCCTGTACATTTCTCCCTGGTGGCGTCCGGTCCCTGGTCGGGGATGGGAGTTTTGTAGACTGTACAGAAATCGGCACCCTATTTTCTTGCAGCTCTCAGATTTTGTTAATCTGGATTATACAGACAGACGTAAAGTGTTTTAGCAAAATGGAAAACAAACAGTTGTGCCTTTTTCCTCTTTCTGTTTGGTTTGGTTTCGGCTTGGGGCGGCCTTAGCTGGCGTGGGGCGCGCCGGGGGCTGCGGCTGGCCGGAGGCCTGGCGGGGCAGGAAGGGCAGGTGGGCGCCCCGTGGGCCCCGCACGGTGGGCTTGTCCTGTCCGCGGGAGCCCGGAGACGTGCAGCTTCCGTTGATCCTGTGCCTTTGGAGCCTGGGGGTCCCTGGTGTGGGGACATGTGGGGCCGGGGCTGCCAGCATCTGGGGGGCATTGACCAAAACGTGTGACCCCAGTTGCTCCTGGGCAGACGTGTGGCCCTCTCCTGTCCTGCTGGCGTGTGTCTGTCCGTGAAGGATCTGTGGGCGGAGGGGCTGCAGTGTCTTCCCCATTGGGTGGCCCGCGGTGGCCGTGTGGCCCCGGCGGGGTGCGCCCTGTGCTTGGGAAGGCCTCTGCCTGGCCCCGAGATCACAGGGGCAGCGGATGCCCCACCCTTCCGCAGGGCCGGAGGCTGGGCACACTCGTGGAGGACGGGTGTCCCTGGCTGCCACTTCCCTCCAGCCTGGGAGCTCACTCCTCCACAAACGTGCACCGAGATGTGCATTTTTACATTTATAGGAATTTCGCTGTTACTACTTCTACCTCTGTGAAGCATCCGCCTGGGTTCCGCTCAGTGGTGAGCCTGGGCAGCTCTCTGCGTTGGTGGGCCTCGGGCCCCCTCCCTGTCCCTGCTGCCCTCCGGGGCCTCCCCTGGTGGCTCCTGCCGAGGCCCCGGGAAGGTGGGCCCCTAGGTGTGGCCCCTGCTCGGGAGACAGGGCTCCCAGGACTTCTGGATGGGAAAGCAGGAGGTGGAGTGTTCCAGAATGTCTTTGTTGGATGAGCCTGGAACCCAAGCCCGGTGGGCAGCGGTGGGCAGTGAGTGGGGTGCAGGACAGCTGAGAGCTCTAGCCCCCGCAGATGGCCCAGCGTCCCTGGGGCAGTGCCCTCTGCCCAGGGGTGGGGTCTGCAGAGAGCGAGCCCCTGAGGGCGTGGCCTCCCACTGCTGCCCTTGTGCGGATGGGGCAGAGAGAGGGGCCAGCCTGCCTCAAGGCCGGGGGTGCGGCCCTGCAGCTGGGCTGAGGCCACGAGGTCCTCGGGCATCCCCATCCTGCCCTGGGTGTCCTTTCTCAGAGAAGGCCTTTCGGGGGGATAGGCTGGGGGCTGCTGCTCAGACGGCTTCCTTGGGAATCTGGCAAGTGCTTGGGCGGCTCTCTTGGCCGCGAGTCATACTGGCAGTGTGAGTGCCTGCCCTCTGCCCGCCCCGGCCTGCCCCTGCTCTGCCCCTGCCCGCCCTGGCCTGCCCTCTGCCCGCCCCGGCCTGCTCTGGCCTGCCTGCCCCTGCCCGCCCTCTGCCTGCCCCTACCCGCCCCGGCCTGCCCCTGCCCTGCCCTCCCTGGCTGGCCCCTGCTCTGCCCCCACCCGCCCCGGCCTGCCCTCTGCCCGCCCCGGCCTGCCTGCCCCCACCCGCCCCGGCCTGCCCTCTGCCCGCCCCTACCTGCCCTATGTGGCCTTGAGCCTGGGCCCCTCGCTGGGCTGGGGCCAGGTCAGGGGCTGAGCAGCAGAGCCGCCCCCGTCCATGTCCAGGGAATGGCTGACAGTGGCCCCCAAGCCTCAGGAGCCCGGCCCCCCCTCCTCAGCAGGTGGGCAGCGTGGATCCCGTGTCTGTGTGAAGCTGCTTCCGTGACTGTTTTGGCCACGGCCGGTGTTCCCGTGCTGGTGGGCCGTTGGCCGAGGCCTTCGGGGGCTTGTGTTCTGGGCTGGGTGTGGGGCAGATGCTGGAATGTTTGCTCTTCGGTGCCACGAGCGAGCGGGGCAGCCCGGCCCAGGCCTGGGCGGGGGGGGGCCCCAACCTGCCATTGTTGGATGTATTTTTTTTAACAGCAATAATTAGCCATTTTGAAGAAGGGGGGCGTCTGTGTGCGTGCCTGTGTGTGCACACGTGTGTAAGTGCGCGGTGACAGGGAGGGGACCTCCTGCTGCCACGCCGCGCGGCAGGGGCCCCGGCTCGGTGCCCTGCCCCCTTCTCGCAGGCCTGCCCCAGGGCCCGGCGGACCTTGAATGTAGCTGCCCCCCGCCCCGTGGAGGGCACGGACGGGCCTGTGGGAAGCGGGGGCCCCGGGTTGAGCCTTTGCCCGGGTCTCTGGGTGGGGGGCTGGCAGGGGTGCCCACTCGGCCAGACCAGCCGAGGTCAGACGTGGTGACGCGGCTGCCGCGGATGCCGTGTCTCTGGGCGAGCGGAGCCCCGCTCGGGCCCTGGCGGCCGCTGCGCTTCCTGTGGTTTACTGCCGATGACCCCACGACTGCGGCAACTGTCCCGAGGCCCCTGGAGGTGCCAGAGCCCTCGGGAGGGCCCGGGGCCGGGGGCGGGTGGGCTTCCCGCGGGGGTGTGAGCAGTGGGCGGGGGTGCTGTGGGCCCGGTGCCCACGCGGCCCCCGGTGCTGCTGTTTTTCAATAAAACCAGAGCTGACGGAACTGGACTCCTGTGTGTTCTTGAGGAGCCTCGGCCGGCGCTTGGCCTGGAGGGGCTGCTTTTCCGGAGATGCTGGCCTCCTCCGCGGGGGCAGGGGCGGCGGCCGGGGTGCCCCCTGGAGCTGAGGCCGCTGTCCCTGTGCTGGCCGCTCTGGCCGGGCTCCGCCTGGCACTGGGCACCCCCAGGGAGCAGCTCGGCTCTGCGGGGCCTGGGTGAGGGCGTCAGGCCCACCCCCCTCCTGGGGGTTGTGAGGGAGGATGACACGGGGCGTTGGGGACAGCGAGGTGCCGTCCAGCCCGGACAGCTCACCGCGGGGCCTTCCCGTCCTCAGGGTCGGCCTCCCGCTGCAGGGAGGGCTTTGGGCAGCCTGTAGGGTCAGCGTCTGCGGCCCGAGGGGCCGGCTTCCGTGGGCAGCTCGCCCTGGCCCTTGCTGGCGGGGGGCACGGGCCAAGTCTGGACGCCAGCCTGGGGCCAGTGTGCAGCCCAGCAGTGGCCGTGTCTCTGAGGTGACCGTGTGAGGATGGGCCCCCCCCGGAGGCGAGGCCCTCCCGCGGACACACGACATGTGGACACGTGATACGGGGACACACGGATACACGACCCGTAGACACGTGGACACGTGACACATGGACACACGGATACACGACACACAGACACGTGGACACATGACACGCAACTGGCATGGAGGAGGCCAGCTCTCCAGATTCTGGAACGTTCTACTGCACAGGGGTCAGGCCGGGCCGTGCAGGTCCTCATGCGTCCCGTGAAGACAGTGACAATACCTTGAGGCCACGAGAAAAGCGGGCCCGGTAAGCAGACAAGTGGGCTCGGCACAGGTGGCCGAAGCCCGGCCACCGCGTACCTGAGCAGCTCTGGTGCCCGCGGGAGGGAAGACCTCGCACGTGTCCCCCACCAACAGGTGCTGCTAGGGCCCTCAGAACCCAGACAGGGAGGCGCGGGGTGGGGAGACCCTGGGGTGCCCGGACAGCCTGGAGGCAGGACCCCCAGGGAACCTTCTGCAGGGGCTGTGCGGGCAAGGCAGCCGAGCACAGGTGCAGGAACGGGCTGAGCTGCAGCCCCCCTGCGGCTTGTGCAACGATGTGAACTGTGGCCCCCGTGCGAGGGAGCCGCCGTGAGGCTGTTGGGGTGCACGGTGTGGGAGAACCACTCGGAGAGGAGAGTCGCGGAGCTGGCTGGCTCCCAGGGACTGGTCACAGCAGGAGGCTGGGGAGCCCAGGAGCGCTGACTCCAGAGGCCCCGACGCCTGGCCGGGCCTCCCGGAGACGTGGGCCCACGGCCGCCCCGCTGTGCTCGTTCTCTGGCAGGGTGGCTGGGAGGAAGGGGCCCCGCCGTGGCCATGGGGGGCTCCTGGCTCGGGGCTGCGGGCGTGGCATCTCCCACCCACCAGAAGAATTCACTTGCAGAGACTCAGCCGACTTTGAAAAGGCTTTTACTCGGGGGGACGGCCCCGGGGGTGGATGTGGCCCACCCCACGGCCCGCTCTCGCTGGGAGCCCGAGCAAGCGCCCGGTGCTGACCTTGGGGAGGCCACACAACGGGCTGGTGGAAACCGGTTCTCTCCTCCCACTGTTGCCTGGGGCTACAGACAAAATGAAGGCGAAAAATGCACAGGATGGGTGCTGACGAGGGGCCGGCGGTTGCTTGGAGACTCAGCAGGACGCGGGCTGGGCCGAGGGCCCGGGGCCTCCTGCAGCGGCACCAGGTGCCCCCACGAGTGGCCGGCACTCAGGCTCACCCTCAGGGGCACCTGCGGGTGGTGGTGGCGGTCAACTCCGGGCCCAGGCTCGCCCTTCCCCCAGGTGGGCAGGGTCCCCCGGCGCCGGGCAGCCACGTGGCCGAAAGACGTGATTCGACCCGGCCACACGCTCGCGGGGACAGGCACACAAGCACCCCCAGCCCCCGCTACCTCGACTGTGGCTGCCCTGCCTGGGCCTCTGCGCAGGGAGCAGGCCTGCAGGGCCCTTACGGGAGAGATGCCCTTGCTCGGACCCTAACCCTGAGTGGGACCTTGCTGTGACCCTCGGCCGTGGTGCACCAGCTCCCTCCCGACGGGCAAGGTGAGGGCTGCCTGTTGCTGCGGCCCCCCTGCTCCCTGCAGGACTGGAGGTGGGGGTTGGGTCTCCAGCGGCCCTAGGGACGGAGGAGCAGGTAGGGGGGTGCCTTGCACCCTGGCTCTCCGCCCCCTGGGAGCTGGACTCTCTTCTCCCGTCTGGGAGGGGCTGGCTGAGAGAGGCCAGTTGGGGGGAGCCTGGCAGAGCTGAGTGGGGCCCGCCA
>CM053604.1:665170-681183 GCA_028646535.1 Procyon lotor
TGGGAGAGATGCCCTTGCTCGGACCCTAACCCTGAGTGGGACCTTGCTGTGACCCTCGGCCGTGGTGCACCAGCTCCCTCCCGACGGGCAAGGTGAGGGCTGCCTGTTGCTGCGGCCCCCCTGCTCCCTGCAGGACTGGAGGTGGGGGTTGGGTCTCCAGCGGCCCTAGGGACGGAGGGGCAGGTAGGGGGGTGCCTTGCACCCTGGCTCTCCGCCCCCTGGGAGCTGGACTCTCTTCTCCCGTCTGGGAGGGGCTGGCTGAGAGAGGCCAGTTGGGGGGAGCCTGGCAGAGCTGAGTGGGGCCCGCCACCCCGCCCCGCCCCGCCCCTGCCCCCCACCTGTAGCCGCAGCTCCAAGGCCGGCACGTCCCGCAGGGACTCCATGGTCCCCCTGACGAGAGCTAGAACAGAGGGAGGAGGGGGAGAGGGGCAGCCCCAAGCCCTCTGGGCAGAGACGGGTCATCACGGGAATGCCCAGGCCCCAGCCTTGCCCCGGCCCCCAGACTCCCCAGTTATCCCCCGAGTCCACAAGGCCAGCTGCGTCGGTGGGTCTGGCAGCCCGGCAGCACCAGCATCACCGTGTGGCCGGTGCCACTGGCCACACCCCCAGCACAGGCCCGAGTCATCTTAGCTGCCCCGGCCGTGGTTGCTGACCTCCCCTCCCAGCCCCAGGCTCAGCCAGTGGGGGCCTGGGCAGGGGGTTTGGGGGCTACCGGGTCTGTGCAGGGGCCTGGGGGCTGGGAGGGGGAGGGAGCTCGGGCCACCCTGGCTGGCACAGTGGGGACAGGAGGCCCCCTGCCCCCACCAAACGCCCGTGAACTTGCATGTGACGGCCACACCGGGAAGGGCAGCCGTGTGGTGCTGGCGGGCCGGCCGGCCGTGTGGCCTGTTGCCCTCCAGCCCTGAGAAAGCAAGCAGCCCGGGCAGGGGAGGGGTCTGCTGGCTCAGGGTTTCTCGGAGTTTGCTCAGAACTCTTTTGCCCCTCAGAACTCTTTTGCCCCGTCCTACTAAGTTATGTGGAATTTTCGATACACAGATTGTGGCAGAAAGACCCCCTGACGGGGTGGTTCTCCCCTCCCTGGCTCGGGCTCAGCCGGCCAACGCCCTGGGGCCCGGTCTCTGGGTGCCCGAGCGGGCCAGCGGCTACCGAGGGCTGTGCACCTGAGCTCCGTGGCCTTGTTCCCTTCTCCTCGCTGTGCAGAGGGTAGTGGGGAGGGAGGAGGGTAGAGGCTGGGGCGCAGGGCTGCTGGGTCATTGGGAGGGCAGCATGCCCCCAGCCCCGGCCTGGCATGCGTGTCGGGAGCCTGGCCACACTGGGGGGCTGCAGGTCCGGGTGCTTCCTGAGGGCAGAGGCAGGGCCCCGCCCCCCTCCCCTGACCGGGGAAATACCAGCTGCGCCGGGAATGACCCACCGAGGGAGGGGGTCCCCACGCTGGGATGGAGTCCGCACTCTGGGACCAAGGGCCACAAGGCCAGCACGTCCAGGAGGGGAGTGTGCGTCATCTAGGAGCCCTGATGCTGAGGCGGACCCCACAGGGAGGACTGGGGCGTGGCCAGGAGGGGGCGGGGAAGTGGCCTTGCACCCCTGGGAGGGGCAGACCCCCGCGGGGTCACCTTAGCTTTCTGGGACGCGAAAAGCGCTTTGTGCCGCCAGGCTCACCTGCAAACTCGGGACCCTGTGCCTCTTCCACCTCAAACAGCAGCTCATCGTGGATCTGGGCGACCAGCCTGTAAGACACGGCGCGGCGGGGAGTCACCCTGAGCCGTGGCCTCACGTGGCCACCACGGAAGGCTGTGACACAGGGTGCTCCAGACCACGTGACTGGGTGGGGGTGCGGAGACCCAGGACGACCCCCGCTGCCTGGGGTCCCCTGCCCGTCACCAGGAGAGTCTCCGGGGAGGAGGGGAGCATAGGTGAGAAGTGACCGCAGCCTTCGGGTCCCGCCACAGGGGCACCTGGGACCCCCAGCCAGGACTGGACGTGAACGTCTTCCCCAGAGTCGAGGCCGCCAGCCCTCAGCGAGTCCCTGCCCTGGGGGTCGGGAGGGCGTGGGTCGAGGGCCAGGGGCCAGCAGGGCCTGCGCTCTGCGGGAGGGCTGACGCAGGTGCTCTGGGCGAGTGACGTGGGCTGTGGCCTGGGACAGAGGGAGGGGCTTGCCCTGTGCACTCAGGGAGGGGAGGCGTGGTGCAGGTGACCCACAGGAAGGATGGGGATGCCAGGAGGGACCTGTGTGCTCTGCCCCTGGTGTGACTCGCCGTCTGCAGGACTGGGCCTTCGAGGTCAGAGGCCACGCCTGGTCCTGTCACTTTGCAGGCATGGTGTGGTGGGGAAGGGGCGGCAGGCAGGGGCACTAGGGAAGCCGGGCTGCCCAGGAGAGGTGTGCGGCCGTCCCCTGAACGGTGGTCCCCTGGACGGCGGTCCCCTGCGCGGCGGTCCCCTGGACGGTGGTCCCCTGAACAGTGGTCCCCTGGACGGCGGTCCCCTGCGCGGCGGTCCCCTGGACGGTGGTCCCCTGGACGGCGGTCCCCTGCGCGGCGGTCCCCTGAACAGTGGTCCCCTGGACGGCGGTCCCCTGCGCGGCGGTCCCCTGGACGGCATGCCCGGCTGGGGGGGAGCCGCTCCTCCTCCCGTGGGGCAGACGTGAGCGTCACCACGTTCAGGGGCCCGCGGAGCTTCGGCCCCTCTGGCCTCTGCCTGCGGGGAGAGCATCCCCGACCTTCCAGCCGCCCTCGGGAAGCCAGCCCGGGCGGGCGGCATGGCCCAGGTGGGGCCCCGGCTCCCTCGGGATCCTCGTGTTCAAGGGGAGAAACTCAGAAGGGGCCCTGGGAGCCCCTCTCAGATTTAGCAGCGGCAGAGTTCACACATCTGGAAGTGCGGCTGAGGGTCTGCGCCGCTGCGGCAGCGGCCTAAGAATAGGCCCAAGGTGTTATTCACTTACACCCGCTCCCGCAGCCGCCGGCCACCTTCCGGGACTGCCAGCTGGAAACTGGGGCACAGGACCCAAGAGGCGCAGAGACGCCCGTGTGGGGCGGCTGAGCGCCGTCAGACCCCGCTGTTTCCAGCCCCCTCGGCCATCCCTGGCCTGGCTCTGCCATCTCACTGCCCGCGGCCTCCCTGCTGTGCCCCTCCCGGCCTCGGGAGCAGCTGCTCCCCACTGCGCGGCCCAGTCTCTTGCTTTCCCGGGCGGCACCTTCTCTGCCCCCTTCCGAGGCCCCAGACGGCGGTGCGCCCCACGGCGTGAGCCAGGCCTGGCCAGACGGCCGGAGGTCAGAGAACGCCCCTGGTGGCCGACCGATGGCCCATCTGACACAGACCGCCCCCATCTTCCCCGCTGGCCGGCCCTGCACCTGCGGGCCAGGGAGAGGGGAGGGCCCTCTGGAGGCGGCCTCCATCCAGAGCGGGGGACAGGGCGGCTCAGGGTCCTCTCGGTGGCAGGGGCACAGTGGGAGCAGAAGCAGCAGCTGTGTGGCCCGGCAGGGAGGCTCGGCGCTGGCCCAGCTCTGCAGAGCTTGGACGCGGGTAGGCTCTGAGCCTCAGTTTCCCCTTGTCTGTACTCAGCCATCTCGGAAGCTTCTTTCTGGCTCCGACACGTTCTGAAACCTAGACAGGCCTGTTCGTGGCGGCCCCATGTCCTGAGAGGCCAGGACGGGAGCCCTGAGCGCTGACACCTCCGGCGACAACCGGCGGCCTTGCTCTGGGCCAGAGGCTGCTGCCCCGGGGGCCTGGGGCGACCGGCTGAGGCTCTCTGGGCACTTGCCCCGCGCTGCACAACCACGAGCCTCCGGTGATGCGTCCCGTGTCCTCACACGTGGCTCGTGGGGGCTTATTCTTATTCCGAAACTTCTCCCGTTGTTCTGGGAAGAACAGGGCAGTCGGAAAGGCCCCGGATTCCACACTGAACAGCTTCGTGTCCTCACACGGCACATTTGCCATGGGAGGCTTTTCCCAGAGACCTCAAAGCCTGAGATGGGGATCTGGGTGCCAAACCCCGGAGCAGGGACCATTTGTACCCAGCTCTGGACTCAGTCATCTGAGACGACCCCCAGTCCTCACGGACCGTCTCCCTGTATCAGTCTCCCAAAAGCCCCAGACGGATCAGACTTCTCTGGACCACGAGGACACAGAGGCAGAACCACCGTGCGGCCTTTGGTTCTGGCCGCTCGAGCACCCTCCGAAATGGGCCCCACGGAAAGCACGCCAGGGACCAGGATGCAGGGGGCAGGGGCCTGGAGGCCCAGCGCTCACTGGCGTGTGGAGGGCGGGGGAGCAGACGGACACGGGACAGGAGAGACCGAGAGGAAAGCAGTTCCCGTTCTGCTCTTGCCTCTGGTCCCCCAGCGGCTGCAGAAACTGGAGATGTGGCCCAGACCCCAGTGCGGGGACAGGTGACTTAGCGCCACAGATCCGACCCCGCCCCTCCCCAGGCTGGCGGCCGCGGAGGCCCCCTCCCCATGGCGGTCTGTGGGTGGGTGGGAGGCCGTGTCTGGGGCACCGGCTGCCGAGGGGGCCGCTGGCAGCTCTGTGCGGCTTGGGGACAGTCCTCTCCCCTGGGACGCCACCTGCAGTCTCTTGTGAGGCCTTTGCCCGCAGCTCATTCCTGTACAGACTTGCTGGGATTGCCAGAAAAACCCAGGTTCCAATGTCAAAATGAACAGTAGGAAATCTGCGAAGTAGAAGCCTCTTCAAGGAGAGATGAAGGACCCCAGATAGAGAAGGAAATCAAGCCTCGGGAAGTAGGACAGGATCGAAGCCAAGATAGGACTCAGATGGAGAGGGTCCCGCCGTGCAGGAGACCCCCCCTCGGTCATAGCAGAGACGTGGCGGCCCAGCCCTGTCGCCTGGGAAGAGCTCGTCTGCAGGGACAGGCCCGCTCCGGCCCAGAGACCACCCCCAGCCTGGCAAACACACGTGCACGGGGCCCACGCGGGGGAGCAGGGCCTCCTAGCTCGGACGCACTCACTTCTCTGCGGACTCCCAGAGGAGCGGCCAGGAAGGGTGCCCCACCGTGCCCCCTGCACTGGTGTTAGGACTGTGGTTCTGGGCCAGCAGAGCTGGACAAGGGCTCCTTGTCACCCAGACTCCCGGATGCTCAGCCACGGAGGCAGAGACGGAAACTGGAGAGAGCTGGGGCCCGGAGGTGGCCAGGACACCGTGTGGTGTCAGCAACAGGCCCCGGGAGCGGGGGCCGTGTGGTCTCCATGTCCTGACCTTGGGCTGCACTCGCAGAGGCTCACGCACACCTGGGGGGATGCACTTCTGCACCAGCTGAACCTCACCAGGCCTCCTCGTGCCACGAGGCGGGTGGCCGGTGGCTCCCGTGGTGGCCGTGAGCTGGCCCCGGGGCACTCTGCCTGGCCGGGCTGGGAGGCAGGGGCCGTCCTGGGATTGCCGAGAGGAGCCCGGCCTCGGGGGGCCCCTCTGCCTGGGGTTCGCAGGAAGTGGAGGCACTGCTTTGCTCCTGGGAGGTGCGTGCGCGTGGCCCAGCCACGGTGCCGACACCACGGAACCACCGGCCTCCCACCTGAGCCCTTCTCAGGGCGACGGGTCAGGCCGGGCGGGCGGCCGGCCACTCACTCACTGACCTGGCTGTCAGGGCAGGGGAAGCGGCCACAGCGGCGAAGACACGGATCATGGCCATCTTGCAGAGGTCTGCGGCTGAGCCTGCGGGAACAAGGGGCCCTGTTTCACGAACCATGTGCGGCCCAGGGCCCTGCAGCAGGGACTCAGCCAGCACGTTCCGCCGAGCCTGGCCGTCTTCGTTCTCCCAGCTGCGGAGGGCAGGACCCCCCGCCCCACAGGCTACAACAGCCCCGACCTCCCGTCCCACAGTTCCTGCTGAGCAAGAGCCCAGCCCGTGAGCCTGGGTCCTCTGCTCGGGGCCTCGCAGCCGGAGATCAGCGTGCGACCGACCGTGACCTCATTTGGAAGCTCAATGAAGGAAGACCCGCTCCCGAGTGACCCCAGGTCGTTAGCCACGTGCACTGTGCACCGCGCGTGAGCGGGGTTCCTGTGTCGCGGCCGGCCACGAGCCGTGGGCTGTGCGTCCGGCTGCTGGAGGCTGCCCTCGGGTCCTTGACCAACAAGCAGTTTGCTTCTTCAGGGCCAGCTGGAGGGCCCCTGCTGTGCGGCTCCCCGACTCTCACCCCTACGCGGTCTTTGCCCGCCTGAGTAGGTCAGGCCCACCCTGGGTGCAAACCCCCTTTTCCCCTGAGGCTGGGCCGAAGCCTGGGGATGATGGCACATTCACAGGCTGTGCAGAACCTAGAACCCTGCCCGCAGCACCAGCCAACAGACGAGCAGGGGTGTGACGCCGCCTTCCAGCCGCGTGGCCTTTGGACTTCACTGTGCTTGGCTTTCCAGTGGATCGCTTGGGGCTATGCGAGAGCTTCCCGGACTTTGGCAAGGACAGATCACACGCTGGGCTGTGCTGGGCGCTCTGCCCGGTGCCGGCAGCGTCGGGGACACGGCAGGGGTCTCAGGTGCGGGGCGCAGACGGAAGCTCAGGTGTCTCTGGTGCTTTGACACTGCTTTAGCTGTTCGCGGCTCCCAAGGCTCCCGAAGGACGGAAGGTTGTTGGTCCACGGACGACCTTCCTCCACCGTAAGGCTAAGCCTTCAGAGCATGGGCGTCCCTTTCCTAAGAGTGCGGCAGGAATGCTGGATGTGGAGGTCTGGCCTCTGGGGTCGGCCTGCTGGCGGTGAGGGGTCTCAGGAGGGGTGGGGGCCACGCTGGGGGGCAATGTCAGGAAAAGGGCCCGGAGCAGGAGAGCCAAGGATGGGGGAGGGTCGGCGAGAGGGGGGGCGTGTGGGGGAAGGGGAGGCCCCAGTGAGGTGGACGGACCACGGCTGGTCATGTTGGTGGCTGGGTCAGCGGCAGAACGTTCTCGTGGGCTCTGGCCGCTGCTCGCCCCCGGCACCTCGTCCAGCTCACACAGATCTCGGTGATGTGGATGGACGGCAGAGACACACGTGTGCGGGAGGCCGTATCCACGGTCGCTGGACGTCCTGGCCGGCCCTCCCGTGAAGGCGTCTCGTGTGCAGGACTTTCCAGAAGGGCTCTAACATTGCTTCGACATCACCAAGCACGTGCCTCACACACCTGTAGTGCACGGACACGCGGCCGTGGCCTGACAGCGGGGGGACAGGACTTCCGGAAGATTCTATACCGAGCCCAGACTGATCCTAGCAGCTGTCTGCCAGCTGCCGCTGGGCCGCCTGCTGTCCACACAACACACGGGGACTCAGTTTAAACTCCACTGCCGTGTCCCCTGTCTGCACGACTCACGGGGACAGGATCTCCACCCTGCCCCCGGTCCAAGCTGCCCGCTCCCCGACGGCTGGGGTCCCTGGCTGCCCTTCTGCCTCAGAACCCCCCTCTGGGGGCAGGTGGTGGAATCCTGCCTCCAGGCCTCATGTCTGCGCCCTTGGGACCTCAGTTCCCCATCTGTGACCCACAGGTCACCAACGGGATGACGCCTGACCCCAGGCTGCCTGGATCCTCCCTCAAACAGCCTGTGGCCCGTGGTACGTGGAGCCTGTGATTATCGCTCTCCCTCTTCACCTCTACCCAGAGACGTGAGCTATTGAGGGCTGTTCCTAGAGAGGACGGAGGAGTCTTCATGACCAGGGGCAGACCCCGTGCCCTCAGGCCTCCCAGCCGCCTGCCGCCGAGGACTGCAGGACCCAGGAGGGCCTGCTGGGTCTGGAGGCCTTGTGGACGGGCCCGACAGAGAGCCCCAGGCCGCGGATGAGGGCCCGAGCTCCGGGCCTCGCCCTCGTCCTGGCCGGAGGACCTCCCACAGCCTCGGTCCCATCTTCAGGGGTCCAGGACGGTATTGGCTGCGGGAAGGGCCCCCACGTCCTGAGCGCCCGCTGAGCACCAAGCACTATTTCGCTTGGGCCTCCCTCGTAGGGCCAGGGAGCACAGGCTAATCTGGGGGTGTCATTCAGCCAGTGGCGGCTGAGAACCCATGGCAGGCAGCCCCGGGGCTCCGCGTACCTTGCACCGCAAAGTTCACGGCCTGTCGCTCTGCTTGAGCCCGGAGCTGCTGGTCTTGTGCGCGGATCCTCGGCAGCGGCCTCCTCCTGCCCATGATGGATGCCGCGTAGCCTGGGTCACACAAGGGAGAAGAGGAAACGAGGCAGAGAGAAGCAGGCCATGCGGCGCCCCGCTGCTCACCTAGTCTCGGTGGGCTCGGCCTCCCCACCGGGCTCCGGGGGCCCCGGCAGGACCCCTCCTCACTGCAGCGCCGAGCCTGGGCATGGCGGGGAGCCCTGCCCACCAGCCGCCTGGTCTGTCTCAGGCCGAGTGGGTTCGTGGTGGGAGGCAGGGCAGCTCCCCGCGGCTCTCCTCCCTGATTCCGGCCGCGGCCGCAGCTGACGGGGGCCGGGGGAGGGTAGTTTGTCACGGCTGCGAAGGGCCCCGTGCGGGGTTTGGGTCCAGAGGCCCTTCGGGACCACACAGCGGCCGGGTGGGGAGAAAGGCACTCGTCCACCTTCTACTCAGGGAGGGAGCGGCCATTCTCCCACGAGGGCAGACCCAGAGCTTGTGGGGCCCGAAGCGTCGTCATTTTGCCGTCCTTTTTTTCTCTTGTTTTGGAGCCCAGCACGGGGCTCCATCTCAGGACCCTGAGATCCCCAGCGGAGCCGCCCGACTGCCTGCCCCAGGGCCCCTGAAGAAGACGGACACACACAGGCCACGTCTGCCCAGAAGGACCCATGTTTTCTGAGGTGCTGGCGAGACGAAATCCACGCTCAGGATCTCGAGAGTCTGGGGACTGGAGGACCTGCCCACGTACGTGTGAGTACAGGAAGGACAGCGAGTGCCAGCGGTGTGCCAGCAGTGTGCCAGTGGTGACATCAAGTCCCCTAAGAGTGACGGGCATCGAGGACGGGGGAGCCCTGGCCTCCGCCTGGATCGCTCAGTCTGTGCCTGGGCGTGTGGCTCGTGGTTCTGGGCCGGAGGCTATGTGCTGTGTGTCTTGCCGGGCGTCGGGTCTGGTGGCCTCCTGGTGTTTGGCGGGCCCGTCACCAGCAGGCCATCTGCTGCCTTTGAGGCCTGTTTTTAGGCCTTGTCAGGGCAGGTTTGGAGGAGCCTTTAACGGGGCTAGTTCAGACCCAAGACGAGGGTGTGGTCGTCCTGGGCTCTCTCCTGCCCGCCGCAGACGTGACACAACGACTGCCCACGACCACTGCTCACTCCGGGGGTCAGAACGTACACAGCTAGCCCTGTGCGGACTCCGCCTCATCATGCGGGGCTGCCCGCTCGGCGTGTGTCTCGGTGCTCCAAGCCAGAGGGGCTCCTCTCCAGAGGGGCGCCGTGCCTTCTCCGCTGGGCTCCCTGCTCTCTGGTTCTGTGCGTCCCCCATCCTGTTCCTCGTCTCCTTCGCTTAGGGAGACACCGCGTCTGCTTGGGCCCCTCCTGCATGTGCTCGGGGTGCACAGAGGCTCTAAGGGGGCGACGAGGGCCCGGCCCGCGACGCAGTGTCTCAAACAGCCATCCTATGCATTTTACCCAGTTTTCTAGTTACTTATTGTGGGAGGAAAGTCTGAGCTCAGTTACCCCTTTGTGGCTCCACACATTCCAAATCTTGCTTCTGCTCCACCCAGTGCTCGCGGAGCTGGGTCATTGCTCCCGGCCACACTGCGAGGGGACCCCAACGCTCACTTCGCGTCATCGTGCTCAGAAAGTGGGCCGGCGGTGGAGGGAATGCCCTTCAAAGCCATTCCCGGGCCAGCTCGGCCAGCGTCCCTCAGTCACACAGGGAGGGAGAGGCCACAGAAATCTCCGCCTTGAAATCTGAATTAAATGAGTCACCAACCTGACTTCCCCTTAGCTGGACTCCCAAACCAGCTGCTGCTCCTGGCACAGAACGGAGGGGCCGGGGTAGGAGGGGTGGCCTCTGGGTCTTGCTTTGCCAACTGTACAGAGGAGCGGACCCCACGAACCCCCGGCAGGGCGTCTCCCCAGGGCCCTGGGGGGGACCCGGGCCTCCTGCCCCCAGCAGCCGGGTCGGTCTGCGGTCTGGGCTGCTCAAGCCCCAGCAGGGCGGACGCACCTGCGCGGAGAGCTCGCACCCAAGCCTGGGGGCCAGGCCCCCTCTAGTCCGCGGTGCGTGTGGCCTCCTCCGCGTCTCTCTCCCGTGCTCTCGGTCCAGCCCACCTCATACGCTAGGCAGGGGCCCTGTCCCTTCACATGGCTCCCGAGGCACCGGCTCTGACTTCGGCCTCCCCGGCCAATCTTTCTCTCGCACTCGCGGACTGATCAGTGCAAAACGAACCCCTGGTTCTTCCCGTGGCTTGTGGTGTGCCCCGCAGGGTCCGGGCCTGCCAGCCTCCTCTCTGGCCTCCGGGCTGCCCCTGCTCGCCTGTGCACCCCACTGCTGCCCCAGGCCCTTCTGGCCAGTCCTGTGGTGGCTCAGACGTCAGCCCAACGGGGCGGGGAGCACGGTGCTCTCCAGGGGCCTACCTCTGCCACTCTCTGCACAGGCACACTGCTGGCTCCCTCCACCCCTATAATTCCATTTGCTGGCTCTTTTCACCCCTACATTCGTCATCTGGCTCCTTTCACCCCGAAAATGCCTCTGCTGACTCCCTTCACCCCTACGATCCAGTCGGCTGGCTCCTTTCACCCCTACGATGCTGTCGGCTGGCTCCCTTCACCCCTACGATCCCATCTATGGGCTCCCTTCACCCCTACGATCCCGTCTGTGGGCTCCCTTCACCCCTACGATCCCGTCTGCGGGCTCCCTTCACCCCTACGATCCTGTCTGCGGGCTCCCTTCACCCCTACGATCCCGTCTGCGGGCTCCCTTCACTCCTACGATCCCGTCTGTGGGCTCCTTTCACCCCTACAATGCCTCTTCTGGCTCCCTTCACCCCTATGATGCCTCTGCTGGCTCCCTTCACCCCTACGATGCCTCTGCTGGCTCCCTTCACCCCTATGATGCTTCTGCTGGCTCCCTTCACTCCTACGATCCCGTCTGTGGGCTCCTTTCACCCCTACAATGCCTCTGCTGGCTCCCTTCACCCCTACGATGCCTCTGCTGGCTCCCTTCACCCCTACGATGCCTCTGCTGGCTCCCTTCACCCCTACGATGCCATCTTTCTGACACTGCCTGCATGTACTTGCTTACTTGTGGGTTATTGTGGCTCCTGAGTTGTGGCCCCGGGAGAGCAAGGAGCTCGTACGCTGTCTGGCCCTGTAGCACTGTGGTTGGGAGATTTTAACGATCATCCAAGGATTTCTTCACGGTGTTTGGCCAGAAGAGTACTAGCTGGGTTGAAGGGCATGCATAGCCCATGGGCGGCCCTTCCGGAGCTGAGGGCGAGGGAGGGAGGCAGAGGCACATGGGGGGAGCGTGCTGGCTCCAGCCAGCGCTGCCCGGGGTGGGTCCCAGCCTGCTACTGCCTGTTAGCTGTGTGAGCCTGAGAAGCCGCTTACCTTAACCTCTTGGTGACTCATTTTTTCCATCTGTAAAACGGGCAGGGAGACCGCCCATGTGTAGGATTGCGGTGAGGATTCCATGAATTTCCTTACCGACAGCCACAGAGAGCCTGCTGTACCTTCACTGTCTTCTGCCCACGGCGATCCTGACTCCTTTCACCCCTACAATCCAGTCTGCTGGCCACTCTGTCACCCTTCTAACGCGTCTGAGTGGGTGGTCCTTATTGGTGAGGGCTCAGGTGCCCCAGGCGGAGGCTCAAGCCCTGGGTCCAGGGAGCCTGAGGCCTGTTGGACGCCGTCTGGGGGCGGGAGCAGGTTGCTGGCATTCTTGTGCCCCGGACCAAGGCTGCAGGGAGCCGGGCGCTGAGCGAGGTCAGGGCCCACGGAGGCCCCGCCTGGGGCTGATGCCTGGATGCATGGTCAGAAGGCTCCTGGAAGGGCCGCCGGGGGCTCCAGAGAGGAAGGTGACCAGCAGGCCAGGCAGAGCTGGGACAGCCCGGACTCCGAGGGACCCTGGGGGAGCCCGGGGGAGCCCAAGGGAGCACACCACAGCCCTTAGGAAGGCTGGCTGGACAGGATCGTAGGGGTGAAGGGAGCCAGCAGACGAGATTGTAGGGGTGGAGGGAGCCCGCACACAGGGTCGTAGGGGTGGAGGGAGGCCACAGACAGGATTGTAGGGGTGAAGGGAGCCAGCAGACGAGATCGTAGGGGTGGGGGGAGCCAGCAGACAGACGGGATCGTAGGGGTGGAGGGAGCCCGCAGACAGGGTCTTGGGGTGGAGGGAGCCAGTAGACGGGATGGTAGGGGTGAAGGGAGCCAGCAGATGGGATCGTAGGGGTGGAGGGAGCCCGCAGACAGGGTCGTAGGGGTGGAGGGAGCCCGCAGACAGGGTCGTAGGGGTGGGGGGAGCCAGCCTGCCGCAGTCCTTCCTTAGCAGCGCGAGGGCCCCTCCTCGCCTGGCGTCCGCCTGCCCCCCTGCGGCCCCGCCTCATGAATTCTTGCTCCTGCCAACTCTCCCTGGTTCCTTTCACGGTGCTGCTCTTTTCCAATGTCTGGGGTTGAACACGACCCCTTTCTGTTCACAGGTTTCTTTGTTTTTCTTTTTCAAATATGCCTTAAACTATTCCTGCACTTAGCGGAGGACCGGCGTGGCCGAGCCCCACGGCTTTCAGGGGCGATCCTGTCGCTGTCCTTCGCTTCTGAGATGTTGCAATGGTCTCGGGATGTCTCCTGAGTCTAAGTCACGAGGGAGTGGGACCCATCCCCGAGCAGGCCAATGGCCGGCGCACAGTTGGGTCTCAGCTACCTCTGCGGTCCACTGTGGGCACACGGCACGTGCTAGTCGATATTCTTTGAAATCTGTGACCACATTGTGGTGAAATGTTGTAAATATACGTGCTTTTCGTAAACACATGGTCTTCACTTCCCGGTGCGGGCCTGCACCTCCAGCCGCCCGTCGACCATTTCCGGCTCGAGACTCCCTCAAGCAGATCTTGGCTCTGGGCCCTTCTCACACGGAGCCTAGGGGCCCATTTTCCGCTCAGCCTGCCCCCCGCCACCCCTACAGGAGCAGGGCCAGGAGACGGGCGGCCGTAGGTCAACAGGGAGGGGAAGAGGGGCGTCAAAGGCTTTCTGCCTCACCTGTCTGGCGACACTGGGCAATGGTTGTTTGGACAAAGTCCTTGATTTTCTTGTACTTCTGCAAAAAGCTCTCCAAGAACTGGGCAGCCTCCTGCACAGTAACTCCGAGGCCAGCAGCAAGCCGCTCCTTCCCTGTGTGGACAGAAACGCTCAAGATCAGAGGCGAGCTCACGCCTGCGGGGACCGGGAGCCCAGCCTCGGCCACCACAGCAGAAGTGAGCCCGCAGAAGGGCCCCTGGAAGCCGCCGCGTGTCCGGGCCCCGTGGGCCCCGCTCGTCTCTTCTGATCGGGCAGGACGGTGTTGGCTCTGGCTCTCTGGCTGAGGGCTCAAGTCCGCTTGGCCTCGACCGGTAACCGCTAAACATTTATTCGCTCAGCGATATCGGTGGGGTGCCTGGCGAGCAGGTGGGTAAAGCCGTGAGTAGTCTCTCCGCCTGTCCGGGGGAGAGCTGACTCCACAACTGGGGGCCCTGGAGAGGGGCCCAGAGGAAAAGAGGAAGGGAAAGTTCCGTTGCCAGATCGTGAGAAAATGGACTTGGAGCTCGCATCCTCGAAAGTTTCATTTTGAGACCCATGCTTCTGGTCCAGACCGGTATTTGTTTCCTGGAGGGTACAGGTGTTCTTGTGAGGTCTCTTAGAGCAGGGCTTCTGGTCAGGACAGCACCCCGAGTCCCAGCCCAGCCTGCAGGGAGCAGATGCCGAGCCCGCGCAGACCTGGGTCTGAGCCCCACGCTGTCACCCGTGGCCGGCTCCCTGTGGCCCTGGGGAAGTTATGTGACCTGCGGCCACCCCCGTTTCTTCACCGATGACTCAAGAACACTAGTTCTTACCCCCGGGGTAGCTAAGGGGTCACCTCTGAAGGAACGAGACCGACCGGCTCAGACCCAATCTGCTCTTTAGCCAGAGCCGGCTGAAGCTTCACGGGGTCTGGACGGAAACTGCTCCCGTCTTGGGGCAGTGAAGGGGCCGATGTTTGCTCCCACTACTTGGCTAGGGAGAGTGGGAAAGTCTGTGCTCCCCAGTCTCCCCCAGCAGAGAGAGCTCATGGAGCCCTCCGTCTTTGTCCTCGCCAAGCTTGCCAGACTATCCCATGTCATTAGGGCAGAAACCAAAAAACTCTAATTTCTCTGTTAGGGTTTAATTAAGGACCACGTGATAACGTCATGCATACAGGCCACTGAAATGATCCGTCTCTAAGTCTTTCTTTCTAGGGCATCCCAATCCCTGCCCCTCTGCTACGTCACTCTGGTGGAAACCTCCATCAGCTTTCGGAAAGGAATCCGAGGGCGGCTGGAACCCCTCCGGCCCGTCTGGCACAGCGGAACCCTGAGTCCTCTCAACTAAGTCCTTTCTCAAGGCGAATCGACGGTTAAACTGAGTCAGTGAACATTTTATTTCTGACATTGTAGTTCTCAGTTTTAGAATTTCCATTTGGTTCGTACTCTTTTCTGAACTTGCCTTTTGTTTTCATTCATTAGGGGCATGTTTTCCTTGACATCCTTTGGTGTAGTTCTAACAAGGGCTTTAAAATCCCTGTCTGCTAATTTCAACATCTGGGTCATCTTGGGATTTGCTTCTATGACGGCCTTTTGAGTATGGGTCAAATTATCCCATTTCTTCATATGTGCAGTAGTTTTGGATTCAGTCCTAGATATTGTGAATGAAATGTTGTAGACACTCTGGATTCTATTTTATTTTTTTTCAGGAGTATTGATTTTTTTTTTTTTAAAGAAGGCAGTTAATGTTGCTAGAGTCAAACTTTGAACTGTGTCGCTCTTCAGTGGGAAGGAGCTGAAATCTCAGGTCAGTCCTTTTAGCCTTAGCTGGGCTGTCTGAAGTCTGCCCACGGGTCAGCCGCAGGTTTGGGCAGGGTTCATACCCAGAATCTGGTGTTCTTTGGCTCTTTTCACTCTCTTTTTTCTGAAATGTCTTCCTCACTTTCCAGGTTCTCTGGTTGCTTCAAACTCGGTCCTCTGTTTCTTCAGGGAAGTGAGACTATGGATTTCTGTTGGGGTGTTAGCCCCCCAGCACACTGAGTGAGGCCTGTCCTTGGGTGAAGAGCCATAAACAGGGGAATTCACCCGAAACATTCCTCCCAAAGGCCGCTTTTCAGTCCCTTTCCGGGTGTCGTTTATTATATATTTTCCACAATTTAGAGTTGATACCGGTGGGAGAGGGGTGTGCTGGGACCTCACACAAGTCACGCTCCTTCTCCGGACCTGTGGCCCAGGAAGGACCCCTTTGCTGGACTAGGTGGAGACGCTGGGGACCGGAAGGGCAGCGACTGGCCGAGGCCCTGTACGCGACGGAGCCTGTTCGCCAGAGGCACAAACAATGCCCGACTGCTCAGGAAGAAGACAGAGCCTGGGAGAGAGAAAGAGGGCCCGGCGGCTTCTCTGCTTCCTGCCCCGGCGCCCTGCCCGTGGGCCTGTCACACTCGGAGGCCCCCAGGCAGGACAGCTGTCGATGCCACGAGGGCTCGTGTTCCACGCTTCATGGACACTGGCCCCTTTCCCACAACTGTCCTCCGTGCGCTGGTTCACTTGATGGGGTGTTTGAGTTGTAACCACAGGCAGGCTTGTCCCTCAGAGCGAGCAGCCCTGGCGGGAGCACCGTCAACCCTCATCCCTGAAGCCCTAGCCTGACGCGCCATGGGCCTCGTCCCACGGAGGTAGTGTGCTGGTGCGCTGCCCTTTAGCTCTAGGAAGACCCTCTCCACTCCCTTTTCTCCAAGTGTTCTTTTGTCCCTCGCACAATCGCCAATAGCTTCTCCCTCTTGTCTGCAGTTCTGGGGCCTCGTGGGCACCGGCTAGTCTGACAGGAGCAGTCCTAACTCTCCGTGGCCTTCAGAACCAGCAGTCTGGCCCGCCTCCCCCAGCCCGCGTGGGACCAGCAACCCCGGGGCCCGTGCCCTAGTCACTGAGCCT
>CM053604.1:681683-709204 GCA_028646535.1 Procyon lotor
CCTTCCTTCCTTCCTTCCTTCCTTCCTTCCTTCCTTCCTTCCTTCCTTCCTCTTGGTAATCTCCACGTGTAATGTGGGGCTCAGACTCACAGTCCTGAGACTGAGTCATTACTCCACTGACTAAGCCAACCAGGTGCCCTGAGCTTAAAATATTTTCTAATATCCCTTGTGACTTTTTTCTTTGACCCATGTGTTGAGAAATATATCCTTCATTTTCCAGATATTTAGAAATTTCTCATATATATTTTTTGCTCTTAATTTAATCCCACTATTTTATAGGACATTTTCACTTGATTTCCAGTCTTCTAACCCAATCGAGCCTTCCACTTAGATGAATGCTTCCTTTCGCACTTAGAACCATGTTCCGTGGCCGCTGGTGGATAATGTTGTCCAGCTTCTGATTTTCCCTACAGTTGTTCTTGTCAATTACTGAGAACATAGTGCTGAAACCCCCAGTCCCACCGGTGGGTCTGTCTGTCTGTCCCTTCCGTCCTGTCAGGCTTGCTTCATGGCTTTGAAGCCTCTTCTTAGCACTGGTTTTCTTTATGAAACATCCTTCTCTGTGCCTGGGAATATTCCTTGTCCTGAACTCTGATGTGTCGGACACTGACACAGCCGTGCAGATCTGCAACGGATCGGCCTTGCTGCCCCGGGGTTTAATGTGGTTTCTCCCCATTGGACCGCACACTGCGTCTCCTGTCGCCAATTCCAAGTCTGGGAAGCATCCACGGCTTTTGTGAAGAGCAAGTTTCTGTGTATCCATGTGGTCGGGCTTCAACACAATGACAGGGAATAAGGTCACCTGCACTTGGTCCGCTTGTGTCCCGGGAAAAAAAAGTGTAGGATCTTTATTAGCCGTGTTTACTTGCCAAAGTGGCCACTAACGAGCAGGTACAGAGCAGATGTCCCGTGAACTAACGTCCCTAGGGCCTGAAGGAAGTTAGAGAGGTTGGCTTATGCGTTAGCCTCCTTTGGCCGCTATCACAGCTCTGGGGGGCTGTTGGCGTTCTCCACTCCCA
The DNA here is from genome assembly GCA_028646535.1 of Procyon lotor. Classification (NCBI taxonomy): domain Eukaryota; kingdom Metazoa; phylum Chordata; class Mammalia; order Carnivora; family Procyonidae; genus Procyon; species Procyon lotor. Next base: position 682,703 of record CM053604.1, read on the forward strand.
TTCTTTCTCTCCGTGTCTTGTGCACATGCTTTTGATTCCTATGACTTTCTCTTTTTGTTCTTTTTTTTTTTTTCAAAATCTGGTCTCATCGTGTACACATCTTAAATATTTTGTGGTTCACGTGTCGTGGTAGCCTGAACAATGGCCCGCCGAAGCCCTAGAACTTGGGACTGTTGCCTTATATGGAAAACAAGGTCTTGGCAGCATGAGGAAGTTAATGGTCTCGAGATGAGAAGATTATACTGAATTATCAGAGTGGCTTCTAAATGCCATCCCCGTGCCCTAATAAGGGGGTGGTGGAGGGAGGACACGCAGAGAGGAGGCTGTGTGACCGCAGGACAGAGGTGGGGGTGGCCACAAGCCAAGAAACGCCACCCCAGCTCCTCAGCCTCTGGATGGCTCAGGTGGCAAATTCAGGCATCGGTTCAACAACGGATTTAGGCGGAATTTCATTTACATCGTTTTTATACAAATCTCTTTCCATTTTCCCATTTCTCACTGGCTGAACAGTTAGTCTGGGCTTCGTTAGAAAGCTCTGGCCTTTTGCCTACCCTGGCCTCTGGGTACCCCTGTGACTGCGACCCTCTGGTTGGCCAAGGGTATGTCTGTGCGGCATTTTGTTCTCCATCCGACAGCCAAAGCTCTGCTTCCACTTTACATGTAAAAGGATGAATCTCTAATTAAAGAACATGATCGCCTGGACTGGAACCACAAGCCACTTAGAGAAGATACCCCTCGAATATCAGGGCACAGAAGAGTCACAAGTTTAGTAGCATCGGGGGGTAAAGAACACGCAAGCTCGACCCAGAAGGAAGTTGGCTTGGCTGCACTTACATCCAAAAACATAGTTGTCAGTTTATGCGTGTTTAATAAGATAGCTCCAAAAATAGGAGGCAAAACTGACAGGACCGGAAGGAGAAATAGGAGAAAAAACATCTATACTTAGAGCAGGAGACTTTATTCAAGTCCCTCAGAGCTGGTAGGACAACCATGAGATGTCAGTAAGGACACAGAAGATGTGAGCAACATGTCTATAAACGTGACCCAACTGCCACACACAGACGTGGACCAACAGCCGGAGGGTGAACACCGCTCAAAGGCCAAACAGACCGCACACTGCTCTGAAAGGCCACGGAAAACACACGTCAAAGGATATAAACCGTCCAGAGAATGTTCTTTGACTGTAGTGGAATTAAGTTAAAAATCAGCATCAGCAATAACAACGAGAACTAGAAAATGCTCATATATTTGGAAACTAAGCATTTTACTTCTAGGCCTTGGGTCAAAGAAGAAATCACAATGGAAGTCAGATATTTTCAGCTGGATCATAGTGAAAACAGACATATCAAAATTTATGAGATGTAGCCAAAGTCATGCTTAGAAAGAAAATTATAGCCTTAAATCCATATTAGGGTGAAGAAAGCTGAAAATCAATGATTAAATATCCATCACGAGTAGTTGGAAAAAGAACAACACAACAAATCCAAAGAAAGTAAAGAGAAGATGATAAAGAGAAAGAATTAATACAATGGAAAACAAACATATAATAAAGACATTTAACAGTAACATGATTGGTTCTTTGAAAGGATTAATAAAATCAGTAAGTCCTTAGGAAATCTGAATAAGAATGAGAATAAGAAGTCACAAATTACCAAGACTGAGAATGTAGAGGGAGTATCATTCCAGACCCTACTGTCATCAAGATAAAAAAAAAGCGGCTTGGGGCGCCTGGGTGGCTCAGTCGTTAAGCGTCTGCCTTCGGCTCAGGTCATGATCCCAGGGGCCTGGGATCGAGCCCCGCATCGGGCTCTCTGCTTCTCCCGCTACCATTCCCTCTGCTTGTGTTCCCTCTCTCGCTGTGTTTCTCTCTGTCAAATAAATTTAAAAAAAAAGTGGCTAATATGAATAACTTCATGCCAATAAATTTGGAAATATAGATGAAATGGACAAATTCACCATAAAACTCAATATACTGAAACTAATACAAGGAGGAGCAGAAAATCTGAGCAGTCATATGTCTAGTAAATAAGTTTAATCCCACACAAAGAAATCACGATCCCAGCTGATTCACTGATGATTTCCTCCAAACATCTGAAGAAGAAACGGGCCACTTTCATATAAACTCTTCCAGAGAATGAAAAAGAAGAAATACTTCCTAACTCAAAAACCCGACAAGGAAATTAAAAGAAAAGAAAGTTATGGCCAGATTCCTTGCAAAAATTTCCGTGCAAATCTTAAATTAGCAGAAGAAAGTATGATTTATCCAACTGAAAACAGGAAAGAAAAGAAAACACAGCACATTGAAAACATAAGACAGAAAAGGCTTAATATATCAGTAACCATTATAGATGCATGTGCGCTAACTGACCAATTAAGAAAATGGGACTCACAGATTGAATTTAAAAATTTTAATATTGGGGCACCTGGGTGGCTCAGTTAAGCATCTGTTTCTCCATCTCAGCTCAGGTCTTAATCTCAGGACCGTGAGTTCAAGCCCTATGTTGGGCTCCACGTTGGGCATGGAGCCTACTTAAAAAACAAAATATTATGTACAAAAAGACACAGAAAGGTAAATAATAGGGAAAGATATGTAAGACAAATGTGCTCCAAAAGAAATCTCAATTTTTTTTTTTTTTTTTTTTAAAGATTTTATTTATTTGACAGAGAGAAACACAGTGAGAGAGGGAACACAAGCAGAGGGGATGGTAGTGGGAGAAGCAGGCTTCCAGCCGAGCAGGGAGCCCGATGCGGGGCTCGATCCCAGGACCCTGGGATCATGACCTGAGCCGAAGGCAGACACCTAACGACTGAGCCACCCAGGTGCCCCAAGAAATCTCAATATTGATCAAAATTTAATTTAAACCAAGAAAAAGTCTTCAAGCACAAAGAAGGAGATTACATTCCGTTGAAAGTAAAACAAGAAGATAGAACCATCGAGAACACATGAACACCTAACAAACAAGTCAGCCTCAAAGCCTCTTAAGAAAGAACTTCAAGGGGCGCCTGGGTGGCTCAGTCGTTAAGCGTCTGCCTTCGGCTCAGGTCATGATCCCGGAGTCCTGGGATCGAGCCCCGCATCGGGCTCCTTGCTCAGCGGGAAGCCTGCTTCTCCCGCTACCATTCCCTCTGCTTGTGTTCCCTCTCTTGCTGTGTTTCTCTCTGTCAAATAAATAAAGTCTTTAAAAAAAAAAAAAAAAATTAAAAAAAAAAAAAAAAAAAAAGAAAGAACTTCAACACCGCTGGGAAAAAATTGATCAGCAATTACAATGGGAGATTCTGGCACAGTCCTTTCAGAAATGAGTAGGTCAAGCAAGCGAGTGAATGAAAAGCACCGAAACTGAAGATCCAAACACAGCGGTCAGCGAGCTGGGTGCACGCGGGACTCTGCCGCCGGTACCGGGAGGACTCACGCTTGGCCGAGCACAAGGCCCTGTGGCTGCGGAGGGCACCTCTCACAGGTTATACGCACAATCGTCCTACACTCAGAAAGTAACGAAAACACAAGAACTGGCATTTTAATTTTCTTAATCCTTTCTATTCTTTTCTTGATTTTAAAAAGTTCTGCCCTTTATAAATGATCTGTATTAAATGGTCTTTTTCTGCGTACTTGGGTTTGTTGTTCTTTTTCCAACAGCTTAAGCTGAATACCTACCTGTTTTTAACATGCTCTGTTTTTTGATAAATGTGTTTAGTTCCAAATTTCCCTCTCAGTACTGCTCTTCCTGCATCCCACAAACGTGGATTTTTTTTATTACTGTTAATTTCCAATTATTTCTTAAATTTCTATAATTTTCTTCTTTTTTTCTTAACACCGAGCTTATTTTTATGGTATATTATTTTGTTTACAGTCCCATTGAGGGGCCTGCCCAGGACTGAGCATGCCAGCGTCACTCGCTGCAGGTGTGGTCACCCACCCTCGGGACCAGAAGCCCCACAGCGAACAGCAGGTCCCTGCCCATCACACGGGCCGAGAAGATTCCACGGGGACCAGACATGTCACTATGACAAAGTGAATCACAAAAGACAGAAAGTATAGGTGACTATGTATATGACTTGGGGGTAGGAACGAGTAAAAGATCATATCAAACACGAGCAATACGAGGGCAAATTAATTCAATGGTATAAAATTAAAAACCCGTGAACATTAAAGTTATTATGTTTATTATATTATATATTATATAATTTATTATAACATTATAAAGTTATATATTTAACATTATGTTAAAGAGTTAACATAATTAAAGGCCAATAAAAAAACTAGGAGAAATATTTGTTTCATAACGACCAGAGGACTAATAAATTTATTACAGAAGTAGCTCCTAAAGAGTGATAAAAAAAACCCCAGAATATCATGATATAAATAGGAGAAAGATATAAAAGGCGATTCACAGAAGATAAGTGATCAACGAATAAATGAAGGTTCAGCTTCCACTGATAATTAAACAAATGCAATTAAGCACATCAAGGGACTTTTTTACTTATCATATTGGCTAACGTTAATTTTTTTCTTTAAAAAGATTTTCCTTAGTTATTTGACAGAGAGAGAGAGAGCACAAACACGGGGAGCGGCAGAGGCAGAGGAAGAAGCAGGCTCTCCGCTGAGCAGGGAGCCTGAGGTGGGGCTCGATCCCAGGACCCTGGGATCATGACCTGAGCCGAAGGCAGATGCTTAACTGAAAGAGCTACCAGGGCGCTCCCCCCCCTTTTTTTTGAGAGAGAAAGAGAGAGAGAGAGAGAGAGAGCAGGGTAGGGCAGAAGGGCAGAGGGAGAGAGAATCTTAAACAGGCTCCGTGCCCATCACAGAACCTAACACAGGGCTCAACATTATGACCCTGAGATCATGACCTGAGCAGAAATCAAGAGTTGGACACTTAACTGACCCAGGCACCCAGGTGCCCCTAAATTGCTTAATATTAAACAAAACGGAAATACATGCGCTTAGCATGGGTGCAGGGTGAAGAGCACTTTGATATACTTCCCATGGAGAATAAATTAGTAAAACTTTTCTTGAAGGCATTTGGGGAATATGCATCAAAATCCTTACAATGTGCATATACCCTCTGACCCAGAAATAATTCTTCTAGGAAATCACCCTAAGGAAATAAAATGTGGTTTGAGGATATTCATTAAGAAGGCATTTGGGAAATAGTTTAAGTTAGCACATAATATATGTGTATAACATGTATGTTTAACTTCATACATAATGCTTCAAAGCTTCAGACAGGTGGGAACATACAGAAATACTTTAGATACATGTGTATACACACTGGTTAGCACACACAGGTATCTCCTTGCTCTGTGGCTGAAAGGGCTTAGAAGCAACGACACCCCAGTAGCAAAGAGCACACCTACCCCCAGATCTTGGCTTCTACTACCATTCTCCCACAGAAGCAACCCACGTGCCTTAAGAAAAGGCTGATTCTAGGCCTGGGGCAGCAGATAGACAAGATGAGCCTGGAGCGTCTTGTGCCAGAGTAAGGAAGTGAAACACACACACACACACACACACACAAGAAGGTAAGTCAAGGGACACAGGATCCAACTGAAAGGGCTCCCAGTGACCAAAGCTGGAACAATTTAAGAAAATAAAGTCGTTGAGTTATAACCCAAAGTAAAATAAATATTCATGAGTCCACTGATCTAGCAAGTGATCGAATAAGTCAATAAGTGGGAGAGAAGAGACAGATCGCCTGTGGGGAAGAATTCCGAGCACTTCACATAAATAAGTGTCTGTAAGCACATGGAGACTGACCCCCACTCCCTAAGTGTGGGCTGCGACTGGTGACCTGCTCTCAAAGGTACAGTGTGGACGAGGGATAAAAGAAGAACTTGATGGCTGAGACCCTGACAAACACCACCTTGGCCAGGGGACTGAGGTCAACACCACGGTGACAGGTCACGTTCACAGATGATGTGATGCGAAGAGCACTTCACCGGGTCCTCCTCCCCCAAAACCAGGACCTTAGTCTGGTCACAGGGAAAACATCAGACCAATCCTGAGAAACCCTCTAAAGAAACCCTTGATTCGCGCTCTTCAGACATGTCACGGTCACTGACAGGTGAGTCTGAGAACCGCCGCGTTCTAGGGGAGTCTAGGGACACACGGCCACTAAGTGTCCTGGGAGGTTCTGGATGCGGTCCTGGGACAGAACGTGCGTATTGGAGAAATACGGAGGAAATCTGAATAGTGTATGAACTGCAGTTGATAATAATCTAATAATAATATACCAATATTGGGTTCATTAATTGTGTATTAATGTAAGATGTTAGTAATAGGGGGACCTGGGTATGGGATACAGGGGAACTCTTGTACTATCTTTGCCACTTTCATGTACATCTAAAACAAAAACATTTAAGAAATAAACAGTTATGGCAGGTTCCGAAACAACTGCTGTAGTCCGACAGAATTTCGAATCATAAAACCAGAGCTCAGTAGGCGGGGAAGAGCCAGGAGGAGGGCTAGTGGGCTTGTGGCTATTTGCTTCCTGTTACTTTTGCTAATTGGTATTGAAGCTGTTTTCTAACCAATGAATATTCTGAAGAAAAATTAGGTCTTAAAAAACCCCCACAGTAAATACAGAATACTTTCTTGCCAACAATGTGACAGAAGAGATAATAAAAGGGCTGCACTCACAATAGCAGTAAAAAAAAAACAAACACACACACACACACACAAAAAAAAACCCCAAACACTCGACAATAATTTTGAGAAGAAATGCGCCAGGTCTTCAAGAAGGAAGGGCCATGAGGATCCGTGGAAGACGAGCCACGCTCCGGGACAGGAGGACACACCGGCAGGTGTCAGCGTCCCCACTGTGAGTGACGTTAGTGCAGTTTCACCCAAGTGCCAGTGGGATTTGGGAGTGAAAACTGTGATTAGAAAAGTGATTCTAAGGTTCACCTGAAAAACAACCCAAAGGAGAAGTCAGGAAGATGCTAAAGAGGGTGAGCAGCGAGGATATACAGGCTGTGCTGGGCACAAAAGGTCAATACTGACACTGATGTAGACAGAGAAGTGGGCAGAAGAAACCAGAAAACCCCAAACAGGCCATAGTATGTATAAAACACACAATGACCTGGCATTTCAAATCTACACAGGGTTGGAACTGATTGGGAAATTATAAAGGTAAGAGCCTACTTCATATCTTACACAAAAATAGAGAAAATTAACATAAAACAAATATCGTGGAGGGACAAGCATTTGTATGGAAGGGAATGGAAAGCCTGGCGGCAGCCTCATACCCCACAGGGCTTGGCGTATGAGAGGGAAAGCCATGGGCACAGGGCAGACATTCCCAGATCCCTGCACTGGGATCACAGGCCTGCCATGTTGGAAAAAATCAAGTTAGACTTTCATTTTTTATGGTCACAAAATAGCAAGATCAGAGCCCAGATGGATTGAAGGCCTAAACAGGAAGAAGAAAAAAAAAAGCAAATCTTCAGTGCAATTAAAGAAAACAAAGGCAAATACAGGTTTCTGCAAATAGGAGAGTATTAATGAAAAGACACACACAATACAAACCATAATAAGGAATGGAAGATTAGTCTACATCTTAATTTTAAAACTCTGTATGATAAAAAGCATCATAAAATATTCAAGAGACTATTAAAAACTATATGCTGGGCATATAAAGGAGGAATGGGGTAATACCCAGAATATATAAAGAACATCTACAAGTCAGTAAGAAAAAACAGAAAAGTGGGCAGAGGATATAAAGATAATTTCTACAGGGGAAATCAGAATGGCTCATTCATAGAACCTTATTAGTCCTGTAAAATGCAAATAAAGACCAAGTCACTTTCCACAGAGTAGGTCAGCAGAGCTCAAGTCTGACTATACGTAGTGACCACACGGAAGCAGGCAAACGGTTCAGCACGCAGCGGGGCAGCTGCTCGAGAGGAGACCAGGGGGAGAAGCGCAGACCTTAACCCGCCATCAAGTTCCTGGAAGCAAAGCCGTACTTCCGGGGGGTGAGGGTCTCCGTGCTGCTGGAAGCCTGGGGCCGGAGGGCCGGGCCCAGCCTATTCAGCGGCCTCGGGACGCACCTTCCCCGGCCCGGCTCCGAGGCGCGCAGAGAGGCCGTTTGACCTCGGAGAGAATGAGGTGCGGAGGGTGGGGAGACCCATATGGCCCCACGCGGTCAAGCTCACGTACAGAGCCAGTGAATCTGCAGCTGGAAAGCTTGGTACTTCTTAGTGTCCTCAGGGGACACGAAGGCACTCGTTCAAGCTATAATTAATGCCCTTAGTGTTTTTATAAAATAAACATAACTTAAAATGTATCATTTTAACCGTGCCCGGGTGCAGAATTTGGTGGCGTTGCTTACATTCACGATGTTGCCTGATCATCACTAAGACATTTCCAGGGCTCTTCCACCATCCCAAACTCTGCACCTGCATTGTCCTTCATGTTTTAACTCTAATCATAGAAATTGTTAGGGGGAGTCACTAATTCCTTTTACCCTTTTCTTTGTTGTTGTTTTACTACTGAGATATTTACACGCCATAAAATCCACCCTTTTAAGGTACAAACTTCAGGGCTTTTAGTACACGCACACACGCTCTGCCACCCCTCACGACTACCTCCGGCACACTCTCATCACTGCAAACAGGACCCCAGGCCTGTTACGTCCCCCCCCATTCCGCAAGCCCCAGCCCCTGGCCACCAGCAGTCCGCCTTCCGTTCCCACCCGCTTGCCTGTTCCAGAGGTTTCGCACGCGTAAGTGGGGTCACAGACGATGCGGCCTTTCCTGAGGGGCTTCTTTCACCAGCGTGACGTTTTCAAGGTCCATCCGTGCGGTGACGGTGTCCGTGCTTCGTCCCCGTCGGGGGCTGACCTCCGTCCCACCGCCCAGACACGGTGCGTCCACCTGCTTCGCTGCGGCCTTTGGGCACCGTGCCGCTGTGGACACGCAGGGGCCGGTTTTCTTGCGGTCTCGGGCGTCGATGCCACCGAGTGGAATGGCTGGGCTGTACGGGGACTTTGTTCACTTTCCCGAGGAGCCGCCAGACGGCTTTCCACAGGGGCTGTGCGTTCTCACCCACCGGCAACGGGTCAAAGTTCCTTTTCTCATAGGAAAGCGGATGAGTTCTTGAGCTCTTTATTCGCATTTCCCCTAGAAAACCTCTCCTGGAGTTCTGGATGAAGAGCTAGAACTCTCCGGCTGGGGCTCGGACTGAGAGACGGAGGCCCATGCCGCCCCCAAGCCCAGCTGCGGGGCTACCCCGGCCCGGGTGGGCCACACGTGCCTAGGTGGCCTCAGGAGGAAGCGGGGCCGTGATGGCAGGTTAGGTCCTCAGCTCAGGGATCAGGGCTGTCCACTCACTGGGCTCCTGGGCCCCGAGGGGCATCCCGGCCAGCGGTGAGAGGGGCCTGCCCCAAGCTCTCGCCCTTTCGGGGGAGGGGAGGGCTGTGCGGGGCTGCAAGGGCGGCAGTGAATCAGACTGAGCCTCAGAAACGTGCACGATGGGGCACCTGGGTGGCTCAGTGGGTTACAGCCTCTGCCTTCGGCTCAGGTCATGATCTCGGAGTCCTGGGATCGAGCCCCGCATTGGGCTCTCTGCTCAGCGGGGAGCCTGCTCCCCCCCACCCCCTCCGCCTGCCTCTCTGCCTACTTGTGATCTCTCTCTGTCAAATAAATAAATAAAATCTTAAAAAAAAAAAGAAACACGTGCAGGGCCCACGCACACATGTGCACACGGCTGTGTCCCTCCCGAGAGCGCCGGTGACAGCTACCAGCTCCTGAGCCTCTGCCGTGAAGCCCCGACCTCCCTTCCGAGCCCGGTCTGCTGAACCCAGCTGCCCGGGGCTCTCGGTGGATGTGGCAGGGACTCCCCGGTAGTACAGACACGGGCTGGACTCTTGCATCCTCCCCCTCCTCACGGCCCCTCACCTCCCACCCAGGTCTGACTCCCCCCGACGCCCCTGCCCCCCACATCCCAAATCTTACCAACTCCACTCCTGCTAGCTCGGCCCCGCTACTGACTTCCCCCGGGGGTCCAAGCCCACCAGCCCCCCCCCCCCAGACGATGCAGTGACCCCTCTGCCCCGAGAGCCAAGCCATGGGCCCCTCGTTCAGCCTGGCAGGTGAGTCACTGCTCCCTCCTGAGGCTCCACTGAAACAAAGCAGAGGAATCACAGTGAACCTGCCAGGAAGAAGGGAGCAGGAGAGGGGCTTCCGGCAGCAAGGGATCCATTTCTGCACGTTTATGTAAGACGGTGGGGCGGGGGAGGCTGGGGTGACAGCTGGGAGTACGGTCCCCACGTGGGAGATGGGGGTGGGGGCTGAACGCAGGGGCGCCCCTCCTCCCCAGCGGTCACCCACCCCCAGGTCCCCTCGGTGGGAGCCTGGACGGGCCTGTACAACCCCAGACGGAGGAGGACGAGGACAAGGAACCAGGGGATTGTTGACAAGAGGGTGGCCATGGAGAAGGGACCTCTGCCTCTACCTGTGGGCGCATCCCCAGTGTGCTGTCCCGAAGGGGGGGGGGTCTCTGCTCGCTGGGCTGGGGCTCTGAGCTGGGGACAGACAACCACGGGTCGCCAGAGCCCCAGGAGACCCGGGCTCCGCGCCCCCAGGCCTCCGAAGCCCGCTCTGAGGCCGGCCTGTCTGCGTGTTGGTCTGTTTTTGGACTCCATTTTTCTCCTAGTGATCCAGTCCGTTTTGTGCCCACACAGAGAGCCCGATGTAACTGTGCTTTATGGCTGAGTATCTGGTAGGACTTGGTCTTCGTTACTGCTCGTCTTTAACATTTTTTCATGGTTATTATGATTATTTTTGCACCATTAACTGCAGGTTTGTCTAGTTACTAAAAAAACATCCCATTGACCTTTTTTAGCATATGTATATTTTACGCATTAATGTAAGGAGAAGACATCTTTATAAAATTGAGATTTCCTATCTTCTGAAATTTTAATTTTTTTATCTAGATCTTGCACATTTTTGCTAAGCTTATCATAGCTGTATCTCCCTCCCTGCCTCTTTCCCCATCACATCTTGGCACTGCTTGTGTTTACCAGGAGGCAGGTTCCGGGCGCCCTGTATGCCTAGAATTCTCCAGGCCCTGGTACAGAGGGGTTTCTTCTCAAGGATCCCGCCGGTTCCCGGTCAGGCAAGGGCCCCCCTTCACGAAAGGATCCTTCTTCTTTCCAGCCGTGGTGCCCGCTCCGTAGGCCATCGGGCAGCTGGGCCGTGACGGGGGCAGCACCAGCCGCTCCTCGTGCTCCTGGCTCTCACAGGCGGGCTTGCCGGGGTTGCTGGCCGGGAGAGGGGGGTCTTATCAGCCAGGGAAGGCCCAGAGGGGTCACGCGGCCCGGCCGCATCCCAGCGAGATAAGGGGGAGGATGTGAGGTTGCTGCTGCAGTAGACGGGGCCGTAGGGAGGGCCTGAACTGAGGTCACGGCGGGCAGAGGCTCCGGGGCAATAGGGACAGCGGCGTGGCCGGGACCCGGGAGCAGGAGGGAGGAAGGGAGGGATCAGGCCGGCCCCCGAAGGGACTGGGCGCTGGTGCGGAGCTCTTCCCGACGCGCTGAGCTCTCGGGGTCTGCGGGACAGTCGGGGGACTGCCACCAAGAACCGGAGCGGCTGGCCTGCCGCTCACAGCGAGAGGCACTCTGGGGCGGCCGCACCGCCATGTCCCGAGGCTCCCACGCTCTGGGCACCTGCGCCTCACCTCTGACACCGAGGGCCTTGTGCCTTCGCGGCCTCGGCCTGGTTGGCCACCCTCCCTTCTCTGCTGTGCGTCTTCCTGCCCGAGAGCTCAGTCCACCCCCTTCACGGAAGCCTCTCTGACCACAGGCTAGCACGGGGCACCGTCCATTGCCCTCTCTGAGCCCGAACTTCTCTTTTATGACCTTTTAGAAAATGTGATGAAATATTCAGTTGCATTGCGTAAGGACCATCCTTCCGACTGACGCCCTATCTTTACAGCTGGATCATGTGATTGATGTTCATGTATCTGTTGAGTAGATGAGGGGGATCATTTGGGGAGGCAGGCGTCCTTATTCCCATTTTATAAATGAAAAAACATCTCAGATCATACTGGTAGGCGACGGCACAGCTGGACCCGGAGCCCAGAAGGAACCAGGGAAGGGAGCAGGGTGTCCTGGGGACCGGCGGGTGACGGGCAGAGAGAGGGTCCTGGATAGAGCGTCAGGAACACTTTCACCGGGAGGCAGAAGGTGCAGGGTCCCCGGCGCAGCTGCTCTCTTGTCCCAAGGGAGGGCTGGCCTGGCGGACTGCTCAGCCCCAGCCCCGACGCACGGCGTGTCCTCCCGGGCGGCGAGCCTACCCTCGCTGGGCAGGGTCTGCAGAACGGGGCTGGGTCCAACTCAGGGGCAGGTAGGAGTGGTCCGTCCGGCCACACTGCCGGGTAAGCTTCCCACTCAGGCTTCATCGGAGGCTTGGAGTCCATTCCCCTGACGTCCTTCTCTGTGTTTCCGTGGGGCATTTCCCACTTCTGCCCCCTTGAGTCCCGTGCTGACCTGTGTCCTGAGGGACTGGACCCTGACGCACTGCAGCGTCGCCCTGGCAGACCTCACAGGGTGAGAAGTGGAGTGTCCCTGCTCCTGTTGGGGACCCGGGCCGTGGCTCCATCTGTGACCTGGTCACCTCGTGACGACGACCTCGTCGATTCCATGTCTGTCTCCAGGAAGACTGCCTAGACCCGGGACTTGCTCCCCCAAGCGCCCACTGGGGCCGGGGCACAGGGCTCTGTCCTGCCGCATCTCTGCGACGAATGGTCTCCTCTTTAGCGGAAAAGCCCAGTGGGGGCCCTACCAGTAGGACGCGAGGGGCATTTACTCCCTGAGGCCCCAAGGGTTAAGGGCCATGGCTCCAGAGTCACGCACTGGGTATGGATCACGGGGCACAGGCGGCGACCCTGTGACCTCGGCCGAGTTACTAAAACACCTCGGCCTCAGTTTACCCTCCCCTTGGAACAAGATGGGGGAATAATACTATCGCAGGTTCTTGTTGGTATTAAACGAGTATAAAACAATGCAAGGCCCAACAGTGAATGCTGTTTGTACCGTCAAAGGGACAGAAAGCAGAGAAGAGAGGGGACAGAAGCCTACTGGGCACAGAAGGGAGGAAGGGCACAGCCCGTCGGAACTGCCAACTTTTCTCCCAGATCTCTGTTAGGGCTCCAGGATGAATTATTCATTGCATGGCATGTACCGAAATCCATTAAAATGTAAGAATACTCTAAAGGGAGCATTATCCCAATTCTTCCCCCTAGTTTCTCCCTGGAAGGCAAGCATCGTGGCTCTGTGTGCTGCCCCAGCTCTGGAGCGTGGCTGTGGCCGACGTTTACCCCGTCCCCGCGGCCAGCAGCCCCTCTGTATGCAGCACTAGTCTTCAGCACCTCAGTGGGAGAGCAGCAAAGTGACCACGGTTATCAGATACGCAAAGCCACTCTCCTCTGACGAGAAGCAGTGAATAACCCACTCCCACCGGAGCCGATTCTGTCCTCAACAGGACCTGGCTACCTCGCGGTGCTTGTTAACCTGCGTGTCGCTCCCGGGATGCTCTGAAGGCCCAGAGACCACGGAGATGTTTAAAATTGCCAGTGCTGGTAGGAACAGTGGAAGGGATTCAATACACCAGAGAACCACTCAACCTCTTAACACAAGAGTCTGGAAGATCAAACAATACCACTTAGGAGAAAACGACTGGATAAGGAGAAAGAAAAGAAAGTCCCTGGAGCAGAAGTGACCTCGGGAGGAGCCTTTGCTGTCCCCGGTCACCGCAGCAGACCTTTTGTGCGCAAGCACCGCACGGGTCCGGGGAAACCAGTAACGTGCGGTAACCGGATGCGTGTAGTGCACGGGTCTGGAAATCGATGCCATAACGTGTCTCCTAAAACAGTAATAGTACGACATCTTAATTACATATTTATTGAACTTCATTTAAAAATAAATTTCGCGTTGGGAAAAGCAAGGTCTGTTTCAGTGACTGAATAAGTAAAATGCACATTGTTTCTTTCTTTAGTTCTGCCAATTTTCGCTTCAAGCTTTTTAAAGTTCCCTTATTAGGTACATTCAGGTTTGGGATGGCTACACCTTCTTGACGAAGTTTGTTTTTTATCATCACGAAATGTCTTTTTATTTCTAGTAACGCTCTTCGTTTTGCAGTTTAAACTTCCCATCTTGGTATTTTAGGTTTATTTACACCATTTGCATATTGTTCTCTGTTCCTCCTTTCTTGAATTCTTTTGGGCGAACCACATATTATTTATTGTTTATTTTTACAGATTTTATTTGTTCACTTGGGAGAGAGGGGGAGAGAGCAAGTACAGGTGGTGGGGAGGGGCAGAGGGAGAAGCAGGCCCCAGGGGGCTGGATGCCAGGACTCCCCCATCAGGACCCGAGCCGAGGGCGGACCCTTAGCCATCTGAGCCGGCCAGGTGCCCGGAATCACATATTTTTAATACCTCAGTTTATCTCCTGGGCGGACTTGTCTAGGTACTGTTTTGCAGATTGCCCTAGAAATCGTAACACGCGTCTTCAAGTCGTCATAGTCTGATATACGATTACAGTGTGGCCCGGGCCGTGTGAGAACCTTGAAATAACAATTCCACATTCTCCCCTTCCTGCCCATTTCATGTCTTATATTTTCTTTTTTTTTTTAATTTAAATTCAATTAGCCGACATCGTTAGTTTCAGATGCAGCGTTCAGTAATTCATCCGTGCTCATCACATCCCTCACGCCCGTCACCCAGTGACCCCCCACCCCCCGTAACCCTCAGTTTGTTTTCTGGAGTTAAGAGTCTTTCAGGGTTTGTCTCTCTCTCCGATTTCTTCCCACTCAGTTTCCCCTCCCTTCTCGTATGGTCTTTTGCACCATTTCTTATATTCCACGTGCGAGTGAATTATCGTAAGATTTCACTCAAATGTGGGTTTTATTTCTGTGCTGTAAACTTTAAAAAACTGTTCACAGTCTTCTCAAGAATTCAAAACCATCTATAAGTTGGATATAGAACTATACAAAGAATACAAAATAAACTATGTAAAATGGAGCTAAGCATGTTTCCGTATCCGTCCCCCGCCCCTGCTGGTCTCTATCCCCGCCTGCAGCTGCAGGTCCAGGGGCCTCCTGCCCCCCAGCCTGAACGGCGGCTTGTGGCCCTCCAACTAGAGCAGGTCTGCTAAGGCACGTTCGTTCAGATTTCGTACGTCTGAAATTATTTCACTTTGCCTTCATTTTTGGGAGCTAACCACCTGGATACAGAAACCTCGATGGACTCTTTCAGCACGGCAAGGGGGCTATCCCTTCATCCTCTGGCCTCCAGTGTTTCTGGGAAGAGTCAGCCGGAATACGTACTGGTCCGTGTACATATCACATCTTCTTCCCTCTGCAGCTTTCAGAGTTTTCTCTTTCTCTTTGGTGTTTGTGAGTTTGACTGTAATGTGCCTAATGTGTGGTTCTCTTTGTGTTTAACTTATTAGGGATTTGTTGGGCTTTCTGGATATGCAGATTGATACCTTTAATCAATTTTGCAAAGTTCTAGAAATCCATCCTTTAAAGTTTGCAACTAACTTTGCAAAGTTAAAAAAGTCATTTTAACCTTCAAACTCTTCAAACTCTCCGTCCTCCTCATGAAATGCAAGACACAGGCTAAACTATTATAATGCCTCACATATCTTGGATTCTCAGGTTGGTTGGGTAGTTTTCACTTTTTCCTCTTTTTATTTCATGTGGGGCACTTCCTACTGGCCTGTCTTCAAGTTGACGTTTCTTTCCTACCCTGGGTCCAGTCTGCTGTGAAGCTACCTATGGATTCTAGGTCTTGCCATTTTATGTTTCATCTTTTACATTTCTATTTGAGTCCTTTCTGTTGTTTTCACAGCTCTGTTAAAATTAATCATCTCTTGGGCGCCTGGGTGGCTCAGTCGTTAAGTGTCTGCCTTCGGCTCCGGTCATGATCCCGGGGTCCTGGGATCGAGCCCCACATCGGGCTCCCTGCTCAGCGGGAAGCCTGCTTCTCCCTCTGCCACTCCCCCTGCTTGTGTTCCCTCTCTCGTTGTCTCTCTCTCCGTCAAATAAATAAAGTCTTAAAAAATTAAAAATAAATAAAATTTGCCATCTCTTAACACATATTGCCTACTTGTGCATTTAGATACTTTGGCATTTTTATCATTAAAAAAAATCTGTTCTGATAGTTCCAACGTCTGGGCTCTTTCGTTGACTTATACTGCTGCTTAATCTCTTGGTTGTAAGCACATTTTCTTATGTCTTAGGTCTTAAAATGTTAAAAGAATTATTTGCTAGACATTTACAGTAGGGACTGAAGTAAATATTTACTTCCTAAAAAGGACACACCATTTTTTTTTTATGTTGGGTCACTAGAGCTGAGAGCAAAGTCAATTTGATCTGTGGTCGGTCTGGGTCTGGACTTGATTACAACTTGGGTTTGACTCGGTTCATTATTGGCTTGTAATGTTTTGACAGTGGGATCAGAAATTTCCCTTCCACGGGCTCTGCAGTCTGAGAACAGGCACAACTGCCAGTTATGTCAGTGGATCACAGGTGATCTCTGTGGTGCCAACCAGCTGCCGGCTCTTTGGGTTGCTAGGAAGTCCGCTTTGCCCTCCCGTCTGCACTGTGGGAGCGCGCCCCAGTACCGCAGTGCCCATCAGGGGCTGTGGGTTCTCCGGCTTTCGGCCATAACCTAGCCCTTGGCGGCTGAAGGCCCGGGATGCCGTGGGTGGACTACTTGCAGCTGCCCTGCCCTGCTCTCAGCCTTGCTATCTGCCCCGGACCCTGTCAAGACTCGTGGGAAAGAGTTGCTAAGTGGTGGGATCTGCAGCTGGGTCACTTTAGAATTCTGTCACACCAGCCCACGTGGAATTATGTTTTGCTGGTCTGTCCCTCCCCACTGTAGGACAGAGCCCTCCCCTGCCGGCCCTCCACTGGCGACGAGAGAAGCCTTGGGTTTCTTCATTGCTGTGAAGGGCTCATCACTCTCTGGAGTTCTGTTCGCTTAGTTGTATCCTCAGCTTGCCGGTAAATTTAGAAAAACTACTTTTGTAATTTACTTATCTTGGTTTATTGTTAGGATTAGAGCAACAGTCTCTTGTGATTTTTTTCTTCATTTACATCTTAACTAGAAATCCATCCTTTAATATTCTCATGAATTACAGCTTAAAAAAACAGCCCTACTAAGGCAGCCACGTGTTAGGACCTCTAATCCTGCACAGGGGCGGGTGTGCATCAGAAGCAGGGTGCCCCAGGGCCGGGGGTGGGAGGCAAGTAACTTTCTGGGGGTGTGGCCTTGGCTCCTCCTTCTTGTGGCCGTGGGACCCAGGAACCCAAACCGCAAGGTTGCAAGGAGGTTCTTCAGCACCGTTAGTGGTAACCCAACAAAACCCCTCTAAGTTGTTCCTGCCCTTCTAGGATAGAACATCCCAGGCAGTCACGGAAAGTGAGCCTGGAGGGCGCGGAGCACACACACAATTCTCCACAATGCTAGTCTGCTCACTCGGAGATTCCCCAAGCCTGGTACGAACTCACTAATGAGCAGACAGCACCACTGCCGTGTGGGGAGGACCGGCGAGGCCGCGCTCAGAGGCCCCCCCCAGCCCCGAGCGAGGACGGGTCCTTGTTCACGCCGCACGCCCATCGTGGGTCCGCAGAGGTTCCCCCTCATGGGATCTGCAGCCCGGGATCCAGGAGAGCAGCCCAGCCTGTAGCTGGGACAGTGACGGCCGTCGAGGCAGAGGAAGAAGAGAGTCTGGGAACACGTGTGACCCAGGGGTGACCAACATCATTTCCGCTCACGCGCCCTGGGCTGGAGCAAGTCACACGGCCAAGCCGGAGTCAACGGGGGAGGAAGTACACTCTTCCTCTGGGGAAGAAAACAAAGGCTTTTGAATAATAACGTATCGTACCACAGTCCACCCTTCTGGTCACACACGGATGCTTCCCCTCCTTGCCGAGGTGACAGTCCAAAGTCCCCTCCGAGCAGGCCACGAGGACTTTGTGATCCTGGTCTTGATAGGGCTCCTCTTGCTCTGTAGGCCGATGGACTAAAAGGTCAAGGCTCCTCCCCGGCCCGCAGGTGAGGTGCGGCTGCTGGGCGGCGCCAGATGACGGAGGCGCACACGGGCGTCTGGAAAGGGGAAGCGCGAGACGCAGGGCAGTCAGCGGCCCACGACCTTCTCCCTGGGCAGGTGCTGAGGGCATCCTTCCCTGGGGGTGAAAGAGGGTCCTTGCGGAGGCCCTGAATGGGTTCCCCAAACCACTGCTCTCCGTCTCTGGGGATTTCCTTTCCCATTGCATTGCGTGGCTACACGTAACAGGGCCGTGAGAGGTCTTCTTTCCCTGGGAGGTCGTATATCCCAGAGGGCTTTTCCCAGAGAAGATGTGGGGCCCTGGGGTCTAAGTCTCCAACAATCAAGGCCTCTTTTAGTCCAGACTCGTGGTCCTCTGGGAAGAGCAGCTCTCAGAAATGTAATCTGTCCCACGTGCCAACAGACCCCCATAATTCATTTGGAGATGCGTCCTCTCTTCTGGACTTTACTGCAGGTACCTTGGGCTTAGCGGGAGTTCGTGGGAAAGCGACCGCTCGTCTTTTTGTCTGGCGCTATGTGCTCTAACTAAAAACTCCTGGGTGCCACCTTGATTCTTCCAGAAACATAACAGTAGGCATTAAGGCAACACCTTTAATTTGTTAAAGGCAGCGTTTTAATTGGCCTTTGTGGCTCAAAACCCTTTTCAGATTCATCTTTTACTGGTTGGAGATGAGAATCATTTCTATTTTCAAATGCAACTAAGATTCCAATTTTTGGGGCGCCTGGGTGGCTCAGTGGGTTAAGCAGCTGCCTTCAGCTCAGGTCATAATCCCAGGGTCCTCGGATCAAGTCCCACATCGGGCTCCTTGCTCAGCGGGGAGCTTGCTTTACCCTCTGCTTCTTCCTGCCTCTCTGCCTGTGTTCTCTCTCTCTCTCTGACAAATAAATAAATAAAATCTTAAAAAAAAAAAAAGATTCCAATTTTCTGGAATTTCTATTCCATTTCATGCCTACTTGTACACCGGCCAGTTCTTTTCTGAGTGTGTTTCGTACGGTACCTTGTCACCTGCAGACGAGACCAGCCAGAGCACGTCCTGGTGTCTGCTGCTCCACTCTGCCTAAAGCCTCAGCTCGTTAGGGCAGAGTTGCCTCAAATGATGGCAAAAGACAATTTCCCCGAATGTTATCCCATTTACCAAATGCCATCCCCTGGCCTCCAGTGGAGGTCTCCTCATTGCCTGCCAACCCTCTCTTTAGGGTTCGTTATACAACCTCTCACTTCTGGCACCACGTTCCAGAGACCCTATGACAGACCAAGTGATGCTGCCATAACAAATCACCCCCAGTCTGCCTGCCTACAGCAAGGACAGTATCTCTCATCCTCACTAAACTTCGCTCCCAGGCTGCTCGGCCACGTATAATGCGGGACGGCGGAGTGGCTCTTTCGATGTGGCCAGCTTTGGCGACAGAGAGAAAAGAAATCAAGAGGAATCATGTGCAATTTCTTAAAGCCTCCCCTTAGGAGTGACACATGTCACTTTTGCTTACATTTTGTCAGCTAGAGCAAGTCACAGGCCCAAGTCTGACATGTGCTGGGTACCGAAGCACATCTCCCCCCCCCAGAGAGCGGGAGCAGCCCATAACACTATCTCCCACACGTGCCTTCTGGGAGAATAGCTCAGAAAAGCACCCCCAGGAGGTCTTAAGCCGAAGAAAAACTGATACATTCTGCTGTGAAAATTTCTTTTTTAAGTTTCATTCCAAAAATGTTGAGTTGAACGTGCAGCCAATAAAGAAAGGTTTTTACTTGCATTTTGTAAAACTGTTAAAAACGGGGCAAATATGTAATGATTATCCTGTAGAAAGATGCCTTGTGGCCTGTCTTGGACCCACAGTGTAGAATGACTGTCTTCCACACGCATTTGAAAATGCCAAAGCTGGTGGCAGCGGCTCTAAGATCGGTCCTAGCTCTCATGTGACTCCGTAGACAGGTCCCAGCTCTTGGGGTTTCACCCATCAAACCACAGCTCTACAGAGGACTTCTAAGACTTGTTCAGTGTCTCCATTTTCATACGTGATCTGTGTATGCTTAAAGATTTTTCAAGGAAATTGTTAGTCTTTGAAAATGTTGTTAAATACTCCAAAATAGAATATCAACTTGCCTGTTTGCTTTTTGAGTGTCAAACAATGAGGCGTTTGCACGAAACAAACATTTTTAAGCGTATACTCGATCTTGTGGCTTTTTACCACGTGCTATTCCAGTCCCGTTTGGAGCATAAAAATCATTTCCACAGCAACTAATTATAGTCTAAGTCACAAGTGTGGGGAATTAGAGGCGACCATCATGCAAATATTAAAGGCTTCTTATCTTTGAAGTTCTCTCAAAAACAAATACAAGCTAATAAGATGCATAAAAGACACGGACAGTATCCACTGCAGACGTGAACTTCTCAAGTTGGGTTCTGGGTGATCAGCTTACCATGAATCTGAAGAGAATTATTTTCTGCCCTATACTTTAGACCTTTTTCAAAAATCAGTAGAGCATATTTGTGTGGGTCTGTTTCTGGCTTCTCTCTTCTGTTCCCTTGGTCTCTGCCAACACCCCACTCTCTTGATTACTACATATTATATCTTAGTATCAGGTAGTGATTCCTCCCACCTTATTCTTTGTCAAGATTGTTTTAGCTATTCCAGGGCCTGTGCCTTTCCACATAAATCTAAACTAGGATTATTTTTTTAAAAAATTTTATTTATTTATTTGACAGAGAGAGAGAGAGATCACAAGCAGGCAGAGAGAGAGGGGGAAGCAGGCTCCCCGCCGAGCAGAGAGCCCGATGCGGGGCTCGATCCCAGGACCCCGAGATCATGACCTGAGCTGAAGGCAGAGGCTGTAACCCACTGAGCACCCCAGGCGCCCCTAAACTAAGATTATTTATGTCTACCAAGTACTTCCTCCCGTTTTCATTGGGCTGGAATTAAGCCTACGGATAAGTCTAGGAACACCGGACACATTTACTATGTTGGGTCTTCTGTTGCACGCGCACAGTGTGCCCCACTCACTAGGGCCTCGTGGACAGCTCTCCCTGCCGCTGTGTAATCTGACACAGGGGGATCCCGTACATCCTTTGTTAACCGAGTACTTAAGTACTTCATTATCTTTGGATACTTTGCATATGACTCCATTATCTTTGGAGCGATTCTAGATGGTCCTGTGCTTTTCATTATGAATTTATGCATATTCATTGTCAGTTTATAGAAATGCAATTGCATTTTATGTGTTGTTATTGTGTCTTATGACCTTGCTAAACTTTCTGGTTCTAGGAGTTAAAAAAAAAAATTCTTTTTGGGGCGCCTGGGTGGCTCAGTGGGTTAGAGCCTCTGCCTTCGGCTCAGGTCATGATCTCAGGGTCCTGGGATCCAGCCCCGCGACAGGCTCTCTGCTCAGCGGGGAGCCTGCTTCCCCCTCTCCCTCTGCCTGCCTCTCTGCCTACTTGTGATCTCTCTCCTCTCTGTCAAATAAATAAATAAATAAATAAAATCTTTAAAAAAAAAAACAACTCTTTCCTTGTACAGCCTTTGAGTCTATATCGACAACCATGTCACCCGCAAACAGTTTTATTTCGTCCTTTCCAATCCGAATACCATTTATGTCTTTTTCTTGCCTCATTCAGTAGCTAGAGCTTCGACATTCAGTCCTAACAAGTCGTTCCTGATCCTAGAGGGAAAGTGTTCAGCTTTTCACCATTAAATGGCTGTTAGCTGCAGGTGTTTTGAAGATACTCTTTATCAAGTTGAGGGAGTTTGTCTCTTTCCAACTTCCTGAGCATTCTTATCATGAATGGATGTTGGATTTTGTCAAATGCTTTGTCTGGGTCAACGGATACAATCACATTATTTTTATTCTTTAGCTTAATCACATGTGGATTATATTAATTGCTTTTCAAATGTTTAGCAATCTTGAATGCCTGGAATAAATCCCACTTGGACATGGTGGATAATTGTTTTAGACATTGTTGGATTCATCTCGCTGATATTCTGTTGAGGCTCTTAGCGCCTAAGTTTGAGAGTGATACTGGTCTGCAGTGGTTTTGAGTTTTGTTGTTGTTATTGTTGATTTATTTAGTTTTTACTCTCTTTGGTTGAAGCATCAGGTAATACCAACTTTGCAGAATGAAGTGGGAAGTGTTCTTTCCTCTTCTATTTTCTGGAAGAAGTTATATACAATCGGGTATTAATTCTTCTTTTTTAAGAAAAAATTATTTATTTATGACAGAGACAGAGAACAGAAGCAGGGGGAGGGGTAGAAGGAGAGGGAGGGAAGCAGACTCCTCACTGAGCAGGGAGCCCGACGCGGGGCTCGACCCCAGGACCCTGAGATCATGACCTGGACCGAAGGCAGAGGCTTTAACCCACTGAGCCACCCAGGCGCCCCAGGTGTTAATTTTTCTTTCAATGTTTGATAAAATACTCCGGGGAGACCATCTAGGCCTGGATCTTCATTTTTCAGAAACTTGTAAATTACAAATTCAATTTCGTTAATGATGTTAGGACTATTCAGATTACTTATTGTACCTTAGTTAGGGTTTGGTAGTTTATGGTTTTCAGGAAATCGGTCTGTTTCTCCTAAATTGTTGTATTTTTTAGCATAAAGTTGTTTATCCTATTCCTTTATTATTCTTTTGATGCCCCTGGGATCTGTATTAACGTCTTCTATTCCATGTCTGATATTGATGATTTGTGTCCTATTTTTACTTTTGTTGGTTTATGAATTTTATTGATTTTTTTAAGGAATCAGCTTTTGTTTCATTGATCTTCTCTACTGTTTTCCTAGTTTCGATTTTGTTGATTTCTGCTCTTATCCTTATTATTTCCTTCCTTGTCTTTGCTTTCCATACCTCTGGAGGGAGGGCAGGGGTGTAATAAATCTATTATGTGCTTGGAAAACTCGGTATTATGTGAGAGCCTCCCTAGAGGGAGAGGGAAACGGAAGACAGGACATCTTCCAGGAGGAAGTCAGGTCAGCACCTGTTTTCCACGTGCAGAGGAGGGAAAAGAGGCAAAGACGACGCACAAATGATGAGCCCAGAAGAGTGCTGAGCCCCCTCGGTCATCAGAGAGCTCGAGTCGGAACCCGAGGGAGACGGCATCGCAGCCCCCAGGCCAGCTGGAGCCGGACAGACAGACGACAGACGGTACTGGCGAGAATGGGGATGAATCGGAGCCCCACAGGCTGCTTGCCAGAGTGTTAAGTGGTGTCGCTATTTTGTTCCTCAAAAAATTAAACATGGTTGCCACTGAATTTACTCTTTAAAATGGCCAAGATGGTAAAGTTATTCTGTCTTGCCACAAGAAAAAAAAGTCAAACACAGAACTACTCTATGTCCCAGCGGTTCCGTTAGGTGTGTACCCATTAGAAATGAAAACAAATATCCACACGAATACTTGCATGTGAATATTCACGGCAGGATTATTGCTAATAGCCACGTGGAAACCCACCAAATGCCCATCAGTGGTGAATGGATAAGATTATTTGCTCATTTAAACCAAAATATATAGAATATATGGTTCTATATAACAGAATACTATTCAGCCACAAAAAGGAATGAAGTACTGAAATTTGCGACCATAAGGATGAAACTTAAAGATATTACGTTCAGTGAAAGAAGCCAGACTCAGGAAGCCACATATTGTACGATTCCATTAATGTGAAAAATCCAGGACAGACGAATGTAGAGAGACAGAGAGCAGATTAGCGATTTCCAAGGGGGGAAGGAAAAACGGGGAGTGACAGAATGGGAGTGGGGTTTCTCTTTGGAGGGATGGAAATGTTCTGGAATCAGGCAGTGGCAATGCTTACAAAACCTTATGATGTATTAAAGCTTGATGAACTGTACGTATGCTTTATGGTGAATTTTATTGTATGTGAATGATATCTCGATTTTAAAAAGAACCGATGGAGTGCACAGGAAGGGCATCTCCCTGGAGCAGCAGGCCAGGAGAGAGCCTGGGACTTGGAGGTGCCCAGGGCCAGGGACTGTCCCCTGCAGAGCCTTTAAACTAGGGGTCGTGGGTGGGCAGCTCCTGAGTGTGCTCAGGCTGAAGCTGTGGACCTCAGCACCAACTGCAGCCTGAAGAAAGGTAGGCATTGTCTTAGATGGGAGGAATTCCAGGCTCCAAATTGGAAGAAGAAACGCCTAAGTGGGTAAAGTGAAAGTTTATTCAAGAAAGCAAGAATGAACCAGCAGTGAGAAAGAACGAGAAAGTATAGATTTTCTTTTGTACCTAAACAGCAACTAAGGGCTCCAGTGGGGTTGAAAATAGATTTCCCTGAAGGCAACCCTAGACAGTTGTTGTTGTTTTCAGTGGGGGTGGGGGGAGGTGAAGTCAACAAGGGGAAATGAACAATGCTAGAGTAAAAATGGAAAATAAAGGGAATCCACATGAGGACTGCCATGTAAAGTTGTACTGGTTGTGCACTGCACAACTCTAGGAGGTGCCATTCACACTAATGTGTAAACGTGTGGCATTGCCTAGAGATGTACAATGCATAGTCCTGATTTCTTGATTTTGGCAGTGGAGGATGCTTCCTTTTTTGAGACAGGAACCTTTGTAGACGGGAGGAGGACCTACAATAACGCACTGAGGCAAAGTGGGAGGGAGTTCGGGGGCTCATGTCTGAGGCCTCCTTCTTTGTCATTCAAGTAAAAGATGAGGTTCTCTTTCCAGATTAAGAGAGAAAAGCAGATGTTTGTGGCAAGCCTAAGAACATTCGGAGCAGCTGATGAGTAGGGACTAGCAAGGGTCCCTCTCAGGTTGGATGACCCAAATTTACGGAGGACTCACTCACTCACCACTTTATGGCTTCCTGCAGCACCTTGGGGCTAGGCAATAGGAAAGCAGAAAATGGGATCACCCAGAGCTGGGAACATGCCACCAGGGAGGGGAGAAGCGACGGGAACAGCCAGTCCTACGTGGGGCAGCTGATGGAGACCGATGTGGAGGCAGGGGTCCATCATGCCCTCGTTTACCGAGTAGTCATCCAGCAGGCCACAACTGCATGCCAGGCTTGCAGGAGGCATGGAAGGGGAGTCTGGGCTGCATCTCAGGGCTTCCACTCACAGGGAGGGAACCCACGACAGGGAGGAGGGAAGGGTGGGCTGTGGATGGGAGGGGGCTTCAAAATCGCAGTTGGGAGCTGAGGAGTGGCAGGCAGGAGAGGAACCCAGGCCACAGCTCTGTGAGGTCCCAGTGTGAGATGGGCCCTGCCCGCAGGTTGGCCAGTGTCGGCGGAGGGACAGCGTCTAGGACAAGGAGGGGACACGCAGAGGAGGCCCCTGCCCGGGGCCCGATGGCAGGCTGCTGGGAGAGGGCGGTGAGCCTGAGCGAGGCACACCACACGCTGGCCCTGGCTGGCCTGAGGCCCTGCAGGTGCCGCCACGGCCCCGACGCCCACCGTGGTCTGCAGAGCCCCGCTCAGGCCACGGCAGTCCCCTCCCTCCTGTCACCTGGACAACAGTACTTTGCCTGATTTTTTTGTTTTAATTCAATCAAGTCTTGGGGGGCGGTGTTTGGAGAGGAGAAGCTTCCCAGCCAACAGGACTGTTTGGCCCCCATGCTAGTCCCTCATCCATTCGCAGACACACACTGAGACTCCACGGCCCCTGAAGCACTGTGGGGCCGGGGCCGGGTGGCCCTGTCATCCCCTCTGCGGTCCCTGAGCTGACACTCCAGCGGGACAGGCAGGATGGACACCACGGAGAGAGACGCAGCGAAGGCGGGAGCGCAGGTGCTCCAGGGGAAGGTGAGTGCAGGTCACGATCAGGTGGGAGGGGTGAGAAGGCCGCCGGGAGGGGCAGCCTGGAGGGGAGGCCTGGTCGGAAGGGGGGATGGACAGCAGGCGCCTCTTCTGGAGGCAGAATCCTGACTCAGCTGCAGGCAGTGGTGGGCCCGGCCCTGGGGGCTATTGGGGACCAGAGAGTGGCCGTCAGCAGCCACACGACCTGCTCTGAAAGCTCAGGCAGGGCCCTGGGCCGGACTCCCGCCCCCCGCAAGCATGGTCTCGGGGGCAGGGGGGTGGGGGTGGGGGAGCCCGTTCCTTCCCTCTCTGGCCCACTCTGCACAAGAGGCAGCCAGGAGAAGGATAAAAGGAAAAGCCACGGTAAGAAGCCAGAGGACACACAAGGACAGGCGTCGTAGGGCGCTGCCAGACTCCCCACAAAACCCGAGGCCGCCTGCCTCCCCAGTTCTCTGAGACTGCAGGTCACTGTCAGCAGGGACCGTCCCTCCCAGCCTGTCATGCTCCTGGCCCTGCACCCGCCCCCACGGCCCCCACCCCCACCCCCACACTCGCACCCCCACGGCCCACACCCCCACGCTCACACCCCCAACCCCCACGGCCCACACCCCCACCCCCACACTCACACCCCCACGGCCCACACCCCCACGCTCACACTCGCACCCCCACGGCCCACACCCCCACCCCCACACT
>CM053604.1:716533-733512 GCA_028646535.1 Procyon lotor
GTGGCTCAGTCGTTAAGCGTCTGCCTTCGGCTCAGGTCATGATCCCAGCGGCCTGGGATCGAGCCCCGCATCGGGCTCTCTGCTCTGCAGGAAGCCTGCTTCTCCCGCTACCATCCCCTCTGCTTGTGTTCCCTCTCTCGCTGTGTTTCTCGCTATCAAATAAATAAAATCTTTAAAAAAAAAAAAAAAAAAAAAAAAAATTCAACAAGATGAAGGGGGCCAGTTCCTTAAAAGACACAAACTACCAAAATTCACTCAAGAAAGGAACAGAAAATCCGGATAACCTACATCTATTACAGAAATTGACTCTGTAGTTAAGAACCTTTCTACAAATAAAATTCTAGGTCCAGATAGTTTCAATGGTGATTTCTACCAAGTATATGAGGAATAAATAATATCAATTCTACATGATCTCTACTAGAAAATAAAAGAGAAAGAAATACTTTCTAACTCATTTTATGAGCCAAGTAATATCTTTTTTTTTTTTAAGATTTTATTTATTTGATATAGAGAACAGAAGTAGGCAGAGCAGCAGGCAGAGGGAGAGGGAGAAGCAGGCTCTCCACCGAGCAGGGAGCCCAATGCGGGGCTCGATCCCAGGACCCTGAGATCATGACCTGAGCTGAAGGCAGCCGCCCAACCGACTGAGCCACCCAGGTGCCCCACCAACTAATATCTTAATAGCAAAAATAGATAAAGACATTTCAAGAAAAGAAAACTACAGACCAATATCCCTCATGAATATAGACAGAAACAACCCTAAACAAAACAGAAACAAATCAATCCAGCAATAGTACATTCTGACACGACCAAGTGGAGTTAATCCCACAGATCCCAGCCTTGACTGGTTCAACGTTTAAAAATCTATCAGTGTCATTCCTTATATAAATACATTGAAGAGGAAAAGTCACATTATCTTAATAAATGTGGAAAAAGTATTTGACAAAATTAAATATCCATTCATGATAAAAGCTACTCTCAGTAAGCTAAGAATCGAAAATAATTCTCTAATGAGACAAAGAGAATCCATGACAAAACCTAAAATGAACATTATCCTTGATGGTAAAAGACTCAGTGTTTTCCTTTGGGGATGAAGAGCAGGGCAAGGACGCCTACTCCCAGGGCTCTATTCGAAACAACAGAGGAAGTCTGAGCCAGCGTGATAAGGCAAGAAAAAGAAATAAAAAGCATTCAGTATAAAAAAAAATGGTTATTATTCATGGAAGACATGGTTGTCTCTGTAGAGTTACCCATGGAAACTACAAAAAAGCCTGGGACTAATAAATGAGCTGACCAAGGTACCAGGATATAAAATCAACCTACAAATATCAATTGTATGTCTACATATTACCAATAAACAATTGGACATTGAAATTAAACAATGCCATTTATAACAGCACCCCAAAATACCTAGGTATAAATCTGTATGCTCAAAACTACTAAGTCCTCATGAGAGAATTCAAAGGCCTTAATAAAGGGAAAGACATATCATGGTCTTAGATTAGAATACTCAATATTAAATGCCAATGACCCCCAAATTGACCTACAAATTCAACACATCGCAATAGAAATTCCAGCAGGATACTTCAGAGCTATCAGTGAGCTGATTCTATAACTATAGATCATAGGTCGAAACGTAAAACATAAAACTCTAACACTTTTAGAAGAAAACTTAAGAGAAAATCCTTGTGATCTTGGGTTACACAGAGAGTTCTTAGATACATACCAAAACCATGATCCATAAAAGAAAACACTTCAAAAATTTGGCTCCATCAAACTTATAAAAACCTTTGGTTTGGGAAGGACACTGTTAAGAGAATGAAAAGCAAACCTTGTACTCGGATAAATTTTTTTCACAAATCACACTGGATTCAAAATATATAAAGAACTCTTAACAAAACTCAACAATGAGAGGTACTTCCAGAATGGCAGAGTGAGGAGCTTGCCAACTCATTCTATGAATTCAGTATTACCCTGATACCGAAACCAGACATTAAATAAAACACCCTCCATAAAGATACAAAATCCCTCAAATGAATATTAACAAACTGATCTACCAACATACAAAAAGGATTATATACCATGACCAAGTAGGATTTACCTCAGGAATGCAAGGTTTGTTTAAAATCTAAAAATCATTACTGTAATACATCAGATTAGTAGAATAAAGGACAAAAAAACCACATCATCATCACAATAAACCATTAAGAGCAATTGCTAAAATCCAACACTCATGTATATGAAAATACCTCGACTAACTAGGAAAACCTATTTTTCTCAACCTAAGAGCATCTATGAATTTATTCACTTTGAGTAATTTCAGTGTCATAGTGTTTAAGATAGGATGTGTTCTCTACCCAGTGGAATGTTAGATCAGGACCGGGTCAGACGGTGACTAGCGCACCCAGCTAAATGCTTTGTCTGTCAAGGTGAACCATGAATGTACACGCATGTGCGCTATCCCTAAAGACCAAGGGTGCAATAAAGTGACTGTGGGGGCTGTGTGACAGCTGACAGGAGCCTGAGACATCTGGGGAGGAGTCAGATCCCATGCGGTGACCTTCTGAGCGTGCAAAGCCTGGTGGCAGCACCCAGCGCCCCGGGGATGTAGGCAGAAGCACAGTGTGACACGCCCACGGTGGCGTCCAGGTCAGACGTGACCAGCAAACGGATGCTGTCCAAGACCAAAGCCAGATTTTAATACAAGCTGGAGCTGTGCCTTTCTGAGGAAGAAGAAGAAGAAAGAAATGGCAAACTGTGTGCAGATGCCATGCTGTCAGGTGGGGCTGGACTTACCATCAGTTCAGGAGAGGAGCTGGCCCCCTCGCTGCCACAAGACGATAACACCCGAATGTCACGGCGGGAGAGCAATATTGGGGGCGCCCTTGGCTCGTTAGGGTCAGTCATTGGTATCTGACATCAGCCAGTCCCCTCATGCTGACCACTCAGGGAAAAAAGACCTTTTTTTGGAAGTATAATCAACATACAAAGTTTCAGGTGTGCAACAAAGCGATTCAACAATTCCATATATCACCCAGTGCTCGTCACGCCCCGTGAAGTCCCCATCTGTCACCAGACGTTATGATAGTAATGATTACGTTCCCTGTGCTGTACTTTTCATCTGTGTGACTTATTTTATAGCTGTGGGTTTGTGCTCTCGATCCCTTTCATCTATTTCATGCATCTCCCCACCCACCTTCCCTCTGGCAGCCACCAATTTGTTCCCTCTATTTAAGAGCCTGTTTTTTTTTTTTTTTGGCGGGTTTGTTTGTTTAGATTCCACATATAAGTTAAATCATATGGTATCTCTCTCTGTCTGACTTACTTCACTTAGCTTAATACCCTCAAGGTCCAACCACATTGTTGCAAGTGGCAAGATCTCATTCTTTGTTACGGATGAGGATACACAGACCACATCTTCTCTATCCATGCGTCTGTCGATGGATACTTGGGTTGCTTCCACATCTTGGCTGTCGTAAATCATGCTAAAATGAACACAGGGGTGCATGTGTCTTTTCAAATTAGTGTTTTTGTTTTCTTTGGGTAAATACCCAGTAGTGGAATTACTGGATCATATGGTATTTCTATTTTTAATTTTTTGAGGAACCTCCATGCTGTTTTCCACAGTGGCTGCACCAATTTACATTCCTACCAACAGTGAACGAGGAGTCTTTTATCTCAGCATCTTCATGAACACTTATTTCTGGTCTTTTTTATTTTAGCTATTTTGACAGGTGTGAGGTGGTATCTCCTTGTGGTTCTGATTTGCATTTCCCTGATGATGAGGGATGTTGAGCATCTTTTCATGTGGGTCATTTGTATGTCTTCTTTGGAAAAATTCCTATTCTATTTCTATTTTTTTTCTATTCAGGTTCTCTGTCCATTTCTTATTGGATTAGTTGGCTTTTTTTTGGCGTTGAGTTGTGTAAGTTCCTTATATTTCCAGATATTATCCCTTTATTGGATATATTATGGCCACTTTCCATTCACTAAATTGCTTCCCCGTTTTGTTGATGATCCTTTGCTGTGAAAAAGCTTTTTATTTTGGAGGAATCCCAATACTTTATTTTTGTTTCCTTTGTCTCAGGAGACATATCTAGAAAAATGTTGCAACAGTGGATGTCAAAGAGATTACTGCCTATGTTTTCTTCTAGGATTTTTATACTGTCAGGTCTCGCGTTGAGGCCTTCAATCCATTTTAACTTTATTTTGTATTTATTTTGTGGTCCTGTTCCATTCTTTCGCATGTATCTGCTCATTTTCCCAGCATCATTTATTGAATGATTGGATATTCTTGCTCCCTTTGTCATAGATTAATCAACCATGTAAGTGTGGGTTTATTTCTGGTCTCTCTATTCTGTTCCATTGATCTATGTGTCTATTTCTGTGTCAGTGCCATACTGTCTTGATTACAATAGCTCTGTAATATATCTTGAGCTCTGGAATTGTGATACCTCCAGCTTTGTTCTTCTTTCTCAAGAATGCTTTGGCTATTTGGGGTCTTTAGTGGTTCCACACAAATTTTGGTATCATTTATTCTAGTTCTGTGGAAACTGTTATTGGTATTTTGTGAATCTGTAGATTGCTTTGTGTAGTACGGGCATTTTATTTTATTTGTTTCTAAAGATTTTATTTATTTATTTGACAGAGGAGAGAGATCACAAGTAGGCAGAGAGGCAGGCAGAGAGAGAGGAGGAAGCAGGCTCCCCGCTGAGCAGAGAGCCCGATGTGGGGCTCGATCCCAGGACCCTGAGATCATGACCTGAGCCGAAGGCAGAGGCTTTGACCCACTGAGCCTCCCAGGCGCCCCTAGTATGGGCATTTAAACAATATTAATTCTTCCAATCCATGAGCATAGTATATCTTTCCATTTATTGTGTCTTCTTCAACTTCTTTCATCAATGTTATATAGTTTTCAGAGTACAGGTCTTTCACTTTCCTGGTTAAGTTTACTCCTAGGTATTTCTTTTTGGGGGTGTGCAATTGTAAAAGAGATTGTTTTTCAAATTTCTCTATTACTTGGTTATCAGTATATAGGAATTAACAGATTTCTCTGTTGTTTTTCGATCCTGCAACTTCGCTGAGTTCAGTCATCAGTGCTAGTAGTTTTGTGTTGGAGTCTTTAGGGTTTTCTATATATAGTATCATGTCATCTGCAAATAATGAAAGTTTTACTTCTTCCTTACCAATGTGGATGCCTTTTATTTCTTTTTCTTGCTGCAGCTAGGACTTCCAGTAAACATGCAGTGAAAATTTTCATCTCCCGAGTCCCCCTAATTTGCAGTGGTCTGGACCAGGCCCATCAGCCTTTTGAACCCTCTAGAGCAGACTGCGGAGTGAGCACGTAGCACCATGACCATACATGGGAATGACTGCTTTAGGCTTCCCAAACTAGGGGAAGTAAAATTAAATTGGGACTTTATTCTCCTGCAGGTTATAAATTTTTCTTTAGTGTACAGACCACAAGTGGTTTGAGAACCACTTCCAAGCCCCCTGTACAAAAAAAACGCAGCCAGGTTCTCTGGGACACTGAGACCCATTACAGGATACACCCTGTGCTCTGTACCTGATTCTCTTTTCTCGGCTTCCATCGACTGCTTTGGGCCCCATTATGGCTGCGGAGAAAAAGCGCTAGTAATAAAAACTGGGCCCACTCTTAGCATTTGTTTTCCTGGCGAACTTCGGTGTGTTTAAAAAAAATAAGAGAACTGATCTAGAAAAATTCAATGTTAACAGCCTTTATTTCGCATTCAGCAAAAGGCAAGGTGCAGAGGTGACATTTTAAGCCTACAATTTGGCATTTGTTAAAATGTCAGTAGTTGTAAGTGAAAATGCCAAGCAGGGAAGAGTTTAAACTACGAGGGAAGGCAGTTGCACCCAGGAGGTCCGTTCCCCCAGGCCCTCCCACTCAGGTGCCCCGAGGGCCTGGAGAGGGCCACCATCAGTCCTCGGGAGTGTGGCCGCAGGGTCCAATCTCTAGATGCAGCACCAAGGAGGCGGCAGAAATTCAGCAACAACGATGGCAGCTGACCCTAGCGTGCGTCCTCAGGTCTTCTGGAATGAGGCCGAATGGCAGTGATAATCACAACGAGGGTCACAGCTGGCTCCCTTTGTCCTGATCCGTGTGTGACAGGAGCAGCAAGCAGCAGCTTCCAATGGGGCTCCGAGGGGCTGTCAGGAACCAAGGGACAAACCTGCCCTCCTGAGGGCAAGGCCATGCCTGTGGTGTCACCCCTGGGCCCTCAGCAGCGATGACCCTTCCTATTAGTTGAATGAATGAAATGAAAAGGAAATAATCTTCCCAATAACCTAGCAAAGAAGGCATTATTTTTATCATTTCATGGATGGGAAAACTGAAGTTTCCAGCTAGAATCACACTGTTAGCCACTGAGCTGGATTTTGAAGTCAGGGCTGCTCCGAACCAGTGCTCAGCTGCCTCCGGGGTTCCGCCACACCGTGCTAGATGTTTCCTGAAATCATTTCTCGTGAGGATATGATGGAAAACAAAACAAGTACAAACCACGGCAGCAAAACCATAGACAGGACAAATGGTGCAGAGAGCAGGGAAAGGGCCACGCGGACATACCCAAGACAGTAGTTCGCGCTGGGCTAACACTGCTGCCCTTGACCTGAGCCCCAAGACCCAGCATGAGCCCCACCTTGTGTGGAGCTGGGGGCTGGGCGGGGGGCTCAGATGCACCTTCCCTCCATCCGCGTGGCCCGGGGTGGCCCACTCCTTCACCCTGGAGCTTCTGTTTGGTCCTCGCCTCCTCCGTCAGGCCTGTCTCGCCTCATGAGCATCATCTTCCCTGTGCTTTTGGCCCTTGCCTCCACAGCTCTCTATTTTCCACAACATTTTGTCATCTTTCATATTAGGTTTATGCAGTGTGTTTGCCGCCTGCTCACGTCCTCCGGCCCCAGGCTCCACAAGGGCAGAGGCTGTGACGCTTTGACCACAAACACCTTAAACAGCCTGACATGTAACAAGTGCTCAGTAAACATCTGTTGAATGAATGAATGAATGAATGAATGGGCAGTAGGAAGAAATGGTCTGGAGAGGGAGGCAGGGGTCAGAACTCCAGGAGCCCTGGAATGCGGTAAGGAGTGGAGAATGGGCTGGCCTGTGAGGCTGTCTGGCTGCCGGGCGGGAGAACGGGAGGGCCCGCAAAGACAGCCCAGGACAGCGGGATGAGATGGGCAGCGGTGAGCAGTGTCCAGGAGCCACGCTCCCCGGGGACCCGGCGATGGGGCTAGAAAAGCAGGGCTCCCACATCTCCCATCAGGGGAACGGAGGCGGATCTGGCATAAAGGGATGAAATCAGTATGGCTTTTTTTTTTTTCTTTCTAAGATTTATTTACTTATTTTAGAGAGGGGAGGGGCTGGGCAGAGGGACAGGGTGAGAGAAACTTAAGTAGACTCTGTGCTGAGCACCGAGCCCGACGCAGGGCTCAATCTCATGACCCTGAGGTCATGACCTGAGCCCAAACCAAAGAGTCAGACGCTCAGCCAGCTGCCCTACCCAGGGCTCCCAGGGCGACGTGACCCTTGGAGGACGAGGGGACCGCTCCTTTTGTTCTACGTGGACACTGGAAAATATTTAGTCCCTGAAATAACAAAGTATAAAGGTAAAAACATCTCATTTGAGTTTCAAATAGTGGCACAGAGTTAGCAATAGTTACATGACTCAGGAAAATCTCGGTAATAAGTAATTTGCTAGCACAATGGTCTCATGTGAGAGACACTCGTCAGGTAAGCAGCAAAGTCACATGCCGACAATGTAAAGACCCTGAAGAGAGTTACTTCAGATTAGCTACTCCGACATGTGTATAGGTGATGATGAAGGAGGCCTTGAATACTGTGTCTGGAAAACAAGGCTCTTCTTCAGGTGGTGCCGCCTGAGCCCGAAGGCAAATTTTCTAGGAATCTTTAAGGAGTAATAAGCTAAGAACAGTGGGGACACTGGAAAACAGAATAGAACATTTCCTGTCAGAACAATACTTCTCATATGTGCTGATAGCTAGAAAAAACCCATGATCTTGTCACACATGGAGACACTGGCTATTGAGGCCATGAGTATTCTTTTCCTTCTTCCTTAGAAAATGATACTCAGGGGCACCTGGGTGGCTCCATGGGTTAGAGCCTCTGCCTTCAGCTCAGGTCATGATCTCAGGGTCCTGGGATCGAGCACCGCATCGGGCTCTCTGTTCAGCGGGGAGCCTGCTTCCCCCTCTCTCTCTGCCTACTTGTGATCTCTCTCTCTCTCTGTCAAATAAATAAGTAAAATCTTTTAAAAAAGAAAAGAAAAGAAAAAGACACTCAAATTGTCATTAAGGGCCCCACCTTTAAGCAGCCAGCAGAGGCCACCTTGTGGCCACAGCGACTAGTGTAAGGGTGGCTTGGGCTATTTCCGAGAGATGCACGGAGAAGCCTGCTGAGTGCATCTGCAAAAGACGCTTCCTCCTCCTTTCATGGAAGCGACACGGAGAGGCGTGTTCATCCCCACTGGGGAGAAACTACGCAGTTCTTGCTCAGACCTGCTGGGCAGCTGAGGAAGAGAAGCTGGGAAATGGGGGACAGACGCCGGACCCGCTGTAGAACTGAGGCTGCCAGGTCAAATCTTGCCTGAAGCTAGCCCTTCCCTGGACCTCTAAGTTAGATAAGCTGAGAAATACCTTGATAGTTCAGATCAGTTCGGGTTTGATTTTCTGTTCATTGCCACCGGACCTATTTGAGTGGATACTCAGACAAGCAGTAACTTAATCACCCAGTGTGGACCCTTGGGGAAAAGCACTCGGTCAGTGCTGACCCTCCACACACGCTCCTCCCTCTCGAGGTGGCACGGGAGGGGAGGAGCCTGCTCTCTCTAGCCGAAGGCCAGGAAGGGGACAGCCTGGCAAGACAGAAAACCTACTCCACTCAAATATCTCAGAAAAGCACTGTGGCTGCGTTTAGCAAGTGAATTAGCATGAATTCCCCCACGCTTCATACCTGGATAAGTTCCTCTTTGTAATTTTCTACCCAGTGACTCTGTCCACCTCTCTAGGGGCCGTAAATTCCCAGGTGCCCTTGCTGTATTTGGAGTTGAGTTCGATCTCTCTCCCCTATTGCCATAATCTTGAATAAGCTCTTCCTTGCCTGTTTAACTCTCTGGTGCAATTTTTCTTTGACAAAATACAACATATCAACATTTGTGGGATGTAGTTAGAACTGTGGGGAAGAACAAAATTTTATAGCACAAAAAAATGTACACATGAGAAAAAAGGAAAAGTCTTAAAGCAATAAACTAAAATTACACCTTGAGAACCTACCAAAGGAAAGCAAAATAAACCCAAATCAAGCAGAAAGAAGTCAAGAATAAAGAACAGAAATCCATAAAATTGAAAACAGAGAGAACCCACTGAAACAAATACCCACTGATTCACTGAAAAGATCAATAACATTGATAAGACTTTATCTAGACTGACAAAGAAAAAAGAGAGAAGACACAAATTACCAATATCAGGAATGAAATAGGGGACATCACTACAGATCCTGCAGACATCAAAAGGATAAGGAAATGCTACAAACAACTATATGCACCACAATTTCACAAATAAGACAAAATGGACTAATTTTTCAAAAAATACAACCAACCAAAATTTACCCACTATGAAACAAGATAATATGAATAACCCTATAAACATCGGTAAAATTGAACATGTAATTTTAAAACTCTCCAACAAGAAACCTCCAGGCGCAGAAAACCTTATTAGCAAATTCTTCCAAATATTTAAAGAAGATTTTTTTTAAGATTTTATTTTTAAGGGGCGCCTGGGTGGCTCAGTCAGTTAAGCGTCTGCCTTCAGCTCAGGTCATGGTCTTGGGGTCCTGGGATTGAGCCCCACATGAAGCTCCCTGCTCAGCGGGGAGCCTACTTCTCCCCCTGCTTGTGCTCTCTGTCAAATAACAAAAAATCTTAAAAATTACATATTAAAAAATTTTTATCTTTAAGTAATCTCTACACCCAATGTGGGGCTTGAAGTTACCACTTTGAGATCAAGAGACATATACTCTATGGACCGAGCCACCCACGCATACCTATTTAAAGAATCAACACAAATTCCATAAAATATCTTCCAGAAAATGCAAGAGGAAGGAACATTTCCTATTTTATGAAACTAGTGTTATCCAGGTATCCAAACCAAATAAAAACAGATCTATATTTCTCATGACTATATACACAAAAATCCTTAAAAAATATTAGTATGTACTGGCATTAAAATAGACACATAGGCCAATAGAACTGAATAGAAAGCCCAGAAATAAATCTGTGATTATATAGTCAATAAATTTACAACAAAAGAGGCAAGAATATTCAATGAGGAGAAGACAGTCTCTCTGGTAAATGGTGTTGAGGAACCTGGAGAGACACATGCAAAAGAATGACTCAAAACCACTATCTTACACCACATAAAAAATTAATACAAGATGGATTAAAGACTTGAATGTAAGACCCGAAAGCATAAAACTCCTCAAAGAAAACATAGGTGGTAAGCTTCCTGACATCAGTCTTAGCAATGATCTGACTCCAAAAGCAAAAATAAACAAGTGGGAGTAGATTAAACTAAAAAATGCTCGGCAAAGGGAACAAAAAAGGGGCAACCTACTGAATGGGAAAAAATTGTAAATCATGTATCTTATAAGTCATTAATATCCAAAATATATAAGGAATTCAAACAACTAAATAGCAAAAAGCCCTAAAAAAGCCAATTAAAAAATGAGCAGAGGACCTGAATAGATATTTTCCCAAAGAAGATACACAGATGGCCAACAGGCTCATGAAATGATGTTCAACATCACTCATTATCAGGGAAATGCAAATCAAAACCATGAAGAGATATCATCTCATACCTTTTAGGAAGGCTATTATCAGAAATATAAGAAACAACAGGTGCTGGCAAGGATGTGGAAGAAAGGTAGACCTTGTGCACTGTTGGTGGGAATGGAAATTGGTGCAGCCACTGTGGAAACAGGGTGAAGTCTCAAAAATATGAAAATAGAATTATCATATAATCCAGTAATTCTACTACTGGGTATTTGCCTGAAGAAAACAAAAAGATGAACTTGAAGAGACACATGCACCCCTATGTTTATAGCAGCATTATTTACAATAGCTAAGATATGAAGCAGCCCAAGTGGCCACCGATGGATGAATGGATTTAGAAGATGTGGTACGTATATACAATGGAATGTTACTTAGCCATAGAAAGAGGGAGATCTTGCCATTTTTGACCAACATGAATGAACCTTGAGGGTATTATGTTCAGTGAAATGAGACAGAAAGACAAATGCCGTATGATTTCACTTATATGTGGACACACAAAACAAAATAAAACTCACAGGTACGGAGAACAGGTTGATGATTACCAAAGGCATAAGGCAACTGGGGAGTGGATGAACCAGGTTAAGGGGGGTCAACCATACGGTGACAGAAAGTAATTAGACTTAATGTGATGATCAGTTTTATTCATTATTTCAAAAACATTTCGTGACCATCCATCATATGGTAGACACTGAGCTCATTCTGGGATAAAATGTTGAGACAAGTGTAGAGTAGGAGGAAGGCAAACACTGCAGCAAGGGAATAAGTGATATTGTAGGTTAAGCTGAGGATAGTCAGGGAATGTACCTTTCTAAAGAAACTATCTTAAATTAAGATCATGTGAGAAGAGACAAACGGACCAAGGGCACAAAACTGGGAGCCTAGAAACAGACCCGTACCTATCAACATTCATGTAGGAGAGAGGCACTGCAAATTACTGTAAGTCATTCCGAAAGCTTACGGCAACAACAGTTGGAACAAGCAATTATTCCCATGGGAAAGTAATGGGACCCCTTCCTTACACCTGTACAAATGCAAATTCCAGAGGGACTGCTGATCCCACGTAAAAAGCAAAGCCCTAAAACTATTAAAAGAGAGTTAGAGTATCATGAGGATCTCCACGTTAAAAAAAAAAAGGTTCCTTAAACAAGACACATACAAACCATAAAGAGCACAAAGTTGATAGTAACACAGAAAACCCCTGTGATTCAACTTCATTGAATACAACATAAAAACATCAAACACAGACTGAGAGAAGATATTTATGCAAGTAAATGAAAGACTAGTATCCATAATACATAAAATTAATAAGGAAAGACAAACCACTAAATTGAAAATGGGCAAAAGACATAAACAAGCAAGTCACTGAAGAAACCGAAAAGAAACCCAAATCTTAAATCACGACAAATACTAATTCACAGGCATCCAAGTAGCCAAGAGTAGAACGTGTGGAGATACCAAGAGCAGCAGATACTGTGGGAATCATTAGAAAGATGTTCCAAACATATACACCCAGGCATGCTTGTGGCATTTCTGTATAACGTAATAAGTACCACTGAAGCCAATCTAAATGACGGTCACCAGGGACGGCCATCACGTGCAGCAGCCGTTAAAATGATGATGTGGACTTCAAGTGGCCCAACGCACACATTCTGTTTAAACCTTCTCTTTCCAAAAATGCAGTCGAAATAACAGACAATAAACAACTAAAACAAGAGCGTCACCAAAAACTTGGGAGGAGGGTTGCCCTAAACCAGAGGCACTGGAGATTTCTGGAAGAGAACAAAGCACAGCAAGATATGAATCTGGAAACGCAATAGAAAACACCAACTTACAACCCTGTACAGGCACGAGCAAGGACCTCATAGAGACTGATGGGTCCCCACACACGTAAGGGCCAGGGGAAGGCTGGCGGGGCGCAGTCCAGACGAGCAGCAGGGCATCCCCAGGGTAGCCAGACGCGTCACGAAGGGAAAGGAAAGGGCACTGAAATGTTTTATTCTACACACGTCCAAGGTATTTGAATTTATCACGAATGTATACTCATTTGTGTCTATATTTATAGTGCATATTTAAATAATTAATGTATTTAATTCACATGTTCAAATAATTCAAATGTTTAAATCTAAATATAGATTCAGGTCAATATCAATGTATGATATCAAGACATAAATAAAATTGAAAAGTATAAAATAAAAGTGTGGTTTTATTTTGGTAGAAAAACAGTATTTTATAAATATGTGTACTTAGCGAAAAGTCAATAAAGACAGACCCCAAAACAATCACAGTTAATTCTGTATAGTAGAGTAATAGGTGACTTTTACTAGTTTTTGTTTGTTTGTTTGTTTACAGTTCTGTCCTTAAGGAACTGCTCTGCAATGAAAAATCAGTAAGGAATCACCTTTAATTCAAACATATAAAGTCACTTAAAAGCTAATTGCTTTGAGCGTTATTTAAGCTGCATCATCAATTCGAAGGTACTTAGAGCTTTTTTCACCAGAGCCAGTCGGGAACCACCACAAAGAAATGGCAGAGGTCATCAGAACATCAGGCATTTCAACACATTTCTGGACCTCAGAAGCCTCCTGTCGAGTCCAAGACTGAAGACGAGCAAGGGGGAGCGAGAACTGGGTGTCCCTTTGGCCCAGCACGCGAGACTCTCTAAGGACCCGTCCCTAACTCGACACCGAGACAGCAGGGAGCGCGCGTCAGTTCCCCCCCAGTGACCCCAAACACAGCAGGTGCCAACTGAGGGCCCGCTCAGTGGCCGCACAGAGCAGAACACACCGATCAACACGGGCCCTCCTGGAGACACACAGACAGGCGGGAGCTCCGCCCCGAGCCAAGGAGCGCGGACTCACCGGGCGCCGGGCTGCCAGTCTTCCCGTCGCCGTTCCCGTCTGACTCCACGTGGAGGAAATGGAGCCCTGTGCCGGTTGGGAAGAGTCCGTTTCAGCGCCGGGTCAAGCCGAGAACACGCCGGTCCCGCATGTCCCGCACGCGGCACACACCCGCTCCCTCCCGCG
Source organism: Procyon lotor (assembly GCA_028646535.1). Lineage (NCBI taxonomy): Eukaryota > Metazoa > Chordata > Mammalia > Carnivora > Procyonidae > Procyon > Procyon lotor. The sequence continues at coordinate 730,422 of CM053604.1, forward strand.
GGCGTCCCCGGGCCGCTGGCCTGCAGCCCCCGACCCCCAAAGGCCCCTGGGCGTCGGCCAGCTGCTGGCCAACAAGGACGGCCCCGACCCAGGCGGAAGCGGCAACAGGACACGTGGGGCTCTGGGTCCCTTCCAGGCCCCGAGCAAGCGGAGAGGAGGGCCGAGTGCCGCGGGGGGCCCGGCGTGGACTCCAGGAGGGGCTCTGCAGCCCAGACGGGGCCCAGACAGAAGGCTCTGCCGCTGGGCTCCTCCTCCTGCTTCCCTGCACTGGGCGCGGGGAGAGGCAGCCCCAGGGCTCCCGAGGACGTGCAGCTCCAGGCCTGAGGGCATGGCGCCAACTTAGGCTATAAAGAGACCCGAGGAATAACAAAATCGTGGCTCACAGCTCGACAATATTTGGTGGTTTCGATGTTGACTCAAATTTCAGGAAATTGCACACGTCTCCGAAGCCCCGTGGAAACCACACCCCTGAGTGCAGGGTCTCCTTTAGCCCCGTTACCTTTCTCAGGCAAGCTAGCAACCCATCCACGAAGGCCGACTTGGTCTTGTGAACCTAGGGCACACGGACGAAAGTCGTCATTTTCCGGTTTAAGCATCGAGCAGGAACACGGCGCAGTGTCTCACAGAGCGCTGGGCGGGTGCAGCTCCCGCGGCGGCTCTGATGACCCCGGAGGCCCTGCGCCGGCCTGCCGTGGGACCCAGAATCAAACAACGGTGACCCACGGAGAAAGACGGCACCCCAGCCCCCTTCCCGGAATAATTCTGAAATAATTCCTTTCACAGAAACGTTGCCGAGATAAATGGGGCGTCGTGGGTAGCCATGCTCTGCGCCCCTCGGGTGTCCTTGTTCTCCTCTAGTGGTCCGTCCCTTCAAGGAGAAGGCCGTTCGGTGCCACGACAAGCCCTGTCGGCTGCCACAGCTCGGGGGGGCGGCAGGCCGCAGGTCCAGGGAACGGCACACTGACGGTGCGGGCGGCCCAAGGTCCGGCCGTGGGGGCCAACAGCAGAGAACACGCGCAGGTCCACAGAGGGAGCGCGGGCCACCGAGGCAGAAGGGGGCGCATCGGCGAATGAGGGCACCACTGTGGTCAGAGGGCAGCGGGGACCGGCGCGAGGCCCCAGGCTGGGGAGCAGGAGGAGGCCCTCGAGAGAGGCTTCTGAACCCTGTGCTGGGGGAGTCTAACCCACAGCGAAGTCACCGATGACAACAGCTATCCCCTCCGTGCCTTCACCGTCCTCGTCCCCGTGGGACCCGGTGGCTCGAGCCTAGCGGGGTGCCCAAGAGCAGCCCGGGCACCAGGTCACCTGAACGAGCTCTGTCCCCGCGGAACACGGCCAGGGCTCTTCTAGAGCCCGTCCAGATGGCCCCCTCCCTCAGCAGCTCCTCACGCACAGAGGGAACTTACCCGTCTATACTCCAAAATTATCCTGGGTAGTGGATGAAGGTCCTGCAGAGCACTTAACTGAAAAATGAGAATAAATGTCACCAATATAATTCCTTCATTTAATTTTAACACTGTGTCCAACATTTTCAGCTGGAGAAAGTCCTAATAGTAAATGGTCTGTACTGACCATATTTTCCAAAGTGAAGATTCATAATAAACACAGTTTAGCAAGTGTCTTAATCTAAATCCCTTACAAAATCATTGCTGTCCATATGGGAGCTAAAGACACTTCACACAAGCTTGGAAATAAGATTGCTTCTGAGATTAAACTCATGGACTCCAAATCCAGGATATGCAAAATACCACACAGAGAATAAACTAAGAAAGCGCCTACAAATGTGGAACTCAAGAGTTTAGGAACATCCAACGTGTCATTCACAGTTATCGGGGCATGATGTCAGGGAGGTAACATCAGAATAGGATGAGGGATTTTAAAACTAATTTTAAAAGGCCAAAATATTACATACAGGACACAAGATCATAAGAACATGATTTGTTTGATTACCGCAAAGTGAACACGCTGGGGTGAGGCCACACTCACACAGAACACCCCAGGTCCCCGGCAGGTCCCTGGCCCTCCCCTGCAGGTGACCTCCACCGGCAAGGCCACTTTCCCAGCTTTCAAACTTCGTACCAATGGAATGGGACAGGCACTCGGTGTGTGTGGCTTTGGTTCAACACGGTGGTTTTAAGGTTCATCTGTGTTGTATGAATCAGCATTTCATTTCCTTATACTCCTGTCTCCAACTGTGTGAGTGTAGGACAAATATCTATCTATCTATATATATATTTTAAGATTCTGCTTATTTATTTGAGAGAAAGAGAGAGAGAGATCACACGTAGGCAGAGAGCCAGGCAGAGAGAGAGGGGGAAGCAGGCTCCCTGCTGAGCAGAGAGCCCGATGCGGGGCTTGATCCCAGGACCCTGAGATCGTGACCTGAGCCGAAGGCAGAGGCTTTTAACCCACTGAGCCACCCAGGTGCCCCATATATTTTATTCTTTTTTTTTTAAATAATAAATAAAAATTTAATTTATACCAGTCATCTTTGCTCAAATTGAACATTGAATTTCACTTGCCAGTTCTTACTTGCTGCAACAGACCTATTTTAAAAAAATTTTTTTATCTTTTTTTTTTATTAACATATAATGTATTATTTGCCCCAGGGTGCATGTCTGTGAATCATCAGGCTTACACATTTCACAGCACTTAACAGCACATACCCTCCCCAATGTCCACAACCCACCACCCCATCCCTACCCCCCCACCTCCCAGCCACCCTCAGTTCGTTTCGTGAGTCTAGAAGTCTCTTATGGTTTGTCTCCCTCCCCATCCCTTCCTGTTTCATTTCTCTCTCCCACCCCCCCAAATCCCCGCCTGGCCTCTCAAGTTCTTCATATCAGAGAGATCATGTGATACTTATCTTTCTCTGACTGACTTATTTCGCTTAGCATAATACCCTCCAGTTCCATCCATGTCATTGCAAATGGCCAGATTTCGTTTCTCTTGATGGCTGCATAGTATTCCATTGTGTATATATACCACATCTTCTTTATCCATTCATCTGTTGATGGGCATCTAGGGTCTTTCCATAGTTTGGCTATTGTGGACATTGCTGCTATAAACATTCGGGTGCACGTGCCCCTTC
>CM053604.1:734012-764006 GCA_028646535.1 Procyon lotor
TCTATGTGTCTGTTTTTGTGCCAGTACCACACTGTCTTAATTATTATCACTTTGTAATAGAGTTTGAAGTCAGGAATGGTGATGCCGCCGACTTTGGTTTTCTTTTTCAACATTCCTCTGGCTATTCGTGGTCTTTTCTGGTTCCATATAAATTTTAGGATTATTTGTTCCATTTCTTTGAAATAAATGGATGGTATTTTGATAGGGATCACATTAAATGTGTAGATTGCTTTAGGTAGAATAGACATTTTCACAATGTTCTGATTGTTCTTCCAATCCATGAGCATGGAACGTTTTTCCATTTCTTGGTATCTTCCTCAATTTCTTTCATGAGCACTTTGTAGTTTTCTGAGTACAGACTCATTGCCTCTTTGGTTAGGTTTATTCCTAGGTATCTTATGGTTTTGGGTGCAATTGTAAATGGGATAGACTCCTTAATTTCTCTTTCTTCTGTTTTGCTGTTGGTATATAGAAATGCAACTGATTTCTGTGCATTAATTTTATATCCTGACACTTGACTGAATTCTTGGATGAGTTCTAGCAGTCTTGGAGTGGAGTCTTTTGGGTTTTCCACATAAAGTATCATATCATCTGCAAAGAGTGAGAGTTTGACTTCTTTGCCAATCTGGATGCCTTTGATTTCTTTTTGTTGTCTGATTGCTGAGGCTAGGACTTCTAGCACTATGTTGAATAGCAGTGGAGACAGTGGGCATCCCTGCCATGTTCCTGATCTCAGGGGAAATGCTGAGAGCTTTTCCCCATTGAGAATGATATTCGCTGTGCCGTATATTTTATTCTTGATGGATACTAGTGGGTTGTTTATGGGCCATGATGGCTAGTGTTGCTGTGAACTCTCCAGAACCTGGAGTTTGGTTACCATCTGTCTGCAGTGCTGTTGAGTAGAAAGCCAAGAGGAATGGAATCGCAGGGCCAACCGCAGCATAGGCAACACTAGCCAGTTCTCCCAAGTGAAGGCAACCGTCTATACGCATCAGCACCCCACAGGCATTCCAGTTGCCCCTCATCTTTGCCAACACATGTCCCAGACCTTAATGTTAGCCACTCTGATAAATGGGAAGTGATACTGCATGGTAGTCGTGTATGTATTTCCCCAGTGACGACTATAGTCGGACGGTATTCACATACTCATCGACTAAGTAGGTATCTTCTCTCATTAAAAGCCTGTTCATGTCTTTTGCCCATTTAAAAAATTGGTTTGCGTGTCTTTTTTTTTTTTTTTTTTTTTGTCTTTTGATCTGTAGGCATTTGTTATTCTGGACAGCGTCTTCTTCAGCCAGTTATACTTACTGGAAAGCTCTCGGCCCTCTGTGACTTGCTTATTTACTTGTTTAATGGTATCTCTTGGTAAACAGGGATTCTTCTACTCTCGTCCAATTTATCCATCTTTTCCTGTATGGGTAATGCATCTGTGTCCTGTTTAGAAACATTCACCCACCTCAGTGTCTAGAGGACATTCCCTTATGGTATTTTCTACAGTCTTTTGGTGTTTTGCTTTTCATATTTAGATGTACACTTTGCTTGGAGTTTATTTTTGTGTGTGGTATGAAATAGGGGTCATTTCCGGAACGAGGCACCCTCCCAGAGATCATGCCTCTCACACGGACGTGTAGGCTCCTTGTGCTGCGTCCACGGGTCTATGTGGTCAAGCCCCAGTCGACTACACTGTGCTACTCAGTTCCTGGCGATCCCTGTTGATTTAGGGTTAGTCTCGACATCCAACAGACTAAGTCCCCCAGTAGTGCTTCCCAAGATCACACTGGCTCTTAGTTTTTTGCATATCCATGTCAATTTTGGAATCAGCTTACCAGCTTCTCCAAAAAACTGCTGCTAAGATTGTTTTGAATCTCTAGACCAGGCTGGGGTAACTGAGACCATAACTCTCATGTAACAGTGTAAGGCATAAAGTTGTATCCCTGTCTGTTTGAATAAAGACTGAGGACCCAAGGGTCTTGGCTGGCCACAGAATCGTAAACCGGAGAGCCGGCACTGGTGCTGTGGAGTAGGTGCTGCTCGGGGCGGGCACCTGACCTCAGTATGATCCAGGATTGCCGTTGACTTAGAAAAGTTATCCCCAGGGGGATGAAAGTACATGAAAACACTTAGCCAAGAAAACTGCATAAGATTGACTAGCTCTCTTTATCTTGATACCTTACTCACAAAATAACTTTCTAACCACAGTCTCTCTGTATCTCTCTACTTGAGCCGTCCGAGAACCCTTGAAAAGATTTAAGTATTTGATCTCATATAACTTTGGACCAAGCCCTACCGGCGCTGGTTGGAGATCAGAGGCGGTCCCGTAGCTGCCGGCCCAAGGAGCTTATCACACGCTCCGTGTTGGCTCCTGACAGCACATTCTTCTCGGCTCCCTTCTCCCCATGGCCACCCCGGAGCCTCTGTGGGTGCCTCCTCTTTCCCTGACCTCTAAGTGCCAGTTTCTCAGCGTTCGGCTCTGTGGTTGCTGACTTTGCTTGGCTCACGAGAAACAGCCGGGAGCTTCAGAAACATGCCTGGGCCTGGGCCGTCCCCCCGCAGACACCATTCCGTGCATCAGTTGTCAGCCTGGGCGCCAGCATTTTTCCAAAGCTCCGGCCAGGGTAGGGGACCACCATCCCAGGGCCACTTTACTAAAAACTGGTTGTCCACTTCCAGCACGAGACTCCTCACAGACCTGGCCACTCCCGTGACATCTCTGTGCCCGTGTCTTATGAATGTCTCTGTTTCAGAATGTCAGAGAGTGAATGCCTGGACCACGGAGACTGCTGTCCCCACTACAGTGACAGCTGATTTTTTTAAAAGTCATTTTCAGTATGTTGCAAAACCTTTGATGAATTTGTATTTCTTCATGTACTTTCTTTAAAGATTTTATTTACTTATTTGTCAGAAAGAGAAAGAGAGAGCATGTGCACAAGCGGGGGAGAGGCAGGGGGAGAAGCAGGCTCCTCGCTGAGCAGGGAGCCTAATGCGGGGCTCGATCTCGGGACCCTGGGATCATGACCTGAGCCAAAGGCAGATGCTTAACTGACTGAGCCCCCCAGGCGTTCCCAGTGACAGCCTATTAACAAGACTCCTGCCTTCTCCAACCAGCTATAAGACTGGACTTTTCAGGACATAGCTAACTGCTGTTAGGACAGGCAGAATCCAGAGCCCTGACAACACCCCAGGCTGGCGCGGGTGTGAAGCCACAGGAGCTCTCACCCACAGCTGGTGGGAAGGCACAACAGTGCAGCCGCTCTGGGAAAGAGCTCGTCAGTTTCTCACAAAATTCAATATACTCTCGCCATGCGATCCAGCAATCACACTCCTCGGTATTTACCCAGAGTTGAAAACTTCAGTCCACACAAAAACCTGTACATAGATGTTTAGAGCAGCCTTCTTCGTCACTGCCAAAACTTGGAAGCAACCAAGATGCCCTTCAGTAGTAATAACTGGGGTCCATCCAGACAACGGACTGCTATTCATCCTTAAGAAGAAGTGGGCTATCATTAGGAAAAGACGTGGAGAACTTAAGTGCACATGACTGAGGGAAAGGGCCAGTCTGAAAAGCTGCCTACTGGATGGTTCCATCTACAGGACATTCTGGAAAAGGCAAAACTCTGGGGACAGTGAAAATACTGGGGCAGGGGGAGGGAAAAGGGGAACAGGTGGAGCACAAGGGTGTTTAGGGCAGCGAAGCTACGCCGCGTGACGCCGTAATGGTGGACGGACAGCCGTCTGTACACATTTGTGCAAACCCACAGAATGTGCAGCACAAGGGTGAGCCCGGAGATACACTATGGACCTTGGAAGCCGACGACACGTCAGTGGAGGCTCGCCGAGTGTAACAAACGGTCCCCCGGGGCTGCTGACAGTGGGGGAGAGGGTGGGGTGGGCGTGCTGTGGGTGGGAAGAAGGCAGCGTACGAAATTCTCTGTACCTCCTGCTCAATATTGCTGTGAAATAAAATCTAATAAAAATAAAAGCCTAATAAAACCGAATCTAAGGTTACAGTTGTGCCCTCCCTTGAACTGTTCGAGGCTACACATTTCACCTGAAGTCACACCCCTCCCCACGGGGAGGGGAACAGGAAGGATGAAGGAAAGAAGAGAGGAGGCTTCATTTTGAACTTAGAACCCTGGACACGTGCTCCCTAGTAAAAGTTCACCTTTTTTTTAAATGCACAAAGTAGTATGCCTTGGTCAGTTAAATAAAAGAGGTTAATATGATTTACCTCCATCATGTCTTTGTGAGAAATAATTAAGGTCATTAATTCTGTCCACGAGAAAGCACATCGACACTGGAGGAGAGTTAGGTCTCCTTAGCTGTCGGCTGTCTGGAGGAGCTAAGGAGCAGCAAAGGGAAGGGCGACACTGTCAGCTGGTGCCAGGACGGAGAATAAATCAGCCCGAGACCCTCGGCTACGGGCCCCACGAGGCCAAGGGTGCGGCTTTCCCAGCGACCGCTGCTGCTCTACCTTCAGGGCAGTGGCCCTCTGCCCTGCGGGTGTGAAATCGAGGCCAGAGTCTCCCAGTAGGATGGGGCCTGCTCCGTGCAGTCCTCGAGCCCCGTGGGGTCCCTGAGCCCCATGTAGTCCCCAAGCCCCATGCGGTCCCTGAGCAGTCCCCAAGCTCTGTGCAGTCCCCAAGCCCCGTGCGGTCCCCGTGCAGTCCCTGAGCCCTGTGCAGTCCCCAAGCTCCGTGCAGTCCCTGAACCCCGTGCGGTCCCCGTGCAGTCCCCAAGCTCTGTGCGGTCCCCAAGCCCCGTGCGGTCCCCGTGCAGTCCCTGAGCCCTGTGCAGTCCCCAAGCTCCGTGCAGTCCCTGAACCCCGTGCGATCCCCGTGCAGTCCCCGAGCCCTGTGTGATCCCCAAGCCCCGTGCGGTCCCTGAGCAGTCCCTGAGCCCTGTGCAGTCCCTGAGCCCCATTCGGTCCCCGTGCAGTCCCTGAGCCCCGTGCGGTCCCCGTGCAGTCCCTGAGCCCCGTGCGGTCCCCGTGCAGTCCCTGAGCCCTGTGCGGTCCCCAAGCTTCGTGTGGTCCCTGAGCCCCATGCAGTCCCCGAGCAGTCCCCAAGCTCTGTGCGGTCCCCGAGCAGTCCCCGAGCCCCGTGTGGTCCCCCAGCCCCGTGAGCGAACAGCAGACCCCCATGCCGGCTCAGGCTGCTTGGCTCTGGAGAGGCGGCAGACGGTCAAACTCGGGCTTGGATCTGCGCAGTCTACAGCCTCGAGCGACAAACCCACCGGGAGCTAAGGTAACTTTAGGTGCAGGAAACAAGTCTGGGGAAGGACACAGGTCATGCTGGGAGCTTCACCGCCGTCTGTGTGGCCGGGGGAGGCTTCTCTGAAAGCAGCACTTGAGCCGACACTCAGATGCCCCCGCACAGGCTCCAGAAGGGGCTCCAGACCGGGGCAGGGCCCGTGCAGAACTGGCCAAGAGCAGTGTGCTCGGGGCGCTGGGGGCCAGAGCCGGCGCTGTGGACACACTGGAGGGCCTGGCCACGAGCCTAAGGGTCACAGGAAGCCCCTGGAATGTACAGCAGGGGAGTAACGTGATTCTTCTCCTGTTGTAAAAGACGGCTCTGCCTGGACGTGCTGCATAAGCAGCAGTTGGCGGGGGGGGGGGGGGGGGGGGGGGGGGGGGGGGGGGGGGGGGGGGGGGGGGGGGGGGGGGGGGGGGGGGGCAGCCGGGCGGCGGCCGAGGGAGCCATGCCAGGCCCTGAGCGGGAGGTGACCGAGGCGGTGGCCTCAAGGACGGACTCGTAGGTTTCTGGACGAAGTAGCTAATAATTACAGCTGGTACTTGCTGGTTTTTGAGAGCTCGTGTCAGGCATGGTCCCAAGTACTACATCACACACAGGCACATGTACACACACTTGTTGAACACTCACGAGACTGCTGTAGCGAAAGGACTCTTATTATCTTTTGTTCACAGGTCAGGACACGGAGGCACAGAGGAGTGAGCACGCCCCAGCCATGCAAGGGGGCCATTGCCCTTGCTCCGCCCCCTGCTGCTCCCAAGGACTCGGGAGGATGGTGGGTGTCCACGGAGGTGGGGAAGGAGCCAATTCAAAGCCCCCTCGGGACGGGACACATCACTCTGTGACCTGCTCAGGAACTGCCCCCAGAGTCCACTGAGGGCCGCATGTGGGGACCGCTGGAAGGCCCGGGGCTCGGGCAGGGCTGAGACAGGCAGGACGTGCAGGGCTGGACTGGCCGTGTGCGGGGCGGGGGGGGGGCTTGCTGCCAAGTCCGATGCTGGACACGGCACACAGAGCACAGGCTGAGCCCCGGAGCCGCCTCTCACCGCAGCAACCCAGGTCCACTGTAGGAGCGCCTGGGTCGGGATCTCGGGGTCCCGGGTCCAGCCCCGCCTCGGGCTCCCTGCTCAGGAGGGAGCCTACTTCGCCCTCTGCTGCTGCCCTTCCCCCTGCTCATTCTCTCTTTCTCTCTCTCAAACGAACAAACAAAATCTTAAAAAACCAAACCAAAACAAGTCCACTGACTTATGATCCCCTGTCTGCACGCTCCCACAGACCTCACTGGGTTCTGAACACCAAAACAAGCCCACTGACTTATGACCCCTGTCTGCGCGCTCCCACAGACCTCACTGGGTTCTGAACACCAAAACAAGCCCACTGACTTATGACCCCTGTCTGCGCGCTCCCACAGACCTCACTGGGTTCTGAACACCTATTTATACTCTACCATTCTTTTTGTTTTTAACAAGTATCTTTTAAATATTTATTCATTTATTTTAGAGAGAGAGCAGAGGAGAGGCAAAGAAGCCCAAGCAGACTCCCTCTGAGCACAGAGCCTGATTCGGGCCTTGATCCCACTACCCCAAGACCACGACCTGAGCCCAAATCAAAAGTCGAGGGCACTCAACCCGCTGAGCCCCCCAGTGCATTATACTCTGCCGTCCTATCGAGTAGAGTCTCACTCCTCCCTATTTATCAAACAGGCTCCTCTCAGGGGAAAGGTAGCTCAAAGTTTCTAAAATAAATCTAGGGGGGGCACCTGGGTGGCTCAGTCACTTAAGCATCTGCCTTTGGCTCGGGTCACGATCCCAGGATTCTGGATTGAGTCCCACATCAGTCTCCTTGTTCAGCGGGGAGCCTGCTTCTCCCTCTGCCTGATGTTCCCCTATTTGTGCGCTCTTGCTCGCTCTCTCTGACAAATAAATAAAAAGTCTTAAAAAAAAAAAAAACCAAACATTCCACATCTATATTTAAAAATAAAATAAAATAAAATAAATCTAGGAAAGGAGAAGACTGACGACCTTCCCCATTTCTAGTTTCTGGCAGCCTCTAGCTTCTAAGAGACTACGAATGGATTGACAACAATGTATTTTCAGAACAAAGTTCCAACTAATTGTCCTTTGCCGAAGACGAAGTCGGTGGATTGCTTCCCGAAAACTGTCTGTCTGCCTCTTTCTCATGGTTCGAACTAGGAGGGCAGCCCTGAGGGGAGCACCCTACGGGAGCACCCACTGTACAGCCCGCTGCAGGGGACAGGTGGGTCCGAGGGTGACTCACAGCTGCTGTAGGCGTGCTACTGCCTCAAACACCGAGGGGACAGTCGTTGAACTTACCACGGCCTCTGACGTGGATGGGAGTTTCCGCAGCCCTGTTCTAGGAAAAGTCTCCTTGGGACTGAGCAGGTGCAGCTCTAGCTTGCCGAAGAGGATCTTCAACAAAAGCAGGGACACCTGATGAGTGGGTCTCAGCTTTGAGAGAAACCGAGCATCACAGCCACAAACACAGAGGGCCCACCCAATTAGCTGCTACAAACACTCACATTCTGATTTCATACCTGTCTTGGATTGCGGGTTTTGAAGGAACAAATTGTAATGTGAGAAAACATGAACTTACATATTTTCCAGATAATAAACATAAAATAATATTTATAAATTAAGATTAAATCTCTCTTTAACCTGTGAGAAGTATAATTTACAAAACAAAAACAAAAACAAAATTTAGCTTTACCTCTCGAAGCTGATTATTACTTGTTATAAGAAACTGCTCTCCGGCAACAAAATGAGCTTCTTGCTCCAGTTCCTTGAGACGAGACTGTGAATGTGACGTAAGATCTTACTAATAGTTTTCACAATGTAAGATTATTTAATATGCTCATCAAACAGTTCCCAATATAAGTTCTTATAAGAATAAAAAATAGCCAAAAATTTACCAAAATGGATATTAAAATATATACTTTGACTCATAGTGGAAACTTCAGGCTCATGGAATCATCCTCTCCCAAACCTCAGGAAGCAAAATAGGAAGCAACACACCAAAATAAGGACAAGAATGAATTCCCCAGGGATATTACTACTGGAAAAGGGATCTGGCATCATGCCACAAACTCGAGAGCCTCCAAAGCACCCCAAGGTAAAGGAGCTAGGACCAGTGACGTCATAGGGCCCTCCCACCCAGCGGGGAGAGCACCATAGGGAGACCAGGGACCAAGCGCTGAACAACCCAGGACACAGCCTGGCTCGAGGCGGGGAGGGACGGATGGCCCAGGTGAAAAACAATCGAACTATGCCCTATGCGACGGCTGACATAGTGCGGGGGGGCAGAGCTGAATTGATAGGCCCTCGCCCCCTTGCCACTTCCATCAGAAGAAAAGTAGCAGGCAGCCGGGACTTAAAAACATAATTGCAAAAGAAAACAGAGGGAGGCTAAACCAACCCACCCCCGTGAACCTGCATTCTCTCCTTCATCAGAGGAGGGCAGCCTTGAGGCTGACATTTTGAAAGAAGTTACAAAAAACGGTCCAGAGAAGTCGGGAGCAGGAGAAGTCTGATACAAGAAGAGTATCTAGGCGAAAAGAAGAAGCCAGAAACACTTGTCTCGGTTAAAGTATGCAGAACTCGGTAGTCAAAGAAACAAATGAGAAAAAGAAACCAAGGAACAGAGCATTAAATGGATCCGTTCAGGAGTAAGCCATACCTTGGGGAACAAAAACTCCAGCAACAGAGTTTCCAGTTAAAATGGCACAGTACACTGGCATGTTAATGCGGTCCTCGTGTTCAGGCACGGGAAGAAATGGGGAAATGTAAACAGAGAAAAACAAAAAGACAGTTCCTTAAAAGAAACAAAACAAAACATAAGCATCTCTTCAGAGGAAGAATAGATACAAACTACAAAGCAGCAGGCAGAACGAGGGGGAAGCCGGGGCTCTGGGGCCGGCAGCCAGGCTGGAGGCCCCGTTGTGCCACGAAGCAGGGACAGCAAGCCCCCCGTCCGGATAGGAGGCTGGGCCTGCTTGTGTCAGTCCCTGTTGCCACATGACAAAGCGTGCACCTTTGTGCGTGCATCACCTGCGTGCATCAGCACCTTGGGGGCTCAGCAGGTGCAGGTGCCGGCTGCATGGCCACGTGGGTAAGTTCATTTCAAATTGTTGCCCATTTAAAAATTATATTAACTGGCTTTTTCTTATTGATAGGAGTTCTCTATTGTGGTCTGCATAGGAGTCCTTTGTCATATGCATGAAAATACAATCAAAATCCCACCAGGGTTTTTAAGAAAGTAGATCAAAGGATTTTATATGGCAAGGCAAAGAACCTAAAACTAGACAATACCATATAGAAGAAACACAAAGATGGAAGACATACCATAGGGTATTAAGATGTATTCTTACAGAGCTACCATAACTAAGGCAGGGGAGGATTAGTGCAGAAGAGACCAAAAACCCCCTTGAAACAGAACAGAGTCCAGAAAAAGATCCACATTACATGGTGTTGTACATACATACAACATCCAACATACATGGAGACCAGCCTTGAGGATTCCCTACGCAGATGAAACCAGTGTAGTCCTACGAGCAACGTTTCATTTAGTCTCTTCTGCGAGATGAGCGAGGCTAACTTGATCCGGGTCGCTTCTTGCTCGTGCCTCTGAAAATCGTAAGTGAATCTCAAGTAGTGCTCCCCAAACCCTAACGCAGCAGTGCGCCTCTGTGACGAACAACCAGTCCCGGCCTCCACACGGTGTAAAGGGTTCACGACAACAGACCTCTGAGCCTCCCTCCGTGGCTTGGTTTGAGAGCTCCTGGTTTGCCAACTGTCTTTCTGGGGTGCGCACAACCAAGGTCTGCTAATCACTACCTCAGCGTTCTGCTGGTTTTACTGCTGCTTTTCTCTGATAGCGGTGGTGTGACTTGTGACACAGCTTTGACTGTAATTCAGTGGGAAACAATGGTACTTTTAATAAACTGAAATAAACAGAAATCAACTTGGGGGAAAAAATCGTAACCATACCTGATACCAGACAGAAAAATTAATGTGAAATGGATGGTAGGCTTAAAATAATACAGTTTATAGAAGAAAACACAGAAAAATACCTTTCCTAGAAGACAGACAAAAGATATCGGCACACAAAAATTCTTAAATATTTTTAAAAAATGGTTCCCTGAACTTCACTAAAATAAAGAGATTCTGTTCACCAAAAGACGCCACTATTAAGAGAGTGAAAAGACACGCCACAGACACAGACGGGGCTGGAAAGTATTCTAGGTTCTGTGGGCCACATATGGCTCCTGTCACATACTCTTCTTTAACTTTGTTTATGTGTTTGTCTTTTAAAAACCGTAACAACCATTCTTAACTTGTAGGCCATATGAACATAGGCCACAGGATAGATTTGGCCCAGACTATTGTTTGCTAAACCCTGGAAGGGGAGAAAGGATTTTCAGTATATATTACAAAAGAGTTGCATACAGAATTTATTACAAGGACTCACATACAGAATATATAAAGAACTCTTACAAATCAATATGAAAAAGTCAGTTAACATAAATTTCAAAGTGGGTGAAATCTTCGCAAGATTGATCACAAAAGAGTACATCCAAAATACCATCAAGCATATGGAAAGGTCCTCAAATGATTACTCATCAGGGAAATGCAAACTAAATCCACAATGTAAATCCATACAATTGTAAATATACAATGACAGACCCACCAGATCGGCTAAAGTGAAAAAGATTGGCAATATGCGCTGGTGAGGATGTAGCAAATGGGACCGGAAAAGGTCAGGACCAACTCCAAGAGGTCTCTGGAAGTACCTACTACCACACACACACACCTTGTGTTCCAGCAATTCCACTGCCAGACAGAAAACCAGGAGACAGGAGCACTCACATCCACCAGTTTACATACGTGAATATTCACAGCCGCTGAGATCACAGTGCTTAGCAATGGGAAAGATGTAAGGAAGCCAAGACACATTCTTAAATGGGTTTTACACAGCAAGTCCCACTGGATCCCAAATCTGCTGAACTCACCAAACAAGTTAATCCCATAGACAGAATGTAAGCAGAAAAAGACAGAATCAAAGACAGAACCACACTGTGTGGTTCCATTTACATGAAGCTCAAAATCAATGAAGAGTCAGATTAATGGCTCTCTCTGGGGGTAGAGACTAGGAGGGCACAGGAAGGAGGAGCCTTCTGGGTGCTGGAAATATTCTATGTTTTGCTCCGGGTGGAGTCACACGCAGGTGTACATGTGTAAAATCACGTCAGGCTGTGCACTTACAATTTACACGGAGCAGATTCTGGGAAGATGGCAGAGTAGGAAGCGCTTATACTGAGAAACTGCCTCCCCACCTGGACCACAGCTGCAGGGGCAGAAACCACCTGCTGCAGTGACCATCTTGGACTCAGGGGACTGTTGGGAGGCTTGCAGCTTCCAGGCTTGGAAGGTAAATTACAGCTGCTTTTGGTCAGTTTCAGCCCTTAGTACAGTAGCAGCGACCCATCCCCATCTTCCACTCCCAGTCACACCGCAGGCACTCGTCCTCCTGTTTCCGGAACAGTGTGCAGAAGTCAGGGTGGGCAAAGAGACCCTGTCCTCCACGTAGTAGGGCTCTGAGCTCTGACTGCCGATTTTCATGCACAGGTGCAGACACATAGGCAGCAGCCATTGTTGTTGCTCCTCTCCACATTGTTACAAGACCCTCTCCCTCCAGCTGGACAGACTTCCAGGGATATTAAAGGGCCAGTACTCTTTTGCATCCTCCTTCATTTTTTACTTTTCCTCCTTTTGAGAGCCGGAAATTAAAGCAAAGATGTTCGATACTTACTGCTTATGCAGGGAAAATTAGAACCAGACTGCATATACCCAGGAAGAATCTTAGGAAAAAACATGAGAAGATCTTAAGTTTGCCCTTCAGGCTGATCTTCAGCACAGAGACACCCTATAGCAATAAAAAACAAAAACAAAAACACTAACACAAAACAGCAAACCCTGTGGTGGGGGGAGAATATGATTTCCAGAGCTACCACATTATCAGATTCAAATGTCCAATGTTCAATAAAAAATTTCAAGCCATACAAAGAAAAGCATCCCATTCAAAGGGAAAAAACAAAACAAAACAAAACATCAACAGAAACTCTTCCTGAATAAGCCCCAATGGCAGACCTACTAGACAAAGACACTAAAACAACTGTATTAAAGATGCTCAAAGAACAGAAGGAGGATGTGAAGAAAGTCAAGAAAACAATGTGTGAGCAAAATGCAAATAATGATGGAGAGAGGGAAAAAAACCTAAAATGAAATAAAAAAAAAGATGGGGCACCTGGGTGGCTCCGTGGGTTAAGCCTCTGCCTTCAGCTCAGGTCATGATCTCGGGGTCCTGGGATCGAGCCCCGCATCGGGCTCTCTGCTCAGCGGGGAGCCTGCTTCCTCCTCTCTCTCTGTCTGCCTCTCTGCCTACTTGTGATCTCTCTTTCCCTATCAAATAAATAAATAAAATCTTTAAAAAAAAAAAAGGAAGAAAGAAATTCTGGAGCTGAAAAGTATATTAACTGAAATAGAAAATTCCTTTGGGTGGTTCAACAGCAGATTTGAGCAGACAGAAGAAAGAATCAAGGAACCTGAAGACAGCACAATGGAACTTATTGAGGCTGAGGAACAGACAGAAAATAAATTGAAGAAAACTGAACAGAGTCTAAGGGACCTGTTGGACACCACAAAGCAGATGAACATATGCATTGTGGGCATCTCAGAAGGAGGAGACAGAGAAAGGGTCAGCAAAAATATTTGAAGAAATAATGGCTGAAAACCTCTCAAATTTGATGAAATACATGACGATATAAACAACAGGAAGCTCCATGAACTTCAAGTAAGAGGAACTAAAAGAGATCAACACCAAGGCACGTTATAATCAAAGTTTCAAAAGCCAAAGGCGAATAGATAGTCTTGAAATTAGCAAGAGAGACATGTCATCAAATATAAGGGATCCTCAATAAGGTCAGTGAGCAGATCTCTCACAATGGGCCAATATTTTCAAAGTGCTAAAGGGAAAAATTGTCAACCAAGCATCCTGTGTCTGGCAAAACTGTCCTTCAAGGGTGAGGGAGAGACTGAGGCATTCCCAGAAAAAGAAAAGCTGATGGAGATGTGATCACTGTACCTGCCCTCGAGGAAATGGTGCCAGAGTCTGCAGGGTGAAATGAAAGGACACTAGACAGTGTTTCAAAGCCATATGGGGAAATAAAGATCTCAAGAAAGGTGACTATGTGGCAGTTATATGAGCTAGTATTATAATAACAATCTGTCACTGCACTTTTTGTTTTCTCCATACTTAGAAAAAAATCATAAGTGTAAAAGCTAGTATTACTATAACGTTAGTTTGTAACTCCAAGTCATGTTTCCTACATAATTTAAGAGACTAATACACTTAAAAAATTATTAGCTTATGTTTGGGGCACACAATGTATAAAGATATAATTTTGTGGCATCAACAACTGAAAGGGGTGGGGACAGAGCTGTAAAGGAGCAGAGTTTTTGCATGTTATTCAAGTTAAGTTGTAATAAACTCAAATTAGAGTGTTATAATGTTAGGATGTTAAATGTCATCCCCATGGCAACCACAAAGAAAATAGCTATAGGACATACACAAAAGAAAATGAGGAAGGAATTTAAACTATTCACTGAAAAAAGCAACTAAACACAAAGAAGACAGTAATATAGAAAATGAGACAAAAACTATGATGCACAGAGAAAACAACACAACACAGAAGTTGAGTCCCTCCTTAACAGTATAACTTACATGTAAATGGATTAAACTCTCTAGTTGAAAGACAGGGATTGGCAGAATAGGTAAAAACATATGGTTCAACTATATGTTATCCATAAGAGATGAAATTTATTTTTTTTAAAAGATTTTATTTATTTGAGAGCGAGAGAGAGTGCATGAGAGAGCAAGAGCAGGGGGAGGGGCAGAGGGAGAGGGAGAAGCAGGCTCCCTGCTGAGCAGGAAGCCCAATGTGGGTCTCGATCCCAGGACCCAGGACCCTGACCTGAACCAAAGGCAGATGCTTCACCAGTGGAGTCACCCAGGCGTCCTGAGACAAACTTTAAATTCAAAGATATAGACAGGTTGAAAGTACAAGGATAGAAAGAGATATGTAAATAGTGACCCAAAGAGAGCGTAGATGGCTATGTTAATATCAGAAAAAATAGACTTTAAATAAAAATGGTTACAAGAGACAAAGGATGACATGTAGGTGACACACCCAATGACAGACCATCAAAATAAATGAAGAAAAAAATGACAGAACTGAAGGGAGAAATAGACAATTCTACAATAGTAGTTGGGAGACTTGATTACTCTACACACAATAACTGGTAGAACGGCCACAGAGAAGATAAGGAAACAGAGGACTTAAACAGCACAATAAACCAATGAGATCCAAAAGAGGTACAGAGCACCCCCCACAACCACATACACTTGCACACGGGACATTGTCCAGGACAGACCATATGTTAGGCCACAAATTAAGGCCCAAGAGATTTCAAAAAATAGTTATTACACAAACCATCTTCCCTGACTACAACAGGATGAAGTTAGAAATCAGTAACAGAAGGAAAACTGGAAAATCCACAAAACTGTGGAAATTAAATTATTTTTAGGCAAAGGATCAAAGAATAAATCAAAAGGGAATTTAGAAATTACTTAGACATGAATGAAAATGAAAACACAACATACTACAACTTATGGGATGCAGCAAAAGCAGCAATAAGGAGGAATTTTATAGTTATAAATGCTAAAAATATTATAAATATTAAGAAACAAGAAAGACCTGAAATCAATAACCTAATTTTACAACTTAAGGAACTAGAAAAAGAATAGATTAAAACCAAATGTAGCAAAAGGAAGAAGATAATAAATATCAGAACAGAAATAAATGAAATAAATAGGTAAACAATAGAGAAAATCGATGAATCCAAAAGTTATTTCTTCAAAAAAAATTTTTTTTAATTGACAAGTTTTCACTAGATGGACTAAGAAAAAAAGAGAAAACGCAAAGTAATAAAATCAGAAATGAGAGTGGGGACATTATTCTACAAAAATAAAAAGAATTACAAGAGAGTACTATGAATGACTATACATCAATAAATTGGATAACCTAGATGAAACAGATAAAGTTCTACAATCACAAAACCTATCAAGGTTAAATCACCAAGAAATAGAAAATCCAAATAGTCCTATAACTAGTAAGGCCATTGAATCAATAGTCCATCTCCCAACAAAGAAGAGCCTGAAATCATTAGCTTCACAGGTGAATTCTATGAAACATTTGTTTCCCAAACTTTTCTGAAGAAATAGAGAGGAGGGAAGACCACCTCCTAACTCATTCTATGAGGCCACCGTTACCCTGATACCAAAGCCAGACAGAGATACAGGAAAACTGTCGACTAACAACGCTTATGAATATCGATGTAAAAATCCTCAACAAATACGAGCACTATATCAAAAGGACTATACACCATGACCAAGTGGGATTTATTCTTGGTATGCAAATATGGGTTAATACATGAAAACGGATCAATGTAAGATGCCACATCAACATAATGGAGGGAGTAAAAAAAAATATAGGGTCATGTCAAAAATCATTTGACAATATTTAACATGCTTTCACAATAAAAACACTCAACAAACTAGGAACAGAAAGGAACTACCTCCACATAATAAAAACCATATAAGAAAACCCACAGGAAACATCATACTCAATGGTGAAAGACTGAAAGCATTTCCTCTTAGACGAGGAACAAGGCAAGGTTGTTTGTTTTCACCACTTCTATTTAACATGATACCGGAAGTTCTGGTCAGAGCAATTAGGCAAGAAAAATAAATAAAAGGCATCCACACTGGGACAGAAGAAGTAAATTTATCTCTGCAGATGATATGATTTTATGTGTAGAAAACTCACCATTTATGTGTAGAGTCCACAAAAAAAAAAAAAAGCAAAAACAAAAACAAACAAACAACTGTTAGAATTCTGGAGCTCAGCAGAGTAGCGAGATCCAACATCAGCTGCATTTCTACACATGAACAGTCTGAAAGGGGAATTACAAAAACAATCCCATTTCCAGTAGGTAGCATCAAAAAGAATAAAATACTTAGAAATTAACAAAGGAGGTGAGGGACTCATACAACGAAAACTATAAAACACTGCTGAAATAAACCTAAAAAATAAATAAATGGAAACACATCTCATGTTCATGGATTGGAAGACTTATCAGAACTACTCAAAGTGATCTACAGATTCAATGTAATTCCTATCAAAATCCCAAAGACCTTTTTTTCAGAAATAGGAAAAATCCATCCTAAAATTTATGAAATCTCAAGAGACCCCCAAAATAGCCAAAACAATCTTGAAAAAAGAACAAATGTGGAGGACCCATACTTTCTGATTTCAAAACTGACTACAGAGCTACACTAACCAAAACAATGTGTACCGGCACAAAGACAGACGTAGAGACAGAGAGAATAGAATCGTGAGCCCAGAAATAAACTTTGCATATATGGTCAATGATTTTGGACAAGCATGCCAAGAACATTCAACAGAGAAAGTACAGTCTATTCAACAAATAGTGCTGGGGAAACTGGACATTCACATGCAGAAAGATGAAGGGGACGTTTACCTCGCACCTATGTAAAAATTAACTCAAAGTGTATCAAGGGCCTAAATGTAAGACCTACAGTAATAAAACTCTTAGAAGGAAACACAGGACAAAACTTCACAATATTGGATTTGACAGCTATTTCTTGGATATGACAACAAAAGCACAGGTAACAAAACAAAAAAATTTTAAGTTGGACTATGAAAACTTAAAAATTTTGTGCATCAAAAGACACTATCAATAGAGTAAAAAGGCAACCCATAAAATGGGAGAAAATATTTAAAAATCATATATCTGATAAGTGATTACTGTCCAGAATATACAGAGAATTCCTAAAACTCAACAAGAAAAAATTAACAACCCAATTAAAAAATGGGCAAAGGACCTGAATAGACATTTTACTAAAGAAGATACACAGACGGTCAGTAAGCACATGAAAAGATGATCAATTACCAATTATTAGGGGGATGCAAATCACAACTGCAGTGAGATACCACCTCACATCCACTGGGATGGCTATTATCAAAACAAAACGAAAACTCAGAAAACAATAGGTACTCGGGAAGATGTGGAGAAAGTACACTCCTGCAGTCTTAGTGGGAGAGCAAAACGTACAGCCACTGTGGAAAAGGTACAGTGGTTCCTCCAAAAATGAAAAGTGACCGTACTATCTAGCAATTCACCTTGGGGCACATCCTCAAAAGAACTGAAAGCAGGGCCCCACAGAGCTATTTGTACGCCTGTATTTACAGCAGCATTACTCACAAGGGCTAGAACACGGAAGCAACCCGAGTTGCTTGCCTCCCCTCGCAGACGAATGGTAAGCAACATGTGGTACATACATCCAACCTCGAAAACGAAAATTCTGCAACACGCTCCAACCAGGATGAAGGCTGAAGACATCACACTAAGTGAAATGAGCCAGTGACAAAGAGATGAATTCTGTGAGATTCGACTTCCCCGAAGTACCTAGAGCAGTTGGATCACGGAAACAGAGAGCATAACAGTGGCCGTCGGGGGCGGCGGGGAGGGCGGCGGGGAGGGCGAGCGCACAGTGATTGGGATGGATAGCGACCGTGGTGTAGGCGCGCGAACGTATTCGATACCACCGTGCTGTCTAAGCAGACGTGGCGAAGACGTGAGCTTTATGCTAAATGTTACACTTTGTCACAAGAATTGAAAATATTTGTACTAGTCAAAATAGTAAAGTAGATCAGAAGAAAACAGATGTTTATTAAATGAACCAGAAAAACAACGTAAAACTTATTCATTCAGTACCTATTTCATTAGACCCTGCCACGTGCCAAGCATTGTTTCAGGGACTAGCGATACAGTGGTAGACAAAACAGGTAAAATTCCTTCCTGTAAGGGAACGGATCTTATAATGGGGAAGGAAGGGTGATTAAATAAATAAGGTTTATAGTGTGTAAGGTGGTAATAAGATCTATGGGGAAGAACAGAATA
Source organism: Procyon lotor (assembly GCA_028646535.1). Classification (NCBI taxonomy): domain Eukaryota; kingdom Metazoa; phylum Chordata; class Mammalia; order Carnivora; family Procyonidae; genus Procyon; species Procyon lotor. The sequence continues at coordinate 752,380 of CM053604.1, forward strand.
AGGAAGAGGATTGTATTTGGGGAAGTGAAATTCCAGGCTTTTTTTTTTTTAAGATTTTAAAAAATTTACTTGAGAGAGAGAGCGCGTGTGAGAGTGAGAGAGAGCACAAGCAGGGAGGGAGGGAGGTGGAGAAAGGGAGAGGGAGAAGCAGAATCCCCACTGAGCGGGAAGCCCAATGCAGAGCCCAATCCCAGGACCCTGGGATCATGCCTTGAGCCAAAGGCAGATGGTTAACTAACTGAGCCACCCAGGCACCCCTCCAATTTTTTTTTTAAAAGATTATTTATTTATTTATTTATTTATTTATTTATTTTTATTTATTTGACAGAGAGAAAGAGATCACAAGTAGGCAGAGAGGCAGGCAGAGAGAAAGGGGGAAGCAGGCTCCCCGCCGAGCAGAGAGCCCGATGTGGGGCTCGATCCCAGGACCCTGGAATCATGACCTGAGCCGAAGGCAGAGGCTTTAACCCACTGAGCCGCCCAGGCGCCCCTAGATTTTAAGTTTTTTGACTTTTTTTTTTTAAGATTTTATTTATTTGACAGAGAGGGAACCCAAGCAGGGGGAGTGGGAGAGGGAGAAGCAGGCCTCCCACAGAGCAGGGAGCCCCGATGCAGGGCTCTATCCCAGGACTCCAGGATCATGACCTGAGCTGAAGGCAGATGCCTAATGACTGAGCCACCCAGGCGCCCCTAGTTTTTTGACTTTTTATTTTGAGGTAGTTTCCAGCTTATGGAAGAGTTACAAGAAATGTTTGAGGAACTTTTGTGTGCTCTCCCACAATTCACCAATTATTAATATTTGGGCACATTTGTCTTATCATTCTCTTTCTGTGTATGTGTGAACATAAAACTGAACCACTGAGAATCGTTGCAAAAAAAAAAAGTATTTGTACTATTCACTCTATGCAATTTCTTTCTCAATTAAAAAAGCACAATAAAAGAAAAAATCAGGTGGATTATAAACCTAAATGCAAAGGCTAATGAAAATAGCTTTAAACATAACACATGAGATGTGCTCACTTCGGCAGCACATATACTAAAACATAACACATGAGAATGCTTCATGAGCTTGACTAAGGAAAGCTTTCCTCAACAGCATACAAAGAGCACTAACCGTAACGACAAAGACTGGTAAATTACGCTACATTAAAAATTAGGAACATCTATTTGTCAGAAAACACCATTAGGAGAGTAAAAAGGTAACACAGAGAGGGATAAGGTCTGTGTAACAAGCTCGTAACTAGACTTTGTCACGATGTCCTACAACTTAGTAAGGGGAAGACAGAGCCCGTATGAGAGAGGGTGAGCACCCTGAGAAGACCTTTCCCCAAAGAGAAACCCCTAGTACCAACGCTGATTTGAAACGCTTTTCCATCTCATTAGTAGTCAGGACAATAGAAACCAAAATCCTACCCAGATACCATTGTGTCCCCACCGGAATGGCTGCTTCGAAAAGCCTGGGGTCCCCACGTCGGTGAGTCCGTGACCCTCCCTGTGTGTGCTCCCAGCGGTGTGACTTTGGAAAGCCCTTCAGCGCCGCTTCCTCAAGCCGAGGAGACCGTCCCGCGCCCAGGGCAGCGTGCGCCCGCGGGCCCAGCAGACATGCCCCAGGGGGCAGCGTGGAGCGCCAAGGCCGCAAGCTGGCCACACCCCAGATGCTGCCCACAGTGGGACGGGGGTGGGACAGACGACAAAGCCCCGAGCCACACGGGACAGGGGTAGAGCTGAGACTCGGAGGCAGAAGGAGAGCATCGGACGACCCCTAACTCACAGTTCCAAAGGAAAGCCCCACACATGGTTTAGACACGGAGGTGGTAACCAGAGCGACAACGCAGCGACTCCAGAGGTCAGGGCGGAGGTTACTTTGGCAGCGGGAAGGGGTTCTGACGGGGAAACAGCACGCAGAGCTTCTGGAAACTCTACACTATGACTTAGGTGATGGTTACACCAGAGTTTCCTTTAAAACAACTTACGTGAAACATTTTAATGCATTTTTTATGCATCTCTATGCACCCTCTGTATTTTTAATTTTTGACAGGAAGTTTTATTAGAGAGAGAGAGAGCGAGCACACAAGCAGGGGAGCAGCAGAGGGAGAAGCAGACACCCCACCAAGCAGGGAGCCCGATGTGGGACTCGATCCCGGGACCCTGGGACCAGGACCTGAGCCAGATGCAGCCACTGCTTAACCGACTGAGCCCCCAGTTCTTGAGTTTATCAAGAACCCAAGAAAACCGTGAATTCCCCTCACCAGACTACACGGGTGTCCTCGTGAGAAAAACCTGACCTTCGAGAAGCCGAAGGACCCATGAAATCCCGTGGGCGCCACGGAGCGAGTGCCCAGCTCCGTCCGTTTAAGGCCGGTCAGGGCCTGGTGCTCCCGTGCACGCGCGTCCCAGACAGGAGGGCGAGGAAGGGGGCGGGTGAGGACTTACGGACAGGAGAGAGCCAACAGCACGCTGGCTCTGAGGTAAGAACGCACCTCCAGCAGGGCCGAAGTCCTCTCCATCTCTCCCCTGCTCACCCGAATGCTGTGGCTCTCCATCACTGTGATTCAGACACCAGAGCACGTGAGCCTCGCATCACTGAGGCCCCGCGGTGAAAGCCTCCGGGGCGGGGAGCGAGCCTCCCTCCCTGACGAGGACCATAATGGCAGGGCCTGCCCCGTCCCACCCCCACCAGCGGCCGGTGAGGGTCAGTGCTGGGGCCCAGCAGCGGTGTGGGGGCCGTGGGGACGCACCCTGGCCGGCCACTGGACGGAGTCGCCTTGGGCCAGCCGGGCTGCGGAGCGCCGGGCCGGGCTCGGTTCCCTAGTGCCTGCAGGACCCGGGCTGAGCGGGGGCTGAGAGGCAAAGGCAGAGGAGGGTCCAGCACCCCCTGTCCTAGGCGCGGTCCCGAGGGGCGGGGCTGACGGACAGACAGCACGCCACCAGGACGAACAACTGCCGTGCACAACACGCCGTGGGCCGGTCCCGCACTGCTGCCCTCAGGAGCGAGGGGCTGCTCTCGGCCCGGGTGCGAAAGGGACCCCATGGGACTGAAAGGCTGGAACCCTCTCGTCTTTCCAGACCAACCAACCCCTCGTTACAGAGGGGGCCTGCAGGGCTTGCTGCCTTGAAGCGCTCACGTGACCCACTGCCCACCCCTAAATAGGGGAGGAAAGTTGCTCTCAAACAATGTCAAAAATTCCCTAGACACAAGACAATCCGTCATCTTTATGGTAGCTTACCTGCCAAAATTGGTATCAGAGGAAGCTCCAAAGTACAAAATAGCTGCCATAACCCATGGGCCTGTTGTGCAGGAAGAAAGGATACCAATGTCACTTTTAAGTTATTTCTAGCTGCGCTCTGCTGACAGCCTACTGGGGCGCACTGAGGGGGCATTGGGGCAACTCCCTCCCCACGGACACCCTCCCGCCGTCCTCCTTCCTAGTAACGCTCCTGTTTCTTCCAAGAATCCTACTTCATTGCCAAGACCTCGTGGAGATATTTAGAAACACCAGGTAGGCCAAGCCCCACTCGAATTCTCTTTAATCTTTCTCATTAAAACAAATTTTTAAAAGATTTTATTTATTTGAGTGAGAGAGAGAGAGAGATCGCACACATGGGGGAGCAGCAGAGGGAGAGAGAGAAGCAGGCTCCCTGCAGAGCCGGGAGCCCGACACGGGGCTCGATCCCAGGACCCCGAGATCAGGTCCTGAGCCGAAGGCAGATGCTTTACCAACTAAACACCCAGGGCCCTGAATCTTTCTCATTTTTAAGTGTGATGTAGGTATTTGTAGACTTCTAGTGTTCTGTTTAACTTTAGAATAGGTTTACAGAATTTCCAAAAGTGTAGCTAGAGTTTTCATTGGTTTTTGCATTGACTCCATGCATTAGTGCGGGGAGGTGGGAAACCTTTATATGAGGACACCTCCTCCAAGAGTATGAAATGTCTCTGCATTTATCCAGACTGTCTTCACGCCCCTTCTCAGAGCTCCTGTCATGTGTGTCCCTTCCTGCTGCCATCTGAAAGCTCTCGGCCTCGCCTACCCTCCACTGTGCCCTCGCCCTACTCTGCATCCCGTGCCCTGCGCCTCACCCGCGGGGAAGGGCTGACGTGCTCCGGGCCACCACCCAGCTCGTCCTCAGTTATCGGGCTGGGGCAGCAGGGGAGAGAAACGGGCTTCCCCTCTCCCGCTGGACCCTTCCCAGCAGCCCCCGGTCCTGGGCCTGCGGCCACAGCGCCCGGAGCCCAGCTCCTGACCAGCAGTCCCTGCAGGGCCCTGGCTGTTCCCGGGTCCTGGTAACAGCTTCCCCTCCAGGCCCCCATGGTGGAAAACTTTCAGGCAGTGCCTGTCCCCGGGTGCTTCTCTGCCCCTCACTGGCCCCTACTCTTGGCCTTGCCTCCACACGCAGTCCCTTCCTTCAGCTCTTCCTGAGTGCTCCCGCCAATGCCCTCGGCTTCCCAGTGAGACTGAGTAGAGGTGTGTGCGTCTCACTATTAAACTAAAATAAACGCTCTGCTTTTATGTTAGCAACACTCCAGCCAAGGAGCACCTGGGTGGCTCAGTGGGTTAAACATTGACTTTGGCTCAGGTCAGGATCTCAGGGTCATGATCACAGGGTCGTGGGATCGAGCCCACTCAGTGGGGAGTCGGCTGGAAAATTCTCCTCCCTCTCCCTCTGCCCCTCCCCCTACTCATGCTCTCCCTTTTTCTCTAACAAATAAATAAAAACTTAAAAAAAAAAAAAGAAATGTTTCGATTCAATCAGTAGCTCTTTAAAAATGCTACAATTATTAGTCTACAGAAAACATTTTTAAAAACTCCAGGTCCTGTCACGGGGCCTGCCCTTCTGTGAGTGAGGCACAGGTTCAGCTGGCCCGAGAATTCACGGCTCCATTTCCTGTGCGCCCAAAGACACTGTGAGCGTGGACGGGAGTGAGGATGTCCTCTCGGGGGACATCCTCTCGGGGGACAGTGAGCACGAGCCTGCCGACCCCGAGTTACAGGGAGACGCTTGCCTTCAGCCGGGAACAAAGGCCCATCGTGAGTCTGTGGAGTATCTTCAGGTTCACACGTACATTCTGATTCTTTAAAAGACCAAAAGAAGGAGAGATTAGGCAAACTCGGCAGCAATGCTCACGGCAAGCCAGGGAGGGACACGACCCGCAGAAACGGGCACTAGCTAGGTGGCACGGGTCTTGCGTGGCAGACAGGGCACGTCGGCCGCCTCACTGAGTACCTCCCGGGGGCGGGCTCCCCCCTTACACGAGAGCCTTCTCACCCGGCAAGTGCAAGCTACCCGGAGCCTCACGCTTGGCCCCGAACCCAGGTTTTTCCTCGTTTTGCAGGAACTGCAGAGTGTACGCAGTGCAAAGATCACACGGTGGGAGAGACAGAATGTACCCCCCCGTGTCCCCGTGGGCCGAGGAGCCAGGCGGCCACCCCAGCATCTGTCCTCACCCGGACGGCAGCCCCAGAGGCCCCGCGCGTGGACGGTCAGGGCTGCAGCCCCCAGCAGGCAGCCTGACTCTCCTCCCCGGACACCTCGCCCTGCCCAAGGACTCCCCACACTCCGCTTCTGGCCTCAAGGCGCCAAGCCAGAGACGCCCCAGGATGAGGAGCCGGCGGCGGGCTGACGCAGCCCGGCCTTTGCGCTCTCCTCATCCTGAGCCTTGGCCCTCGCGCGCGGCTGGTCTGGGGCGGACCGTCCACTCCCGCCCAGATGAGCTCCCACAGGACAGAGCTGACCACGCGCCTCCCGCTATGAGCGGGTCTCCAGCCGGGGCTTTTCCCGGGCAAGACCGAGCCCCAGGGGTCCCCGGAACTCCCGCGACAGCCCCTGACGCAGCTCCTCCTCTCCCCCACACCTTCCTTCTGGCCCAGACTCCCCCTGCCTTCTCCCAGACAATTCCCATGAGTTCTCAGCTGCACAGTGTGGGCCTGGCCCACGCCTCCCGCACTGCAGGCCCCGCCATGGACACACTTCTAGCCAACAGGGTTTGAGCGCAAGTTCACGGAGGCTGCTGCTTTTCTTTCTGGAGTGCGCTGAGGGCCCAGGGCGAGGGGACGGCATGCGGGCAATGGTGGGACGGGCAGGGTCCCAAGCACCGTGAGCAGCTGCTCCAGCCTGGGTGTAGGGCCCTGGCCTCTTGACAGGGAGAAAACACACCTCTGCGGCTGGTGCTGAGGTCCCTGCGGCCACAACCAATCCCAGATGGGATTGGAAGAACCTAGGTTCTCGGAAGAACCTGGACTTGAGTCAGAAACCCACGCTTTGACCCACAGCCTCAACTTGACCTTGGGCAAGGTGCACGCACATTGACCTTTCTGCACCTTGATCTTCTCCTCTGTAAACTAGGACTGGTAGTGCGGAGGTGGGCACGTCCCTGTCTCAGGGACAGCGTCTCGGCTGCTGCCTGAGGAAGTCCCCGCATCAGAGGGTCAGCAGAACTCACGCCCACGCCCTGCCACCCGCCAAGGGGCACACACGTGGCACAGTGAGGGGATGCCCTGTGGGTCTCCGACAGCAGTGACACAGGGCTCCCCGCTGGGCCCGGGGCCTGAGGGCTCGTGTCTTCCACGGCCTGTCACTGCTCCCCCCCCCACTGCGAGCTCCCCCATATCCCTCTGACACAGCTCCTTAAATTAAGGGAGAGTGAGTTTCCGCATTTGTACCCCCAAGTCCCCATCTGACTCACACTCAAAGCAGGAGTGAGCCGACCCCTGGAGACTCAGGACCTCACCAGCGGCTCAGCCCCGTGGTTCCCCCATCATGGCCAGTCCGTGAGCCCCCTGCACGCTCGCCCCATCATGCTTCTAGCGTGCTGCTGTCGATGTGCACGCTCAACACAGTGGCCTCAACACAGTGGCCCAGCTGGGGGCCCCCTCCTCGGGGGCCGGGCTCCAGAGCCGTGAGCACCGCGGCTTCTGACGTGGCAGTTCTAATTGGGTGCATCTCCAGGACGGGCCCTGGGAAGACCCAGCCAGGCACAGGCAGCGAGGTGCAGTCTCAGCCTCGGCGCAGCAGCCGGGCCACCGGCACTACGAGCAGCTCGCAGGGTCCAGAGCATGGGGCTCGCTGACCCCAGAGGGTCCTTCAGCAGGATCCCACTGTGAACGCGCTTCCCAGGGACAGTTCCGTGAAGGAACAGAAGTCGCCCGTCCTAACTCAATATCTTCCACCAGAAACATCAGAGTAAAAAGCATTTGTGCAGAATAAGTAAAAACGAGTGTCAGGAATGTTCTTTTTACTACTGGACTGTTTATGAAGTGGAAAAAGTTTCTAGGAAAAAATTTGGGTTGATTAAGGTTGGTAAAGCCTTATCTGAACACAACTCACCACCACATTCCTCGAGGAGTTCCCGTATGTGCTGTTCACGTTAACAGAGGTGGGGCCTTCAAGGTACTTTGCCACTAGATCTTCAAAAGAGGGTGCAGTGTCCCCAGGATCTATAAGCCAGGCAGCAATTCTGGGGTCGAGCCCTACAAAATGAACAACTACAGAGAAAAAGGCCATTTAATCTCTCTGTGAAAACTGAAGAACCATACTTTTCTTGAGGGTCAAAATTATACTAATAGCATTGCCGTCTAGTTACGGAGCTGAGGGCCCAGAGGATGCTCCACCGTTCCTGAGGAACTCAGAGCCTTTGCCAGGAGCAGCCTCCACGACCCAGGTCCCACCCAGCAATCTCCGTGGGGAACGGACCCCAGGTGGCCGAAGAGGGGGCCTGAACTAACATGGAGCTGGGACCTCTCGCAAATGTTCAGGGAGGTGGCGGGGAGAACCCTCCGGCACTCTTCAGGCCTGCCACCCCTGCCCCCCGCCCCTGCTCCCCAGCTTCCCGACCCTGTGCCTCTCACTGGGCTGCCTTCCTAGGTGCTCCTGACCGCTCTTCAGGGTGTCCCGGAACCCAAGTCAAGTGGGTTGAAGAAACAGCACAAGCATCTTCATCGCCAAGTTCGCGGTGGCGGGGCGGGTGGGGGGCAGTGTGTGTGAGGACAGAGACGCCTGGCATTTGGGGCCCTTCCCCTGATGGGAGGAAAACCCAAGAGACCCCCCAGATCTCTACTGCATTGGAAAATGTAAAACGAACCAAGCCCAAGGCCGCCCCTGGAGTTTGGACAGTCGCTGCCCCTAAGTACTAGTTTTCCTCATCTGAAAACCCAGGGAAGAGGTTACTGTATGTGTCTGTGAGACATATGACGAGATGCTTTGTGAAAAACAAAACAACTTATTTGCTAAATAAGTTACAGTACCAGAGTGTTTTAAACACGGACGGGGAGGTATGAAAGGGGGGAATGATAAACTGAGAGATAAATCTGAATTCTAAGCGATTGTGTTTTTAAAGATTTTATTTATTTATTTGACAGAGAGAGAGAGATCACAAGTAGGCAGAGAGGCAGGCAGAGAGAGAGGGGGAAGCAGGCTCCTCGCTGAGCAGAGAGCCCGATGTGGGGCTCGATCCCGGGACCCTGAGATCATGACCTGAGCCAAAGGCAGAGGCTCTGACCCACTGAGCCCCCCAGGCGCCCCTTTCTGGCACCTTTAAATTATGCCCATCTAAGAGATTTCTGTTTGTAATGCATCTGGTATCGTGATGTTTTTTCTGACATCGGGAAGCCCCCGACCGTGGCAGGTTTGGAACCTTGGCTGGGACAACGTCAGCAGGGGCTCTGGGACCTGCACCCGGGCCAGCTGTGCCTGACCCAACACCACGCACCCATGCTAACCGACCCAGCGGACTACCTCACTCTCCTTGCCCTTTCAGAGTGCTAGTGGTCCAAACTTAAGGCCCTGCTAACATTCTTGACAAGTCCTGGGGAGGGTGTGATGGCTCCGGGAGGGCCTGGCGGCTGGTTCCTGCCAACCCCCCTCCTCACGTACTCAAGCCACTGGGACAAGGCCCCGCACTGACGAGAACATGCCAGTAGTCGAAAGAGAAAGGCCAACACGACAGATTTAAAATTAGCTAAGAAAATCTGAAAAAATGATAAAAGTGATGAAAAACAAATAAATCAGAACTAGAAATACTCGGAAATTAGGTGACTTAGAAAAATAAAAACTGGGGGCGCCTGGGTGGCTCAGTGGGTTAAAGCCTCTGCCTTTGGCTCGGGTCGTGATCTCAGGGTCCTGGGGTCGAGCCCTGCATCGGGCTCTCTGCTCAGCGGGGAGCCTGCTTCCCCCTCTCTCTCCGCCTGCCTCTCTGCCTATTTGTGATCTCTCCCTCTGTCAGATAAATAAATAAACTCTTAAATAAATAAAAAAAGAAAAATAAAAACTGAACAAAGAAATGAAAGGGTTCAGGAAATAAAACAAAACAAAACAAAAAAACATTCCATAGGGATACCCAGGTGGCTCAGGCTGTTAAGCATCTGCCTTCAGCTCAGGTCGTGATCCCAGGTCCTGGGATCAAGCCCCACACTGGGCTCCCTTGCTTGGGGGGGGGGGGGTGAGGGGGGTGGCTGCTTCTCTCTCGGTCACCACTCCTGCCCCCCACTCATGCTTTCTCTCAATCCCTCTGTCTTCCAAATAAATGAATGAAATCTTAAAGGGGCGCCTGGGTGGCTCAGTGGGTTAAAGCCTCTGCCTTCAGCTCAGGTCATGATCTCAAGGTCCTGGGATCAAGCCCCGCATTGGGCTCTCTGCTCAGCGGGGGGCCTGCCTCCCCCCCCCCCCTTTGCCTGCCTCTCTGCCTACTTGCGATCTCTCTCTCTGTGTCAAATAAATAAATAAAATCTTTAAAAACAAAATAAAATGAAAAATCATAAATAAAAACTGAAAAAAATAAAACTGAACTGGCAATAAAAAAGCCAACCAATGGAATATATAATGCCCTACATAAAAACAGATGATGGAAAGAGGTATTTAAAAAAAAATAAATGAGATTGGAAGTAGATTCTAGGTAAAGTGATGAAGATGAAAGAGCAGAGAAATAGATTCAACATATGAAATGAGTTCAAATACCATGAAAAAGGTAAACAAGCAGATATCACGTATCTCCTGACGGAAGGACTGGCCACGACCTAGGGTCAGGGTCGGGGTCGGGGTCATGACTTAGTTTTGCCCTCCCCAAATCAGGCCTGAAACCCCATCAGGCCTCCAGATCCAACTGTTCATTTACAAGAAAGAGAAGAGCAAGCAGAACGTGGTAAACAGCAAGAAGGGGTACGTTCTGAAACATCCAGACGCCGGGAAATCCTACACGACAAACTGCTTTGCTACCTATGTCCATCTAAGAAAAGTTATTAAAAATTCTTACTGCGTTTAATGAAAGACAACAACGTGTTCCACATTGTTTTGGTGTGAGTTATTATTTAACCTTCCTTCCAGCATAGTTAACATGGCGTCATGCTCGTTTCAGGCGCACAATACAGTGACTCGGCACTTCTAGACAACGCCAGCTTTCATGGAGACGAGGGCCCCCCTTCATCCCCATCACCTGCCCCACCCCCCACCTCCCCTCTGGTGACCACCATGTGTTTCCTGCAGTTAAGAGTCTGTTTCTTCATTTCTCTCTTTCCCCTTTGCTCGTTTGTTTTATCGCTTCGATTCTACACATGAGTGAATCACATGGCGTCTGTCTTTCTCTGCCTGACTGATTTCCCTTAGCACGATGCTCTCTGGTTTCCATCCACATCATCACCCAAGGCACGACGCTACTCTTTTTCATGGCTGAGTACTATTCCACTGGGTAGATACGCCACGTCTTTTCGAAGGACACTTGGGCTGCTTCCATATCCTGGCTGTTGTAAACAATGATGCTATAAGTTTTGGGCTGCGTGTGTTCCTTTGAATTAGTATTTTGTATTCTTTGCATAAATACCCAGTAGTGCAACTGCTGGATCGTGGGGCAGCTCTATTTTCCACTTCTCAAGGAACCTCCATACTGCTTTGCAGACTGGCTGCCCCAGCCTGCATTCCCAGCGGTGCACGAGGGTTCCTTTTTCTGCATCCTCACTAACACCTGTTGTTTCTTGTGTTGTTGATTTTAGCCATTCTGACAGGTGTGAGGTGGCATCTCACTGTGTTTTTGATGATGAGTGATGCTGAGCCTCTTTTCATGTGTCTAGACTTTATTTTTTTTTTTAAGAAAATATTTTATTTTTTTATTTGTCAGAAAGAGAGAGCGCGCACAAGCCGGGGGAGCAGCAGGCAGAGGGAGAAGCAGGCCCCCCGCTGAGCAAGGAGCCCGATTCAGGACCTGATTGCAGGACCCTGAGACCATGACCTGAGCTGAAGGCAGACGCCCCACCAACTGAGCCCCCCAGGCGCCCCTGAACTTCAGTTTAATTCATAGGGAGTTTATAAGCGATTTGTGGTAACAACACACCCCATCTGACCATGCTGCGTAAGTCACTTCTTTCTTGTTTTAAATTACAAAAAGTAACATATACTTGCAAAGAAGTCAAATGATCTAAAGCACAGAGGGACAGCGCCCCTCACCCTTGGGCACAGGCCGCACAGCTGGGACCCTAGAGCCACGCGGCCGGGCCCAGGGTTGTGCTGCCCCTGCCCACCCCCCCCCACCCCCCCGCCTCCCACTCGCGGGAGGAGTCACTGCTGGTGAGTTCGGTTTAAGAGACTATAAAAACTAGAACTTACCATGCTTCCCGCTGCCATCGTTGCCAAAACACCGCAGCACC
>CM053604.1:764506-788492 GCA_028646535.1 Procyon lotor
GCTGCACGGGCACTGGCATTTTCTTGCGTGGTTTCACCGGGCTGCCCGTGGAAGAGGGTGCCCGGCCAGTAGGGAGGACAGACGGCCTGGCCCGGCAGACTCGGGACGGTGCAGGGAGGGGAGAGGGGAGAGGGGCTGGGAGCCTTGGGGGCGAAGAGCTGTGTCTCCATGCTGACGCCCTTGTTTGTTGCAGACGCAAAGTTCCTCCTCAGGTCACCTAAGAACTGCGGGACCTCCCACTAGGAAGCGATGCAGGCTAGTGGGCTTCTACCTTAAGCTATGACAAACAAGAGAAAGAGCATCTTGTAAGACAAAGGGGCTGAAACACGGTGGTGTGCTTTGTAAGTCAGTTATGGAAGTCAATTATGTCACGTGCGCAGACAAAAAGGCAGCCAGAATATAAAAAAGCTAGACTTGAGTCTAAAAGAGGAGGCTTGAGTGGAAACCTCAAGACTGACTTATGGCTATTTCTCCGAGTCTCGGTTTTGCCATCTATGCAATGGAACTAACAAGACCCAACATGTACAGTTAATGTGAGGATGAAGAGAGCACGGGTGTGTACGAAGACCTTGCACGAGTGTGCAATAAACGCTATTCACACGCTTTGAGCAAAGAAGTTATTTATGTGTGTTTTCATTTAAATCCATTTTAAATCTCCAACAGACTGTCACGGAATTGGGATTATTACCCCCAATCTTATGGTGTGTGAGGCCATGTCTTCGTATAATTGTCTTGGAACTTAACGAAAATGAAACCTTAATATTCATTGATCCAAAGATATTACTGAATAAATATTTGTGAAGCACACGCTCAGTCACATTGTCCTTGGCTTGTGGAGACACAGGAATGAGCAAGACATAAAAATCCCTGGCGATGAGACCGGCGTTTTGCACACATGAGCCGCAGGGGGCATGTGCGTGGGGGGCAGTGGGCACCGCTGTGCACCGTGCACAGGGCAGGCCCGCGGACCGTGCTGTAACACCGCGGGCAAGACTTGAAGGGTAAGGTAAAAAAGGCCTTTTAAAGAAGGAAAGTTCTCTGCAGAAAATGTTACTCGATATGTTTGCAAGAAATGATAGAAAAATCACCATCTTCCAGATGTACTTAAAAAGCGATTTTGATGACCACCATGGGGACGTTCACAATGGAGGGAGCACACTGACACCGCCCAGCCATAGCTGGGAACGTCACGGATGTGAGGACAAGACGACTTCATCGCGGAAGGGAGCCAGATCGAGTGCAGGGCACCCAGCTAAACGTGACATTCAGAAAAACTGGCTAATTTTTATCTGAAAAAATATATAAATGTTTTGTAAAGGTGTACGCCTGTAGTGTAAGAATGTCTCTTCCAACACTTGGGACATAATTATACTAAGAAATCGTTTATCTGGAAAGCAAATTTAGCATCCTGCATTTTTATCTGCTAAATCTGATCCCCATCTGCACGGCGGGCAGGGCGCGAGGCAGGGAAGTGCCCTCGAGAAAAGAGCTGGCGCAGGATGACGGAGCTTGCGGGATGGAGCTCTGCTTTACAGAACGGATGAAAGGGGAACAGAGTCAAGAACCCCCCGATCACCAAACAGGTAAGCCCAGGACATGGGGCCTCCTGCGGGATGGGGTCGGAGGTCGGAGACAAGAAATGCACGTGTGACCACACCGTCCTGATCCCAGTAGGCCAAGTGTAGAGGGACACATAAACACGATCCGGTAACTTTAAACGTGGACTGAGTGCTACACTTGCTACGTTTGAGGACGGCTCTGTGGCCGGGGGAGAAGAGCCCAGTGTTTTCGAGCTGCGGGCTAAAACGACATGTCTGGGATTTTCCCTAACCCCTGCTCCCTACCCCTCTCCTGGAAAAGGGGCCGTGAAGGAAGCGTGGGAAAACCTCTGCTGTTTGGTCGGAGTGGGTGTGTGCCCAGAGCTCAGTGCACTACTCTCTCTAGTCTCACGTTTGCATAACTTGCTTTTTTGTGTTGGGGGGATGTTTTTGATTTAGAGGCCTGGGGTAGCGCACCCTGGGGACCCCTGGGAGCACCCTGCAGGGGGGCAAGAGTGGCACAAGGAAGACCCTCGGAGAGAGCGAGGAGGCCGGGGTGCAGTGGGAGCAGTGGGAGGAGGGGCTCCCAGGCCTGGGGGGGCCGCACGCAGACCTGCGGGCATCGTTGGGGGCTGCCGCCGGGCTCTGAGCAGGCAGTGTGCGCCCTGGTTTAGCGCGCAGACCTCTCTGGGAGCCGGGCGGAAAACGGGCCGGGGGGGGGGGGGGGGGCAGCAGGCCCTGGGGAGCCCCGCCCGGCTCAGTCCGCGGGAAGGCCTGCTCCGCAAGGGGAAGCACTGCATTGCCTGCACCTGTGGAGGGGAAGGCGGTCTGCTGCCGGCTGTGCTGCGAGGGCAGAGCAGTGGGGCGCACTAAGGGCCTGGACGGAAGGACGAGAGAAAGACGACGCGAGACAGCTCAAAGGCTGTCGGAGGCCGGCTTCAGGAAGACAGGAGCTCCGGTGTGCACACAGTGAGGCTGAAGCGACTATCAGATGCCCAAGTAGAGAGCACCGAGTGGGAGATGCAAATCCAGAATTCAGAAAAGCCGTCCAAACATTACGACTGTTCCCACGGAGGTCTTCCATAGAAGAGACCTGCCTAATTGTTCTTTCAGAAGAAAACATAAGAGACTCCTAGATTCACGAAACGAACTAAGTGTGGCTGGGAGGCGGGGGGTAGGGATAGGGTGGCTGGGTTGTGGACACTGGGGAGGGTATGTGTTATGGTAAGTGCTGTGAAATGTGTAAGCCTGACGACTCACAGACATGTACCCTGGGGCAAGTAATACATTATATGTTAATAAAAATTTTAAAAATAAATAAATAAAACACATTTAAAAGTAAAAAATAAATAAAAATAAAATGTATTCTTTATTATATTAAAAAAAAAATCTTAGGAGGTTTTAAAACCCTGTCTCAGAGAATGGCACTCTATGACCTAAAACAACTTATTGTTTCCTAGCACAGGAATGTTTCCTAGTGAATTGTATCCAGCCTTTCTTGACTTTAGAATAAACAAGCTCTCTTTTAAAAATATTTAGAAAGAAAGAAAGAAAGAAAGAAAGAAAGAAAGAAAGAAAGAAAGAAAGAAAGAAAGAAAGAAAAAGAAAGAAAGAAAGAAAGAAAGAAAGAAAACTATGTAAAAATAAGGCCATGGGTTTCGTGTGAGCAGCCTGCTCTATCAGTCAAACGTTGTCCCGTTCTGACCAAAAATTACTGCAGTACAAGTGCCTGGTGGTAAGTTTATGATTGTTGAGGCATCCATTTCAAAAGAAATCCACATTGCCTGCCGTATGACAAGCCACTGGCAAAACACCCAGACAAGGGACAAGGCCACCCCCACCTGTGAAGGTCCCCTGCAGACAGGCCGGGGACCCAGACAAGGGACAAGGCCTCCCCCAACCTGAGAAGGTCCCCTGTAGACAGGCCAGGGGCATCTAGACACCTGACCTGTGAGTGATCCTGCTTTTCCCTTCCTGCACCCTAACTCCCACTTTTATGACTTCTATTAGCCAATAAAGAGTGAAACCTTGAAACCCCCAGCCCCTCATCCTCGACCGGAATAAAGGCAGAGCCTCAGGCCTGCACCCTCTCCTTCTCCAGCCACGACTTTGCTGCGTGGCCCCCGGTGTGCTGTGTACCTTCCAGGGCCTGTGAGTAATGACTCTTGTTCCTCAAAGTTCCCCGATGGTTTTTGCTGAATCGTGTCCTGAGATCCTAAGAACTCTAAGGGCTGGGCCAGGCATGGCACTGGACCCGGCACTCCTCACGGAGAAAGCACAGACGCAGCAACTGCCTCCAGCTCCCCCACAGCCCAGTGAGACCATAGGAGGCCCACGGGGCCAGGCCCAGGCCCCGCCCTCTCACCCCGAGCCCCCGTGATCACCTCTTCAGGACAGCAGCTTCGAGGAGCTCCCACCAGGCAGCTAAGGGGCTGGGACTCAAAGGCTGGGCGGGCAGGAAGCAGACGTCCGCACCCAAGGCAGAAACCCAAGTTAGGCTGACAACTCGTGCGAGGAGCTGTGACAGGGGCAGAGGCTGGAACCCACAGCAGGGCTTTTCAGGATCGAGATGCACAGCGCAAGCACCCTGGCTCATCCTGAGACTGTCTATTCTAGGGGCGCCTGGTGGCTCCGTGGGTTCAGCCTCCGCCTTCCGCTCAGGCCATGATCCCAGAGTCCTGGGATGGAGCCCCACATGGGGCTCTCTGCTCGGCGGGGATCCTGCTTCCCCCCTCTCCCACTCCCCTTGCCTGTGTTCCCTCTCCTGCTGTCTCTCTCTGTCAAATAAATAAATACAATCTTAAAAAAAAATTGTCCCATTCTAAAGGGGCTGGTTCAAGTGAGCTACGTCTTAACTATTTCCACAGAATGAAGCTTTGAAATTAGTGTGAAATTAGGTGGTACCGAGGACAATTTACTTTTGAATGCAGTGATAATCTAATTTTCTAACACTGTGAGGGAGCCAGATGAGGAAGGTATCTGGGACTGTGGTCACAACGGCAGATCTTCAGGCCTTGGGACCAAGCTTTTGTCACCAACTTCTCACTGAGATGTTGATTCAAATCCTGGAGGGGCCCCCATGGTAGGACGGACCCTTCATTCCAGGAGCTCTTCGAGGGAAAGCAGGCTAGTGTGTGCAGAGCTTTCTGTCATTTAGACCCATCATGTGACCGTACGAAAATTCTAAAAGTTTATTAAAGTGGGAGCTTGGGAAACTTTAAATTGGACTTAAGGAAGCAGACGTGTAAGTAGGAAGTGAGGCCGTGGGAGGTTTCTGACCTGGCAAACTGGTTATACGCCTCTTGCTCTCGGCCCCCAGTAGAGGACTGCTCGGTGTCGAGGTAGAGATACTGGTCCCGGAGCGTGGAGCCTTCCCCCAGGACAGCGTCAGCAGCCGAGGCCTCCAGAGGACCTCCGCCCTTTACCCGGCTCTGCAGTAACATTGCGATTCCTTTAACCGAGGGATCCAGAGCCTGTGGACACAAATACAGTTTCCAAGTTAAATACAAACAATGTATTTATTCAAGAAAGGTATGTTTTACAATTAAACAGAGAGAAAAGGTCTACAATCAAATTCGTAAATAAATAGCTCTCTCTCTCTTTTTTTAAAGATTTTATTTATTTGACAGAGAGAGATCACAAGCAGGCAGAGAGGCAGGCAGAGAGAGAGGGGGAAACAGGCTCCCCGCCGAGCAGAGAGCCCGATGCGGGGCTCTATCCCAGGGCCCTGAGATCGTGACCTGAGCCGAAGGCAGAGGCCCTAACCCACTGAGCCCCCCAGGCGCCCCAGTAAGCAGCTCTCTTAATGACAGTCAAGGGCAAAAGCCAAACCCATGATCTTCCTCTCCAAATTAGGTCTCTTCCCTATTCAACATCATAACAGAAGTCTTAGCCAGTGTAACACAATGGGAAAAGGAAATAAAAGGCATATAAATCAGAAATGAAGAACCACACTGTCCCTACTTACAAATGACACACATGTCTGCACAGAAAACCCAAAGGAATTAACAAAAAACTGCTGGAACCAATATGAGAGTTTAGCAAGGTTGCAAGAAACAAGATTAAAACACAACATCGATTGTGTTTCTACACACTCTCAGTGAACATGTAAAATTGATCTTTTTCTAAAAAAATATATATTACCGAGGTGCCAGAGTAGCTTAGTTGGTTAGGCACCGACTCTTGATTTCAGCTCAGGTAATGGTCTCAGGGTTGTGAGACGGAGCCCCGCATCAGGGTCCACGCTGGCTGTGGGGCCTGCTTAGGGTTCATTCCCTCTCTTCCTCCTCCTCAGCCCCTCCCCCCACACGTGCACACACGTGCTCTTCTTCCCTATTCTGTTCTAAATAAATAAATAAAAATGAAAACAAAACTAAAAATATATACTACCATTTATAACCATTCCAAAACATGAAATACTTAAATACAAATCAACGAAACGAGTACAGGATCTGTATGCTACATGACGTGACAAATACTGGTGAAAGAAGACCTGTGTGAGACCACGGAACTCCGCATACGAATGCCAGTTCTCCCGAGCCAATCTGTAGAACCTAGATCCATAAACCCCAAGTATGAGAAACACGAAGAATGCCACACCAAGTCACCTTATAATCACATTGCTTAAAACCAACGATAAAGAGAAACCCTTAAAAGAACGGGGTGGGGGCGCCTCGGCGGCTCATTTGGGTAAGCAACTGCCTTTGGCTCAGGTCATGGTCCCGGGGTCCTGGGATCAAGCCCCACATTCTGTCAAATAAATAAATAAAAATCTTAAAAAAAAAGGAGAGGGCGGGGGCCAGACAGGTGGGGTAGGGGCCTTACCCAGACAGAGATAAAGAAAAGTGAGACAGCAGATCTCTGGTGGGAAACAAAGCAAGCTAGAAGACAGTGGAGCAACATCTTCCAACTGTTGAAAGAAAAAAAACTATTGACTTATAACTCTTTAGCAAGCAAAAATATCTTTCAAAAATGACAGGTAAAGCTAGATTTGTATGCTACACAGAAAACTACAAAACACTGCTAAAAGAAACAGAAAGTTTAAGTAAATGAAGGGAGGCCCCTGGTTCACGGGCCCGAAAACTCAATGCTGTCAAGATGGCCAAACTCCCAAGGTCCATCTATGGACCCCACACAATCTTTTTTTTTTTTTTTTAAAGATTTTATTTATTTGACAGCGAGAAACACAGCAAGAGAGGGGACACAAGCAAAGGGGATGGTAGCGGGAGAAGCAGGCTTCCCGCCAAGCAGGGAGCCCGATGCGGGGCTCGATCCCAGGACCCTGGGATCATGACCCGAGCCAAAGGCAGCCGCTTAACGACTGAGCCACCCAGGCGCCCCAGACCCCACACAATCTGCATCAGCATCTCAGCTGTGTGCTGAAGGAACTGAAAAGCCGATGCTAACATTTACATGGAAATGCAAAGTAGCCAGGACACCCAAAACAGTTTTCAAAAACACAGAGTTAGAAGACACACTCCCAGACCACGTGGCACAGGCACCAGGACAGACACACAGATTTATGGAAAGAACGGAGTATCCAGAAATAAACCCTTATATTTACAGTCAAATGAGTTTCCAAAAAAAGTGCCAAGAAAATCCAATTGGGAGTAAAGAGTCTTATCAACAGTGCTGGGAAAGCTGGCCATCAACACAAGAGGTGGGTCTGTGCCCCTCATCTCACAGCATGAGAGAAAGAAGTCTAAGTGAGCCACAGATTTTAATGTGAGAGTGAAAACCATAAATTCTTAGAAGAAAACAGAAGTAAATCTTTAAGACCCGGGATAGGCAAAGCATTCTTAACTATAATGACGAAAATGCAAGGAATAGAAAAAATTGATAAATTGGAATTCATCAGATTTTTAAAATTTTGTGTTTCAAACGACGCCGGTAAGAAATCAAGAAAAATAAGCCAGAGATTTGGAGAACTACAAATCACGGATTTGATAAGACACTCATATCAGAACATAGAAAGAAGGCTTATTGATCCAAAATAAGATACAAATAACCCAATTTAAAAATGGGCAAAAGATCTGAACAGACATTTCACCACAGAAGATAAGCACATGAGAAGATGCTCCATGTAATTAGTTATCAGGGAAATGAGATTTAAAACCACAGTGAAATACCACTTCACACCCACTAGAATGGCTACAACCAGACAGACAAGGATTGGCAAGGAGGTGGAGGGCCTGGAACCCTCGCGTGTTGCTGCTGGAACGCTTAAAAAGGCATCCCCACTCTGGGACACGTTTTGGCAGCTTCTTAAAAATCTGAAGAGAACTATGCATTATCAGTCACTCAGCCCTGGGGTTGGGCAGGGCTTCAAATCTGATTCATAGGTCTCCTATCAAAAGCAGACAGTAAGAAGATGGGGTTCTTTCATGGTGCCAAGAAACAAACAAGACCCAACACCGTTCACTAACCTGCTCAGCTCTCAGCTGGGTCGAACCGTCCTCATACATCAGCGTTACCACCACGGCCACCGCCTGCCTGAGCGTCTCAACCAGCTGGCTTTTCTCCAAATCATTCAAATCCCTAATGTCACAAAAAGGGTTTTCGCAGGCCTTCGCGTTCCCACAGTTTAGGTGGGCTTCAACCTCATCAGCGTCTTCTTCCGATGTCACGTGTTTACTTGTTTTCCCTGAAAAGTGACATGTACTCTGCTTTCTTTTAAGATTCACGGGCATTTCTTTTTTTTCATTCTCTTTATTTTCCTTTAGGAAATGCTTTCTTTTACACTCTGTTTTCTGGAGGACTGAAGCCTCTTGGTTACACGGAGGAATGAAACAAGCGGGAGGAGCCGATGAGCGGCCGTTCTCCTGGCTTTGGTCAGCCGGCGGCTCATCTGTGCGTCTGATGCTGGAGGACGGGAGATAGAGCTTGACGGACGCCTGGGACTTCTGGTTTGTAGAATTCAGATTCTGTGCAAACACATGAAATGCTTCACCAGAATGTAGATTCTTAAGACCATCTATAAACCAAACTGATTTCTGGTAAACGTCAGATTTACCAGACATTATTTCTGGTAACGTCTGGTAAACTGCCACTCAGGCAGTGGGGACACAGCTTCACATGATCTATGATCAAACTTCCTAAGGAAATGATATAGCAGCTTCTAGAGCAGGGATTTTTCTCAACCCAGGTGGGAGCGCGTATCTGAATCACGGGCTGGAACAGACAGGAGTCCCCAGAGTGTCCAGCGGTACCCGGGGCACGTGACGACAGCTGCCGTGCGTGGGGCACATCACAGGGGCACCCAGTGCTCGTGATGAGTCATGTACAACTTCCAGGTAAAGGCCACGTACAGAGCAAACGAAATCACCACGACAATTCGATAACATATAAATTATATATTTAACTTACATACTATATTTAATTTATATATATACTATTTGTATTATATTTATATATTATATAAAATATATACATTATATATTTATTCATATATTCATATTTATATAATATATTTACATTTATCTATTTATATATAATATATTCATCTATTTGAATAATATATAAATCTTATATATTTATATATTTAAATATTATATATTTATATAAATATATATACATATATATGTTTATATGATATATATTTATATGATTTTCAATATATATTTATAAATATATAAATATTTATATACTTATATAATATATAAATATCTGTTTACTAAAATTTTTAAAACTATAGCTCCACAACAATCCTCTTCCTGTCTTGATCTATACTGTGCAATATTCACTCATAAATTCACAAACTGAGGGTAAAAAAAGAATCTCTACCCATCTCATTACTGGATTCATTTAGACTAAAACATATTTTTAATGTTTATTTTTCAGATTTGTGATGTATTTGTTTTAAAGCAAATGTATATTAATAGAACTTTAAAAATAATTTTGAAGGAAAATGTTTCACTATTTGGCATATGGTCACAGAAAATTTAAGTTTATACTCATGTTTTTATTACAGAGAAATATTATCTGGTTTCAAGGAAAGACTTCCGAGCATAAAATTATGTCAATAATTCTGCAGAAGAGGATACAAGAAAAGGAGTTCGAGGAGCAAAAGGAAGATACAAGAATCGAGATTGCTGAGGAATATCTTGCTCGTGTCAGTTTTAAAGGGATGTTTGTGGGTATTAAGCTACAAGAGGACAGTATTTAGCTTTTAGTGGTTACATTTTAATGACAATGTAATCATGTTTAAAACGCCAAAACTGTCCATACACCAGAAGTCGTATCCTGTGAAACATTTTAAACTTGTTCTGAGTATTTTGAATGCCAACTTAGAAGCACGTCCTGAGGTACACGGCTTTGCGAAATTCTGCCAGAAGGGGAGCAAACCGCCGGAGGGCAGGCTCCCAGCCTCGGGGTCGGGAGGGCACAGCCTGCGGGGGCATCTGGGCTCCCTCACCGAGGGCCCCTCCCCCCCAGTCCCAGCGTCGTCCCAGGTGGGTCCTGCGGTCAGGTCAGGCCGAGTTCGGCTCTGAACGCACGCAGTGTTTGCCCCAGAATCCATTCTCTCGGCCACTGTGTGTCCCGTACCAGGTGTCGGGGGACGTGACCTCTTCCTTCGCCCACCGCAGGCCCACAGCACTCAGCTCCCCTCGGACAGTTGGGTCCCCTTCCTCCTGGAAGGTCTCTGTGTTTCGGCTGTCCCAGAGCCCCAGCCGTCTCCCGAACCTAACGGCTTCTGCCCAGCCCTCCCCCACCCTCTAAAGCTGGGGCTCCTGGTCACCCCGGAGCGGTCGACTCACGACTCACGCACAACTTTCACACTTCAGGAAGACTCCCAGTCTACGCTGCCCCCACCCAGAACAACATAAAAGAGACAGCACAAAAACTGGCCAGGTGGCCTCTCCTCCTGTCCTTGGGGCTCACCCCTCCCATGGCACCCAGCGCACGATCCTGGGGGGTGGTGGCACTGCTCTGTCTTCCCCTCCCCCATCAAGCAAGTTCAACTGTAAGCTCCTGGACAACTCCGTTCTGGATTTTCTAAAGCGTGGTAGCTGCAGTGCCTAGCATACAGTAGACACTTAATAAGTACGTGTTGAACGAGTCAAAGGTCTCTATTTAGAATTAATCATATTTGCAATGATTTACCCTTTTTTCCAGGGATTGATTCTCATCTTCAAGAAGTACTGAATACTTATTACGGGAATTGTTTACCACCTCGGCAGCTTCTAAAAACACAAAAAGGAAACATGAAGCATTAAAGAAACACTGAATCTAAGCCATATAATTAGCTAAACATTGAAAGTGGCCTCTACGAGCAGGCTACTTACTCATTATTTACTTATATAAAACAGCGAAATAACATTCATACCCGAAACGTGTACTACATTGCAATAAACATTTATGTAACATACCTTCAAATTAACTAGAGACAGAGCTACGTAATCACGACATGTTTATTAGAAACTATTAGTTGGTATTTCCATTGAGTACTCGAGTCTGAAAACCCAAGTTCGACATTTCGTGGAAACCTTGAAAAAGTATTAGAGGTTTAAGGAAATTCCTATAATGAATAATATTGCAATGGAACAACTGGAGGTTCAGTAAAACATCATTAATACAAACCTCTCTTTTAAATTTTGTTTTACGTTTAATAAGCCTGGGCCGAACAGTAAGCGATGGAACCCACATCCAACACCAGGCAACATGACTCAGGTGTTCCTCACAACCACTGTGATTAAGTTCCTTCCACAGCAACAATAACAACCAAGGAGTGCAAACAGCAGGGATCTTTACAGTAGAAAGAACGCAGGATAAATTTAACAAAAAGGCATGAGGCACTCAATGATGAAAGCTTAAAATCTCATAAAGTGGCATAAAACCAGATCTATATAAATGGAACGACATAGGATCCAGATGGGCACAAAATGTTCAATTCTTCCAAAAACAAATTTAATGCAATTCTAATTAGAGACCCTCCAGAGCTCTTTTAATTGAAAAATGTCAAAGTACATATGAAATACTAAATATCTGAAAACAGACATGAAAGGGAGTTAACGACCAGTAAAAGGCTGGCCGTGCTGGATTATCAAAACGTACTCTTCGGCCCCTGCAATCAAATCCCCGTTGTATTCAAATAGGAAGAGTCAAAAGATTTCTAGAACAGAATAGACAACCCAGAAACTGACCCAAGGCTTTATGAGATTCTCTACGGAACACAGATGGCATCTCGATTCAGTAGAGAACAGATTAATAAATAGGGATAGCAGCACCCCTCTGAAGAACGGAGCCCACTGGGAAGACCATTTGGAACAGACACGATAAAGGGCTAACATCTGTGTTATCCTATGAGTCCTTAAACACTGGCAAAAAAAAAAGACAATTCGATTCAGAAAATGAGCAAAAGATAGGAAGAAGCGGTACACAATTTAGCAACTCTAAAAAACCTACGTGATATAATACTCAAACTCACTAGTGGTCAGGGAAATGCAAGCTAAATACAACCAGAGGTGGACGGAAGATGTAGTTTCAGGCATTGCTGGTAAAAACGTGAACAGCTAGAATCTTTGTGGAAAGCGAACCGTCAACACCTATTGAAATTAAAAATACAATTTGGGGGGAAAAAAAGAGAAATGAAAACTACATGCATCGCCCTTGAGAGCTGGGAAGAGGACTGGCCCAAAGGGAGCAAAGATGGGCTTCCGGACGCTACTGATGTTCTGTTTCTTTCTTTTTCCTGCTTTAAAAGTTTTTGATTGTATTACTTAAAATTTGTAACATTTGTCACAATATTACTCTTTCCCATTTTAAATAGATACAGCACTTCTGAACAACTTTTAATGTAGAGATTTTAACAGAATCTCTTTTACTGGAGGTGACCACTAGGTAAAATTGGCACATTGATTTTAGGGTGTGAACACCACATTCACGCTATTACTATTAAATAGCTATCTACCAAATAATGATTCTAAGGACCCATTATTAGTAGTATCTGCACTTAGAACATTATCTGAAGAAATTGTGGAGAATTTCTCTCAATAGAGCTCACTACTTCCATCACAATAGTAATTTCTATCAATAGAACTCACGATGTTTTGTTTCTTGATCTGCGTGAAGGTTACAGGGGTGTTCAGTTTGTGAAACGTTGAGTTATAAACTCAGAATGTATGTGTTTTGTGTGAAGAATGTATGTGTGTGTGTGCGCGCGCGTGTAACTTCAATAAAAACAGATATAAAAGCATGAATCATCTAGCCAAACCACCTCGCTATTGGCTGTTTCCTAGAAATAGATGCAACAGTAAATAGGTCTAAACCAGAACATCTACAGCAGTATTGGTTTATGGCGAAGGACTGAAAACAAAGCGATGCCAGTCAGGAGAGAAGTTGATGAATGAATTATGTAACATCTACCCCATGAAGCACAGAGCCTCTGAAAAGCATGACGTAGAGCTTTATTGGCTGCCTTGAAGATGCAGAAATCAATGAAAATACCTCTTCGGCAACCCATGACCAAATCTCCCCATTTCTGTATATGAGTGTGTTTTACACACCCAGTGGCACAGGCCTGGTAAGGTCACTGGGGAGTGCTCTCAGGATCAACGTGTACGGGAGCACACCAGGATCGGGCCACAAAGCGGTCGTGTCAAGGTCTGCTTGGGACCTGGATGGCCTGCGGAGTTATCCCCTAATGGGTTAAGGGAGCGGGACTTTCTATGCCAGCACCGAGCCGTCGTGGGGTCGGCTGCCCCTGGGAAAGGAGTGTGAGCTGAGGCAGCCACCCTGAGCAGACGGACAGACAGACATTCCCAGCGGGTGGGGGACGAATGGCTTAGTACCAGCGCAGGAGCCTGGGCATCCGCGGGGCTCACTGCCGACCTTTGCTGCACCGTGCTGCTCACAGCCACTTGCTGCACACACGTTTCTGAAAGCGGCTCCTTCAGGATTCTGGTGGGCCTCTGGCTGCGGGAAGCTTTCAAAGGGAAGGGTAATGGGAGGACCGGCATCCTCGGTCACAGCAGCCGGCCTCAGAGCTACAAATGAGATTCGTGTCCCTCCTCTAGTGCAATTCTAGAATCCGCTCACCCTGGCTTAGCACCTCCGCTCGTCTATGGGGCTTCCCCGACCGATGGGGTTACCCAAACCCCTCACCCTGACAGGTGTGAGCTCCTGGCCACACGGTCACCGCGCTGGCCGTGAGATTTGGACAGAGGACAGCGTATGCTTCCCTGCAGTATCACGTAACAGCAGCCCTGACTTCTGATGACCGGGACGCGTCCCAAGCAGGGTGCAGATCGCACGCCCTGCCAGTCTCTCGGTGTTAAGAGTATTGAAAGGAAGGAGCAGCACCCGCAGCTTCAGGTTAAATGGGGTTCTTCCCGCAGCCCCGGTGGCTTCCCCTCTGGCCGTCAAGCCTCGTTCTGCAGGACCTAGAGGTGCTGGGGGAGACAGATTTACCGACTGAAGCCCTGGGAGTGATAAGCCAGACCACTCCCTCACCCCCCTTCTACACATACGGGGACACCGCCCCCTGGAGG
This sequence comes from Procyon lotor, assembly GCA_028646535.1. Classification (NCBI taxonomy): domain Eukaryota; kingdom Metazoa; phylum Chordata; class Mammalia; order Carnivora; family Procyonidae; genus Procyon; species Procyon lotor. The sequence continues at coordinate 778,533 of CM053604.1, forward strand.
TGGCTCCTCCCGCTGCGGGTTCCTGTCGGGGTGGTGTTGCTGGGTGTGTGGCTGAGGGAAGCCTTGGGTCCCCACAGTCACCTGCCCGCCGCAGCTCCCTTGCTGTATGTATAGTGGGTCCCCCCGTCCAGGGCAATGCTTGTGGGACTGTCCGAGGATCAAAGGCTCTGAGCCTTGGATCACAGAGCTCACTGAGGCTCTGCGAACAGGAAAGGGAAAGCCATGCCTGGAATGGGTCACCGCACCCTCAGGGGGACAAGGAGCTCAGCGTCATCAACTTGCCACCAAGTGACTGTTTCCTCCCAGGCCAGTATCACTATGGCGTTTGGTCTGTTGTTGGAGGTTGGACACTCAGCAGAGGCAGTAACTACATCAGCCCTGGTGAGCGGAGCGCGTGCGGTTGGGTCCGTGTGTGGCCTCCACCCCAGCCCACGGCCCTTCAAGAGCCCCAGGGGCTTGTACGGGGACAGCAGGTGACGGGCTAGTGCACGTCAGCTGGCCGAGTCATTCCCACTGTTTATTCCTTCAACACGACCTCAGGGAGCTGCTGTGACTGCTTTTACTGTGTTCTGTTCTTCACTCCCTGTAGCTAACCCCTTACAGGCTAACACGCTGTCCCTGTCCCTGTCCGAGTTATCGTGCGGTCTGTCCACCTGACTGGCGCGTCTCCTGGGCTTCAGCAGGCCCAGGACTTCGTAGCTCGGCCGCTGACTTAACAGCCAGGAGAGAAGGAGGCAAAAGTTCCTCCTTCTAGAACAAGCACCCCACACGGTCTTCAGCAACGGCAGGAGGATGGGACACTGCCTTTAACAGAGGAGTAGCCACTTGTGCAGGCCCCAGAGGCATCTGGGATTCAGGATTTGAAGATGCCAATCCACACGTCCCCACGGCAGATCACAGGGGCTGGTGCCTCTTCCTGACCGAGGCCCTGACCTTGAGGTAGCACACTTGCCTGGGCTGAGAAGCCAACCTTCCGCAGAGCTCTCCAGGTCCCCGGACTAAGCACTGGTCTGTGACTGTGTGTCGTCTGGAAGCCACCACCAGGGAAGGCCTGTGGTTACACACTCAGCCCTTAACCGCTAACCACCCTCAGCCCTTGTCTTTTCCCGAAGGACTTACTATTCCCAGCCGCAGCCACCAATCCCACCGCTTGCCTCGCCGTCCCCCCGCAAAGCCGGAACCGCACAGCTGCCCGTCCTAGTCCGCCCACCGCTCGCGACGGTCACCAGTGCCAGTCAAACGCCACAATGCCTCATGTGCTCTCAGACCCCTCCTGGCACCAAGTGTAGCCGATCTGGATCCCGGGAACCAGGCTGAGCTTCGCCCACAGGAAGCTGAGGGGGGACGGGAGGACTGAGTGAAGGGGATGCCCCCGTGCGGTACCGTTGCAAGGAAGGCCTCAGCGCACCCCACTGGAGGTGGGGAGGGGTCCGGATGGCACGGCACAGGCACAGGTGCGAGCTAGACTTCGTCACAGAAAGAAATGGACGGAAACATAAAAGGGACAGACTACGTTTATTAGCTTGGGTTAGTGACAAACACACAAAAGCCTGAACTAAGAAAACCACGTGCAGATGAACCCTTTCACTACGGGCCTGTGTGAATAAGCATGTAAGATTTAAATGTGGGATTATGAACTCTTGTTTTTGGTTTTATTCAAAAGAATTTCCTAAGTATTAAAAAAAAAAAAAGCCCTCCCCAAAATACTAAGGAAAATATTGACAACATACACAAAAGTCCTTCACGGGACACCTGGGTGGCTCAGTCAGTTAAGCGTCTGCCTTTGGCTCAGGTCATGATTCTGGGGTCCTGAGATCGAGCCCGCATCACATCGGGAAGCCCTGCACAGCGGGGAGCCTGCTTCTCCCTCTGCCTGCTGCTCTCTCTGCTTGTGCTCTATCAAGTAAAATCTTTAAAAAAAAAAGTCCTCCATGTACGTGGTGTGTAGAAAGCTCGTACACGTGTGAGGAATCCAGAGGTGAGTCCAGCTGTGGCAGCTTCATGGAGAGAACAGCTCAGCCCGCCTCACAGTTCCAAGCTCACCAGCAATGAGAGTGCCACACGACAAGCAGACAGACCTCACAGCGCGCTCACCCGAGCCGCAGATGAACCCGACGCAGTTCAGCTCTACTAAGGCGCGCTGGCGGCAGTATTCTGAGCAAGGGGCCTGGGTGACTCGGCTGGGCATCCAACTCTTGATTTAGGCTCAGGTCATGTTCTCGGGGTCCTGAGACAGAGCCCCACACTGAGCTCCTGCACTCATAGGGGGTGAGGGGTCTGCTTCCCCTCTCCCTCTGTCCCCATTCATGCTCTCTTTCTCTCTCAAATAAAGTCTTTTAAAAAAGTTGAGAGAGGGGCACCTGGGTGGCTCAGTGGGTTAAAGCTTCTGCCTTTGGCTCAGGTCATGATCTCAGGGTCCTGGGATCGAGCCCCACATTGGGCTCTCTGCTCGGCGGGGAGCCTGCTTCCCCCTCTCTCTGTGCCTGCCTCTCTGCCTACTTGTGATCTCTCTCCTCTCTGTCAAATAAAATCTTAAAAAAAAAAAGTTGAGACACACACACACACACACACACACACACGGACCTGGATGGCTCAGTGGGTTAAAGCCTCTGCCTTCGGCTCAGGTCATGATCTCAGGGTCCTGGGATTGAGCCCCCCTCTCTGCCTACTTGTGATCTCTCTCTTCTCTGTCAAATAAATAAAATCTTTAAAAAAAAACCAAAAATGTCAAGAGAGAGCAGGAGCACGGTGGGTGGGAAGAGGAAGAGGGAGAAGCAGGCTCCCCAGTGAGCAGGGAGCCCGACAAGGGACTTGATCCCAGGACGCTGAGATCGTGACCTGAGCTGAAGGCAGACACATATGACTGAGCCACCCAGATGCCCCCAGAAAAGTATTTTGAGAGGGGCCTTGTAAAATGCAGCTCTCACCACTCAACTGAGTGAAAGAGAAAGCAAAGTGTAAGGAGAGGATGATACCGGGAAAATGTCATGTTTGGAGGCTACAGTCTAATGTGAATGTGGGGTAGAGTAAGAGACGGAGGTGGTGGGGCAGACACTGACCGGAGCAGGCGGGGCTCCCTCAGAATGCATGGGATGCTGCCGTAGGCGAATTCTGCGGAGGGCAAGGACAAGAGCCGAGCCAGTTCTAGCAAAGGCACGAAGGCAAGACAAGGAGCAAAAACGAAGGCGAAGAGCAATGAGGAAGCCACTGCCAAAATCCGAGTGAGGAGGAACACAGGCTTGCACGAGGGCAGTGGGGACTGAAATCCAACACCTGGCAGGGCTTGCCAAGTGACTGCATATAAGGGTTTTATGTTTATTCAATAGAAATAAGAATAACACAACATGTTTATCCATTATGCTCTTGACTATAATGAACATAATCCAGACAGATCTGTTTAGTCGTTTAGTTTATGTTATCTGTCCTTGAAATCGCAAAGATTTCTCTTGGATGGTGGGATAAGGACACCCTTCACATTAATAAACTGGACTTTCATTACTATTCACCTTTAGAGTCTCAGACTGTATTACTTCATAATAGCTGTAAAATATATACATACACATACATATACGTGTATCACATACATATATAAATACACATATCTATATACACACACATATATTTTTTTTACTGAAAAACCAAATTCACATCTAAGCTGTTAAAATAAAAAACAATTATACCAGAAAACATTATTTGATTTCTATAGCTACTCAAAGCAGAGACGTCTTTTTTTAAGATTTTACTTATTTATTTGACAGAGAGAGAGATCACAAGTAGGCAGAGAGGCAGGCAGAGGGAGAGGAGGAAGCAGGCTCCCCGCTGAGCAGAGAGCCCGATGCGGGGCTCGATCCCAGGACCCTGAGATCATGACCTGGGCCGATAGCAGAGGCTCTAACCCGCCAAGCCCCCCAGGCGCCCCAAAGCAGAGCCTTCCTCTAATAACACACGCCGACCCCTACACATAGCATTCGACAGAGCCGCGGGTCAGCGGGTAACCGAGGCTGCCCTGCAAACTCCCCCCACTCAGTATTTACCAAAGGCTTTCAACAGCATTACTGAGCCACCGAATGACAATGAAATCTAAGTCAGATGAACCCACTTTTCAATGTCATTTAAAGGTGTGTTAAGGTACAAAGCTAAGCTGCAGTCACAAAAGACCCAACAAGACAATGGCTGGAAGAACCAAGTTTATTTCTCTTTCGTGCTCCGAGGCGAGTGTTCGCAGGCTGGACGTGCTTCATGCAGCCTCGCCGGGACTGGGGTGCAGCCAACACGTCATACGATGCTCTAGGACACGGCTTCCTTTGCAGAGTTCGGAAGGAGGGTTCCTACTGGAGGGAAGGAAAGGGGCCTGCCCTGGAAATGGCCCACGCCCCTGAGCGCGCATCCCGTTGCAGGAACCAGGGTCACACCCGACGGCAAGGAGACTGAGCCACGGCGTCTGAAGGGAAGGACAAACGCTGAGGCGGGCTACAAGTTATCTGTGCCCCAAAGGCTCCGGAGCAACACCAAGTGCCCGTGGTCAGGAAGTGGAAGAGACTGCGGCAAGTCAGGATGATGCCCACCTTGAGCAGGGAGAGAGTTTTAACCAAGAAGAAAACTTCAAGGTTCTGGACTCAAGGACATATCTTTGCTCATTAAACTGCAGTTTAAGTTTTTGCATATTTTGTGTTTTCACAGCAGAGGATATGTATGTATGCATGTATTCACAAAGATTTTATTTATCTGACAGAGAGACAGCGAGAGAGGGAACACAGCCGAGGAGTGGGAGAGAGAGAGGGAGAGGGAGAAGCAGGCTCCCCACCGAGCAGGGAGCCCAACATGGGGCCAGATCCCAGGACCCTGGGATCATGACCCGAGCCGAAGGCAGACGCTTAATGACTGAGCCCCCCAGGCGCCCCTCAGCAGAGAGCTTTTAAATAAAGATCAATCTTGCAGCAAGAAAACATACACAGTCCAAGCCTTACGGGGTGTGCATCTTGACAACCCTCAGCCCAGCACATAAGACACGTAGACCCTGAAGTGACGTATAACACTAATGTTTGCTTTTACTTGTTCGTAGTAACAAATATTTGTAGTTACTCTCACTGATTTAGGAGTTTGATTTTTATATTTATTTAGTACAAAATGGGCATTAGAAATGAAATGCGGAATTACAGTATTTTCCTTTTAAGAGTTAAAGATGGGGCGTGCCTGGGTGGCTCAGTTGGTTGGGCGTCTGCCTTCGGCTTGGGTCATGGTCCCAGGGTTCTGGGATTGAACACAAGTCGGGCTCCCTGCTCGGTGGGGAGCCTGTTTCTCCGGTTCTTCCCTGCTCATGTTCTCTCTCACTATCTCTGTCTCTCTCTCTCAAATAAATAAAATAAAATAAATAAAGAGATTAGGGTCTGACACAATTACAGCTCAGCATGTGACTAGAGTCCGAGAAGCAACTAGCTCTCAGGTCATGCATCGACAACCCACCAGCAACCAACTTAACCAAATCCATATGAAATAGGAACTAAAACTGGTGGGACTCTGCGGCAGACGGACTCCAGGGTGGTCCATGACTCCCACCTCCTAGCACTCACACCCTTGACTGGCTGGCTCCTCCTCACCCAGAGGACAGCACCAGGGACAGGATGTTCACAGTCACATTGCAGAAGACTGTGATGTCAGTCTTTTCAGAGAAAAAGCAAGCTGCACTCACGTAAAACTGCACCTCAGGAGAACCACGTGGAAAGGAAGGGAGGGTGTGTTACAGCGAAGAGGTGGGGAGAACAGAGGCTCTTGGCCCAAGAGCCTACAAGGAACTGAATCTGTCAACAACCTGGTGAACTGGAAGCAAATGCTTCCCCAGTCAGACTTCAGAGGAGACCCCAGGCCCTGGCTGATATGTCCGCATGACAGCCCAGCAGAGGATGAAGCCAAGGTGTGCCCGGGCTCCTGACCCACGGAAACTGGGAGATAACAAATGTGCCTTGTTGTACGTCACTTTTTGTAGTAACAGACAACACAGAATCTTTGTGAAAAGTCCACTATTTTTCCAAACCCAGTAATGCTTGACAGAAAAATATCTTTCCCCATTACCTCTCAATAAATTTATGAAAACTAGAATTGTATAGGGTATCTGAAGAGCATGACAAGAGAGTTCACAAGATGGGCTGATGGCCACATATCTTTCTCAAGAAAGACTCACACTGAAGCTACCAGAGGCATTTTACCATTTCTACCAGTATGTTTTTTATTCCTATCAGTTTTTAAAGGGAAGTACATTTCCACCTCTGTCAAGTGCACACTGCTATTTTAGAAAGTATACAGAATAAAGTAGAAAGCTCTTTGACATTTAAATATTTATCTTCTTTACTATCCACCCCTCGGTCCCCAAAACATTACCAACTGCTAGGTATGTGGTCCATACCCAAACTTCCTAGCAGTTCATTTATCAATGACTTTCTAGAATGGGGCTCATGAGCAACAGATACCTGAATAGGAACAGATCAAAATGTTCAGTGATACTGTATCTTAATCCAGAAACTGCACTTACATAGCTTTTGCACTATTTGTCAATGCTCTCAATTACTCCATCACAATTACTCAATTATATCTCACGTATAATTTACTCTGCAGAAAAGAAACAACAAATTATTGGCCCAGACTTACATATTAAGACACAAGCAACAACAAACTGCTTTGCGAGTAAAAGAACTGGTGTTCCGAACGTCTCAGTCACACTTGTGAGCCCATGCCGCTGCTGCTGTGTGATGTCACATCGTAAACACACACACCTGAGAGCTCAGGGCTCTCGGGCAGGGTAGGAGACACACGCCATCACATCCCCTTCTCCCATCCGCCACACGGAGCAAGTACAACACCCACGTGCGCCCGACAACCCAAGAGCTAAGGCCGAAGCGAGGGGCGCTGTGAAAGAGCCCACCTCTTCTGAGGTTAAACAGCTGACTCAGATTCGCAGGAAATGTCTGACAAATGCCTGGAACAAGGAGGAGAGTGTTACATTTCAGAGCAGTAAGCGCCAAGAGAATGCCAATCTCGCGAGATGCTGTCATCACTGAATGAAAATAAACCAAAAGCTGGGCTCCATTGGTCTGTAGCGAAAACCTCCCTACACGATAGAAGGTTCACGAGAATAATTCTGCTATTTCATTTTCAAACCTTAACATTCAAGGTAACAAAAGATAGAAAGATGATTAGAAAAGTTACTCACTCTTTTCACTCTCTCTCCAATTCTCAGACTCCACTAAATCACCTGAATGCATAGCAGACATAATCTTCTGTGCAACACTGGAGAGCGGTATCTCACAGAGATCAAAGCCTACAAACGCCTCAGAATTTTCCATTTTCATAAATCCTAAACATAAGATAAACATAACATCCACGTATTAATTTGGAGACTTCACATTAAGAAACACATTACAGCCAGAGGCATTCATACAAATTACTCTCATGATAACCACAGAATATAGGTAGCAGTTGCCTCCGTAATTAATGATACAAAAGTAAGAAGGGGGCGAGACAGAGGCTCAACTGGAATATCCTGGCAAACGGAACAAAGAATACATTTTCTAGTCGACCAATTTTGAAGCAAGCAGTCTGTTCATATACTTCCTGAGGTCTAAAACCAATGGCTGTTAAAATCTTCAGATATACAAATCTAATTAGAGAAAAAGTATTTTAATTTTTAATTAAATTTAATTAAAAATATTTAATGAACTTGGTAATTATGATAGACATACAATCTGACACCATTTCGTGCATACTGCTCAGCTCTACTGGCCCTGGGCTGAGCGGGTAAAGGTCTGGAAGGGACAGTACAAATCATCGAGTAGCTGGTTATCTATCTATCCTATTTGGCACAAATCTAAACAGAATTTGCTGTTTCATGGGCCAGGAAACCAGGTGACATGTTTTTCCACATTACTAGAGAAAAGAAAAATTTGAAATAAATTCTCTATTCCACTATAGAATAGGAAAAAAAATTTAAAAAGGAATAAAAGTCATCCATGAGGAGCTAACATCAAAATCTTAAGACAAAATTTGTTATAAATTTTTCCTGCATATTTAGATTACTTAATATAAATTTTTTTAATAATGTACAAATACTATAATTGGCAAGATTTTTTCTAACAGATTTTAAAAATTGTAAGACTTATCTGTCCCCTAACCGTACCCATGTTCTGATGGGTATAATTAAAGAATTCCACAAATACCGGCTACAATGCATAGCTTTTAGACTGGCATCCCATATTAAAAAGCCAATATATTCTGGAGCAGGAATATTCTCTTTTTTCTAGGAATATTCTTTTTTTTCCCCCAGGTTCATAATTTATTGTACAAATTGAGTATCACATGATGAGCTGACATTAGCTTCCCTGGCATGGGAATTTAACAGATGAGGTACAGGTTAAAATCCGTTTATGTTGCTTTCACAGCTGGTGTTTTTTTAGACCTTAACTTGAAGTATAAGATCATCAAAGCAATGCCTCCACATGTGGCCAGTACACAATTCATTCTACCTGTGAGAGTGTAAGAGTTGAAATATTTTTTGATACCAGTGAAATGGAATCGGGCATCAGTTTCTGGACCTGCCATGATTTCAATTTACAGAAGACACCAATTCCGCGGGTTGTGTCCTTCAACGTACGCAGCAATCCCCTTTTCTAGGAATATTCTTGAAGCTCTAGCTTCTTGTTCCTCTATAAATCTTACATAGTATATACCACAGGCCACATATAAATCAAGCACTCAAGAAGCATTTGATGTTATAACTGATAAATAAGCTACTTTGAATGATTTCATACCACTCAAAATAATTTCTAATTGTCCAAATAATGTATTTGTATTCCAACTAATACAATCTAACACTTATTTTCACTCCAGAGAAACGGATCAAAACAGCATTATACATCCTCTGAGAAACCACTTGTACGGTATTTTCAAAATGTGTAAGTCACATGGAAGTCCAAGTACCGCTAAGATCTGTCCTGCAGAAATTCTGAGCCCCCAGGACCCAGATGCTAAAACAATGAACAATGCCATGAACAACGGTCAAAGGACATGTGACTTTCTTTGGGGTGCAAATAAGAACAGAGAGTCTCAAAGTTTACAGCAGGGAATTAACGGGAATTACACAGTTTGAGTGGCTGAGTTTTTTAATAGCCAAATCTGAGGGGACTTGGCTATTACATATATTAACGTCCACAAGTTTAACAGTGCTGATTCAAAGTTCTACAAAGGTTTAAAATATTTAACAGTAGAAAATTTCTATCTCTTAAAAAAATAGTAAAAGAGAGATAGAACTAATTCTAAAAAAATAGTAAAGGAGAGAGAGAACTAATTCTATTAAGAAATATTTACATTATATAATAATGTTTTTCCCTTTAAGTAAAAAGTTACCAGAACTCAGTGCCACCAAGCAAATGTTCAATTCATAGAAAGCACTGGTATTTTGAACATACAAGGAAAAAAACAAACCAATGTAATACTTGAATTAATTAAATGAAATATTCCATTGACCTCAAATTTAAAATTTTAGTAGGGTTTATTAACTCTATTTTCCTCCTCTAATAGATAAAACATTAAAACATAGCATATTTAGTAAAGATTCAGTTTTTAGTAATTTTCAATCTTCGAGACCAATAGCCTTAATCTTTGATTGGTTTTCTAAATTCTCCACGATATCTTTCAGATAATCTTCATCTTTTAAAAAATATACATATAATTCTCTTTCCATTTGATGCAGTTTATTAGATGCCAAAATTTTTCTTTTTGTCTTCACATCAGCGAGAATATCAGTAAGAAGATGATTTAGCTTATTCAGTTGGGATTCAACTTGATGAAACTGCTCTGTTAACTCCTAAAAGGAAAATAAAAATGCTTTTACTACAAAAGCTCTATTTGTAATAGCAACTATAAATTTAAAATGTAATTTACATGCAAAGAATCCAAACAATAGGGGTGCCT